>KN817571.1:26618-265238 GCA_000827495.1 Hypholoma sublateritium FD-334 SS-4
CCAGTTGTAGTGACGGTTACTCCTGTGACAAAGGAGAAATGGTCGGGGTGCGAGAGTGTCCTGTGCGTGCATCAGGACGGGGTCAGTGGTTGAAGAAGGTGGAGGCGCGCGGTTTAGCGGGCGCGAGCGATGCGAGCGATGCGAGCGTGCGAGCGTAACGTGCGGGAACTTCGATATGACTTCAGCGTGGCGATACGATACGATACGGAGACGATACGGGAATGAGAACGAGCCTTCAAGCCTCGAGACAAGAAGGGGACTACCAGAGTGAGCATTTCGAGTAAATACATGAACTTTAAATACTGTAAATAATTCTACTGGGCGCCAAGCTACGGAAATCGAGTCATGTCCTGGAAATGCTACGGAGCGTACCTATTCATATGGCTACTGAATGGGATGCGGAAGGGAATCGACCAAGCGAACGGGGCCGAGGACGTGCGGAACTAGGAAATGGTGAAGGCGTGATGCCGGGCGTGCCGGCGGGCGCCTAAACGCTCGTGCGATCGTGCGCAGCGTGTTTGTGCGGCTAGCAATCGCGTTCGGTGTCGGCGAGTGCGAAGCGTCGGCGTTCGTCGGGCGCGCGTGCGTCTTGAAGGAGGCGTTCCGCGCGTAAGCGGAATGCACTCCTTACACAGTCAACTCCACATTTAAGCTTTTATGATTCAAGTTGAACGCATCGCTGCAGTCTATGCATATCCTGGATGGTGGCGAGCCCTAGGTCGCGGTGTTTCTAGGCCTAGTAATCGACATCTACTCGCTCTATCGCGTCTCCAAGCTACGAATGCTACCTCAACCTTCTCACATAACTCTAGACCATCTGGTGACGAACTCTTCCTTGTCGTATGGTATGTCAGCACACGAGTACAGTGCTGCGGTCACCATAATGGAGCCGAACATGCTCTTTCCACGCGAATTCTGCATACAGCTGGTACCGAAAGAGTACAAGAATGTTGATAACCTTCATAGCCATTCTGATAAAGTACAGGCTTGACTTGAAGGAAACAATGCTGTCATCCACCTGGTATGCATTAAGTTCTTCTGGGGAGAAACAACTGGTATACTACTTTATCGTCTTATGGCACTCGTTTATCTATTTATAGAACTCTAAGTCCTGCAAGAGATATTTTTGGATGGAAAAGGTACTGATACATACGTCCAAATATAACGCAATGTGCATTGCGCGGCTTGTAGACATTCGTGTTTACTGTAATGGCCTGACATATATCGCGTGCCCCGGTGATTAATTCTCTTACGGAGGGAATGGCCGACACGTATTAATTATGCCCTGTAAACGGCCGGCATACATATTTTGGAACTGCAACACGAAGATTTCATCTAGATCCAGATATAAGTTACTGTTAAGTAGGGATTAATATCTACCTGTTTATAATAAAAGAGGTGAAGACATGGTGACAGTGTTAGGCATTTTCTGATAAATGAGACGATCCGAGACGACTGCCGCGTGCCTGAAATATGGATATGATAGCCTGGGATCCATGTGTGACTGACGGTTGGTTTTGGAACTCAAGGTCAGATATTCGTGCGCTGCTGAAGGCTTCGACTGGGCGGGCGGAGGCGAGTACGACTCGTGCGACCATGATTGTCGGCGCCGCACTCTACTCATCTTATCAGTATAAATTCCAAATCAGCGGACAAAGAACGCACCGCAGTAAACGAAAATATTAGTGACACATACCCCACGAGAGGGTATATGCGCAGGAGGTACACCTCGTCGCTCGGCGTCGGAATGACGACCGTGATCGCGTATATCAGCGACAGTAAGGCATACACGGCGGCAGATTGGATGACCATGTCACCTATATCGCTGAATTTTCTGCTTCGCTTGGTAGGATTTGTGATACTACTGCTCTTGGCAACCGAATAGATGCGGTAGATAATAAGGATGGTGGTGAGGAGGGTTGATGCGAGTGTCATGAAGAGAGCTGCACAGAGCAGATTATTGTGCAGTATTGCAGAGTTTTTGGCAAAAAATAGTTTTGGGACAAAGACAATAAGGATGAGGTAGAAGTATAGTCCTATCCGAAGAGACTATTAGTATATGTGCCACGAAAGTGTGCTCTTTATCTCACCAATTTCCGCTACAAGGAATATTGATGATGCTAATATTGCACGGACTGATTTACCCCATACGTTGTAACAGCGCCAAATCTACAACACCGTGAGTGACATCTAGTAAGTATGTATATAAACCCAGCTTACGAGCAACCCGTCTGCAAGAGCAGAAAATAAAAGACTGCATATATTGTTGAAGGGGATAGTCCAGGATGGGTCGGCATTGTAAATGTCTAGTCGCGTGTCACCATTTTCAATGAAGCAGTAGTTGAGTGAAAACCACTGAGCTGCCATTTGCGCAGCGAAGACAAGGTATAGCAGAGTAATCGACGCAAGAACAATGCGGCTTTGCGAGGTTTTGCTGGTCACTGCGCCCATAAATCGGTGAATTGTGACAGTAGCTATACATCCTTGTGTGCTTACAATAAATGTACAGAGTTCCGAAGTAAACCATTGTATCGACGCCTAAGTGGCAGAAGCAGCAGCACCGTATATCATTTCACACAAACACTGAAGAGCTATGTATCACAACGCACCTAAGAGTAACTGGCCTAGTATCTCTGAATTGAGGTCAGTGCTAAGCACTACTTTCTGAATATATACCCGTGGGCCCTCTATCGTTGAGTTGGACATGATGCAGATGTGGGATGAGGATCAGCTTCAAGTTTCGCGCTGACATAAAGTACAACTTTTATAGTGGAGCGAGTAGAGGAAACGCTAGAATGTATAATGTGTCTAGCAGCCAATCACAGAGTTGTCTTTGTTAAAGTTTTCCCGACATCGGAGACAATTTTTTTCAGCGCTTCATTAGCGCCATCTGTTTGAGCAACTCCAAGTCGATCTAACTATTTGCAAATGTGCCGCTGATCTACTTCAACGAGTACATAAGTTGTTTGAGAGACGAACAGACTAGTGTACTGACACAACTTGAAATTTGAACTGAAACGAGAAGAAGCCAGATTTAAATACTATGTCGTCTATTCATATCATTGGTGCAGCCTTCCGGAAAACGAGGAAGTTCTTCGAATAGACTCCATCATAAACAATAACTTTGGTGATCTCCTAGATTTATTGGTTCGTTAAATAGCTTTCTCTGGTACTTTGGACTGAGGTATCCAGTAGTTGTCGAGGGTATCTGGAGGCTGGATAGTGAGCGCTAGTGAGTGGCCGAACCTGGCTGAATTGAACCTGTGCTTGTTTCTATAAATAGCCGAACGCCACCTGCACAGGTCAGCGCTGCTCTCTGACCGCCTTCTGTGGTTGTAAAGGTTTCAGAACATAATACAATCATGGCGCAAAAAGTTAAACAGACAATTGAATGCATACTAAGTGGCCGAACACGGCAGAGAGGTGGATTTATAGTATAAGCTTGAGTAAGTATGTGTCGATTTGTTTCGTATAATTCATTTCAATGAAAATAGCCTGTTTTCACAATTAAGCGCCCGAGAACCGGCATCAATCGAAACCAAGAGGTAACAAGCATATTTTTTCGTGCTGCAACTGTGGATAAATAACGATTCGGTTTCAAAAAGTGATCTCTACTCACCCTCACACCTCCTCAACCCCTGGGTACCGCCTCGCCAGCTCAAAATGCACATCGCTCAGGAGGTCCATGAAGCGCTGCACGGAAAGCGTCGCCAGTCGCTGGCGCGCCATATTCCGCCGTGGATGAATATCGTCTCTGATAGGCAGCGACGTCGGTATGTCGATGGGGAGGTGCGCGAGCGCTTTCCGCTCCCCGACCCGCGTTCGCCGGAGCAGCTCCTCGTAGCAGTCCGTCGAGAGTTCGTGGAATTGGGAGGTAGTTAGCCGGATTAAGCTGCATCGCGCGCCCGCGCGGTAGTCCGCCTCTGAAGTGGCTTCTATGGTGTCCACAGCAAGTGGGACCGTCAGCTATCCGATTAGTAGTAATCTTGGACCTTGAGACACATACTGCGGGCCAAATAGAACACTAGATATTGGTGAAGCTCGCGGTAATGCAGCCTGGAGCTTTGATAGAAGTCAACTGGGCCCTCACGAAGGTCGTAAGCTTTGCTGGGAGATTCTAACATGCTCATAGTGATGTAGAAGGGGGGAAAGAGGGAGAGCTCATGCTCGTCCGATGACAAAAGCTTCATCAAAACAAGTGGCATGGGAATGATGAATCCATCCACTGTAGCGACATGATATTTATCTCGTGGTGCAGGGTAAGAATGGCAGTCGGTGGGTATCCTTTGATTGTGGACGGCGTCTAGAGGTCGGTGAAAGGTGAAAGGTGTTTGGTGATATAAGTGATGAGGTCGAGGCGGTGATATCTGAGCGGACGGGCCAAGCCGAGTCCAATAATAAATTATCAATCACTACTGAAAACATTAGCTAGTACTGTCAAGCATGTCCCGCGCGTGCCTATCGTTTGGGCGGTGGTAAGCTATTGCTTTTTTGCGTCCCTGGCAATTTTATTCAATGCGCGTTTGCGGATATCCTTGTGCAGGCCGTGGGTGTAGCTAATGAACAAGCTCGGCGAGTTCACGAGGGTCATCGCATAGTCGAGGAGGGCGTGCGACCAGTAGGGTGTGCTGGTGTCCGGGCGGCCGCTGAATGCAGCACCGCAGGCAAGGCCAATTTTACTGAGTACAGAGCGGACGAAGGCGTCGGGTTTGGGGATGAGCAGTGACGATTTGCGGATTTTGGAAAGCTTGGAGACCTAGAACAAGAAAGGGAGTGTGAACAAGGCAGTACAAGTGATAATAAAGTATTATCACGCACAACAAAGTATGTGTTGACGTGTTCCACGGTGATATTATCCTTGGCAACCTCTTCCGCCAAAGCGCTCGTGAATGTAGCGAGGAAGGCTTTGGTGCCGGAGTAGGTAGCAAGCATCGGCGAAGGGACTGCTCCAGCGAACGAACCAATGTTCAGGATTAAACCACGCTTGCTGTCACAGAATGAATGGTATGATCATGTAGCTTTCGGATGATGCTTACTGCTCAACCATGCCAGGAAGAATTGCATACGTGACCCGCAGGGTTGCATTCACATTGATGGCAACGATATCCTTTATCTCATCTTTAGGAGTGTCGATAAGGTATGCTGGCATGTTATGCGACTTCCCGACGTTGTTCACTTGAAAAATGCCCCTCCTGTTAAGGACAGATCGAACGGAGATATTCATGTTGCTCACCCAAGACTCCGACATCACGACCTTCCACAACGGCAGTAAACGCGTCGTACGCGGAATCATCTGCCTTGGTGAGGTCAATGGAATGAGACTCTACCGAAACTTGATATTTCACGACTATATCACGTATATCGTCAACATAAACCGCGTCGCCCAGGCACGGGGACATACCTATTTCGCTGGCAGTTTGGGCAAGTAGCTCTTTATTGCGCGCAACGAGAAGGATATTGAAGCCGGCTTTGGCGAGTTGGACAGCGAATTCCTTCCCAATTCCATCCGTAGCGCCAGTGACCACCGCCCACGCTCCCTTCTTAGCGCCATATTGCTTCAACTGTCGCCCATACGTCATTATCAGCAACCTTGCAGCGAAAGCCAGCGTGTGTCACTTACGTTTGTCCCGGGAAGAATGAAGGTTTGCGCAAGTACCGAGACGGTCTGGTAGACAACCCGTGCTGCACTGATAGTGCCTAGGGCAAGGAGGACGGTTGCAACATACGGCTGGTCGTTAACTAATAAAAATCAGTTTGCTTATAGGGGAGAAAGACGTAGTATAAACCTACAGAGTGACGACGCGAACGCGATTACCTGAGACGCGGACATTTTGGGGTACGGATGTGGCGAGTGTCCTGCCGCTGACTTCCAGTGTCAGATACGAAGCGCCAAGAGTCCATGGATGGATTTTTATTTCAGGTTTCGAATCCCACACTGGCCATATTTTCATTTCATTTTCATCAAAGATCTCCTTCTAATACCCAACTGTATAGATACTTTGGTATAGATAGATATTTAGATTGAGATTATACTGCAGTACATAGGCTTGTTTCGTTGGTTTCTACCAGGTTTCTATACGTCGTAAGAGAGAATTCCATGATATTCGATTGTCACGTGACCTGCGTGCGCGCGCGCGCGTACGGAGCGCTCGCCGCTGGACATCGAACGAACGCTTTTGCTATGCGCATATTCGATGACTGGATGTAAATAACGTTGTGTATTTACTCTCACACTTCTTGACTGTCAACATAAATAATTRATAAAAAAAATTAACAACAAATCAAGTTGAGATCAAGCTTGAGTAAAACTTGAATAAATTTCATTCGACTTTCGATGCGGTACTTAATCCATTCTGATTTTTTTTTTCAATGTACTAGAGAATTTTTTGGCTTACCATTTGATTTCCTCAAATATTTGCAGACCACTAAAAAATTGACACTGTACTAAGTACTTCCAAATCCATGGAGGGAAAGTCAAGAAAGAGTCAACTTTCAAGTCACCCAGCTTCTGAGGGCGGAGGTAAGATTTCACCCAGTCTCCTTGCTTGTGAATATTGGTATACTTTGGGTATACTCAACACAACACTGTTAATCTGGCTACTTATTAGTAGTACTTACCAACCATAGTTGCATAAAATACTTAGTATGCCACTGTCCACTGGCCTGCATTCATCGAGAGTCTGTATCCTAATTATGGCTGAAATTTGATATTTTTAAGCCAGATATGAGGTTATGAGGCCGTCAACAAGGAGAAGTTTGTCATTATCGAGTTTGTAGCAAGGTGTATCATTCACGACAATCTTGCACCGTGGTTAAATAACGACCTGATCAGGATTCGAAACCTGAAATAAAAAATCCATCCATGGACTCTTGGCGCTTCGTAGTCAAGAGGGGTGGGAAGTGACGTGCTCGGAAGGATGTGCTCGGAGGCCTGAGAAAAACACGTGTGCTTCGCAGCGACTCGGCGCGTCTCACTTTGCGACTGGCTGCGTCGTGCGAGGCCGAAGGACCGACGCGGATTATGGCTGGACCGGAATCTTCTTCGTCTTATTCACCGTACGACTCAAGCTCAGATGGACATCGAACAGCAAGTCTTTATCGCCGTGCCACAACCGACTACTCATATCTGATCGTTTTCTCTTCAGATTCAGGAAGGCTGGCTATCAGGCTATTGATCGCATCTGCGACTACTATTACTCTCTCAATGAGCAAAGCGTCATATCCAAGGTTGAGCCTGGATATTTGAGGGAACATATTCCTCGTCAGCGATCTCCATGGACGAACTACCTGCGTTACTGACGCGATTTCTACTCCAGTGGCCGCCCCAGAAAAAGGGGAAGATATGCAAGTCATCGCAGACGATTACCAGAAATATATTATCCCAGGTCCCCTCTGTTCCCCCAATTTAGTGGTCGCAATGCTGAAGCAAGCCGATCCGTCATCCAGGCCTAACCCATTGGCAACATCCCAAGTTCTTCGCCTATTTTCCAACCGCGGGCAGCTTCGAGAGTATCATTGCAGATCTATACGCGTCAAGTGTTTCCAACCCCGGCTTCAACGTATCCACCAATTTTATTTCAAGATGCTAGCCAGAGTACTAACTGATATTCACTATACAGTGGTCGTGCAGCCCAGCATGCACCGAACTAGAGGTTATCGTCATGGACTGGGCAGCCAAACTGCTAGGCCTCTCCCCCGACTTCTACAACTCCTCCGGCGTTGGCGGAGGCTGCATCCAGACGACCGCCTCCGACTCCGTGCTCGTCGCTGTCGTCGCCGCGCGCTCCCTCTACCAGCGCAACTACCCCGACACGAAAATGGAAGATCTTGTGATATATACGACGACGCAGACACATTCGCTTGGCGCGAAGGCTGCTCTCATTCTAGGCCTTCAGGTAAAGACACTCGAGGTCACGGCCGAAGACCGTTTCGCGCTGCGGGGCGAAGGCCTCCGGAGCGCACTGCAAGAAGATGAACGCGGTGGACGCAAGCCATTCATCTTGAGTAAATATGTATTCCGTTGTGTTCGAGACCAGAAGATTGATGTTATACTATAGTTGCAACTGTAGGCACTACATCGTCCGGCGCAGTTGATAACATACCTGAGATTCGCGAAGTCGGTAAGTCTGATTTTTTGTAATTGGCAGACGTAACTTTTTCTGAGAAATATTCACCAACAGTCAAAGACTACCCTTCGCTATGGGTCCATATCGACGCTGCATGGGCCGGCGTCGCCCTCTCATGCGATGAATATCGCAAGGAGCTCTATCTCGACGAAATCAACTCATTCGCCAACTCCTTCTGCACCAACTTCCACAAAGTGCGCTACCTCGCCCCTGCCCTCCTCCCGAAAATCCTAACTGACCCTGACTTAACATACACACAGTGGGGCCTGGTCAACTTCGACTGCTCGACCCTCTGGGTGCGCGACCGCAAGCACCTGACGGACGCCCTGGACATCACCCCGCCGTTCCTGCGCACCAAACACGGCGATGCTGGTGCGCCGCACAGTATCTTGATTCTTCGCTTTCGTGCTCACCCATGAAATTAATACAGGCACCGTAATCGACTTCCGCAACTGGCACTTGGCGCTGGGGCGCCGCTTCCGCTCTTTGAAAATGTGGTTCGTCTTCCGCGGATTCGGCGCTGAAGGATTCCGCGAATACATTCGGCGGGTGGGTCTCTTTGCTCGCCCACTACCGACGCTGCACCGAGACTGACACGCATCATCCAGTGCATCCGCCTCAACGAAATATTCGTCGGGCTCATCGAGCAATCCAACACGCTCTCGCTCGTCACACAGCCGTCCCTCGCCCTCACCGTATTCCGCGTCTCACCTATGCCCGAGTCCTCAAATCAAGCTGCGCTGTCCACGCAGTCGTTGAACGAACTGAATCGCCTCTTTTTCGGCCGTCTGTCGTCGAAGACCGACATCATGCTCACGCAAACGACCCTCAATGGCACGTTCTGTGTCAGGCTGGCTGTAGGCTCTGCGCATACGACCGAGAAACATGTCCACGAAGCGTTCGCCCTCGTATCTGAGGAAGCAAAGATCGCGCTGGAGCTCTGGAAGCAGACGTTTCAAGGGGCGGCTGTTGTTGGATAAGATTACCAGTAAATGTAGATGTTTCCAGCTAAAGATGTCAAACGTAAATACAATTGAAATACTTTTAAATTTGTTAGCGTGACACTGAATCTAGGGTATCATCCTAGCGTTGCCCGATTGCCAATGCCACCTGCATCGGGGGGCACGGGTAAATTCCCACTACGATCAGAGATGAACTCCTCATAGCTAAGAAGCCGTCAGAAAAACGAGTGAATTTTTTTTAATGAACTGTGTATACTCACATTTTCGTCAACCGGCGTTGTTCGTCCGGCGGAACCGACGGTCTGGTAGATTTAAGCGACTTGAGAATATGCTCCTGCTGTATCTGACCCTAAGACACGGTCAGAATCAAACCTTATCGCATAAGTGTCCAGAGCCTCACCTTATTCTGTGCCACAGCGATCTGTCTCACGCTATTCTTCGTCGTCGAAGAACTCTGTTGGATTTGGCGAAGCTGTACAGAGGGGGCATCAACAAAACACAGAAGGCGCACACAAATGCTGTGCGCGCTCACCCGTCTCTGCAGCGCCATCTCCTCCGCCCTGCTCCGAACGATCTTATCTCTGCGTGCGCCGATCGCGGTGTACTTCACAGGGACCTCGTCCGCTATGCTCGCGGTGCCGCCGTCCGATGGCACCGCCTCAGCGATGGACGCGTGGATGACATCAAGGTGCGCGTTGTACATCAGCGCCTGCAGATCAGCGCCTGAGAACCCCGCCGTGCGCGATGCGATCTCGTCGAAATCAACGGAGGGCCCCACAGCCATCTTCCGGGCCACAGCCTCGAGGATCTGCAGCGGGGATCACAATTCTAGGTTATTTCGGGCGTGGGGAGGGGGAAATGCGGTCGTACATCTTTGCGCTCATCAAAGTCGGGGATGTTGCAGAAGAGCGATTTGTCGAGCCGGCCGGGGCGCAGCAGTGCTGAGTCGATGAGATCTGGGCGGCTGATAGGTGAGGGAGGGTAAGCCAGATATCAGATGGGGCGCTAGGTTTTAGTTTACCTTGTTGCCGCCAACACGTATACGCCGTCCAATCCCTCAGCACCGTCCATCTGGGTCAGCATCTGATTGACCACACGGTCGGTGACACCAGTGCTGTCGTGACCTCTGATGTATTCATAAGCTTATCTGCACAACAAATAGAATGCAGAGACAAGAAGCACCTTTTGGGCGCAATGGAATCGAATTCATCAAAGAAGAGCACACACGGCTTTGCAGCGCTTGCGCGCTCGAACAGATCTCTGACCTGTCAATGACAAGTTCAGCGCCGATCGCGGAACGACATAATCAATGCGAGAAGGAAGTACCGATTTCTCACTGGCGCCGATATACTTGTTGAGAATTTCGGGGCCCTTTACGCTGATGAAGTTCAAGCCACACTCCTTTGCGACTGCAGAAGCCAGTAGTGTCTTCCCGCAGCCAGGGAATCCGTAGAGAAGCAGTCTACTCAAACGTGAATAAGAAAGTCAAACACGGAAGAAGTAGAACGCACCCAGAACGCAGCCGGAGGGGAGACTGTTTGAAAATTGGCCCATACTTCGTCGGCCACTCTAACGTCTCTCGTAGCATTCTCCGCGTTTCATATAGCCCTAACAAGGACATAGAACACAAAATAATATACCGAAATTTCGTAAGAAACGTACCTCCAATATCGGACCACGCCACATCTGATTTCTCCAGTTTAACATCCCTCAGAGATAGCGGTACGAACCCAACCTGAGCCGTCGTGAAATCAGCTTGCGTGAGCTTCAACTGCGTGAAACACATATCATAGTCAGCGAACCGCCAAACGGGTATCACGATATTACATACTTCCTGAGTGGGATCAGCGTTCGCTTTCATCGCCACTTCATGTATCGCGCGCGAGACAAGATCCTTCAAATCTGTCGCGGAGTAGCCTTCTGTCCGCGTCGATAATTCTGTAAAGTTGATGGGGCTCTCCTGATCTTGGTGAATGCCCTTCGCCATCTCAAGCCGATCTTGAACAAGGCGGGATAATATCTGTTCGGGACGTTTATCAGCTAGTGTGATACGCTCCGCATTGAACACCACCCACATCTCGCCGTGCATCTTTGTTGGGTGGAGTAACATGAACGATCTCCTTGAAGACATGCGCGCTATTGACGAACGAGTGGATGGACGACGTCGAGTCTATACTCGCAAGGAGCAGGATTCCCCGCGAATTGAGAGATTTCGTATGGGCGCCTGATGCAAACATATTCAAGAAAATCTCGGTGAGGTGTCTTGACCGGAACGAATCTGCGTGCTGGAGAGGTTTATTATACGAGATATCGCGAACTAGCGCTGGTTGGTAAAGCTTACTTCAACTTCTGCAGGCAGCAGCTTGTCCAAGTTGTCCAGGACGAGAACCGACGGTCGGTGCCAGGCGCATTTGTCGAACCAGTAGTTGAATTGTGCCTTCACAGCGGGAATGGGCTGATCTACCAACTTTGAAACGTCGATATAGTGGGTGTCTATCAGTGTATGTGAGCTCATGAACGAACAATTCATGGAGGAAGGAACCCACAGGTCAGCGTCCGAGCATCCTCTTGAAGTGTTCTGGCGACCGATCGGATAATAGAGGTCTTTCCAGCACCAGAACGTCCTGTCACAAGTAAACCGGCAGCTAGTCAAGTCCCTGCGTCAGATCAGCTGCAGGATTGCAAAATGTACCGCTTACATCCACGGATAACTTTCTTCTGCGAGTGTATCAATAATTGTCTTGTACAGTAATTCGTGCACCGCTCAAGAATGTCGTCAACGCCCGCCAGAAACGTGGATGCATGCGCTCTATAGACTACGGCTTAGGAAGCGAACAAGACCGGAAACAAGGAAGAACTGACCGTGTCGCACGCCCGTTGACATGTACAGGGTCGCCCACATTCAAAGTCCCGCCATCCTTGGCCAGCGAGACTCTGGTACAAAAATCAATGTGCTAAACCGACGAAACAAATGGGCGAACCCACCTAACGAGATCCCATTCCTCCAAACCATCTGGCAAAGCCGAAAACACGATATGGCCACTTGGAATCTCTTTTGACGTCCCAATATAAATGTCCCCAGGGACCAGCTTCGCAGGGACTGGGTCCTCCCGCGCAGCAGCGTTCAGAACACGCGTCGTAGGCTCCGGTGCAGGCACGTCACTCGAAGACGCCGAGGGGTCGTGCGGAGCCGCCAGTTTCTTAAAAGCCGCATGATGGAACCACGAAGGCGTTCGGTCGGCGAGCAGCGGTTCGAGCTGGTCTAGCGTTCGGGGCGATACGAAAGCGAGAAGCTCCAGGCCGCTGTGCTCTGGATACGTGGAACCCGAAACCAGCCGCGACGGGATGACGCGGAGGATTTCAGAGGCGGTCTTTGTAGTCGCAGAGGGCGCGGCGGCGGTAGCGGTACCGTTGATGGTTGGCTTCGGGCTCACAGCTGCGTGGCCGTTTATGGGAGGGTTGGTTGAAGGAGCTTCGCGATTGCGATGCAGCTTGGGCGCAATGCTGACTTCGGTATTCGTGGTTAACAGCAATGCGTTTCCTTTCGCGGGATCCAGGCCGGCTGTGGGGTGATTAAGGTGGTTCACAGAGAGTGTGCAGACGGTTTCTTACTCACTCACTCTAAGCCTAACGCGCGTGCGGCCAAGCACCCAGACGTCTATTTCCTGGCCCACTTTCGCGACTCTGACTTGAGAAAGTAGTGTAGATTCAACATGGGATGCATGTATCTCCTGGAGAATGGCGTTAATGCTTCTCCAAAATCCGAGCGTGGACAGGCCCACTATTATTTCCCAGTCGTCAGACGTCAGGGGTTCCGTCGAAACGGATTTCGCGTGCGGAAGGTCATGTAGGAGCCCAATCTCCACCTTCCTCACGAAGCCATTAGCACAGGAAACGTCACCATCATGAATCAACGCACAAGATCGCCTTGGTTCAGCCCCAGTCCCTGCGCGTACTGCGGGTCTATTTCAATGGTCTCGAATCCACCGTCGCCCGACTGTGCGGCATTGAAATGCGCCAGGGACGACGCGGCAGCCATCCCCGTCCATCCCACATACACCTCCAGCCGCTCCGCCTTCGCTTTGCTCGCAGGGTTCGGGACGAGCGCCAAGTGGACTGCAAGGTGTTGTGGGCGCTAGGAAAAGGTCGTAACTCCGGTTCGTGACGCACTCCGGGACGAACTTACGACGCTCCGCTCGACGAGGGGTCCATATATCGAGATGGGGAGATTCACGAGGGAGGAGCGCAGGGACACGAAATGCACGCGCGCGCGCTTCGGCATGGTTTAGAGGGCGGGGACGGACGACTGCGAGAGGCGTCGGAGACAACTTGAGAGCCGGAAACTGGGGTCGGTGCGGCCGGGTCGGGAGCCAAGCCGGCGTCAACTCTCAATTCTATTCACGTGCAGTGCCACATTCTTACAGCTCCCGAAACCCGCAATCTAATCTCTCTCCTCCCAAGTCTTGCCAAGTCTGCACGCCGACCGTCGCCAGCTCCCGCCACATCCCCGCTACGTCATCCGCCGCCAGCCCAATCGCCACATACGCCACGACGCGCATCAGCCCCTCGTACTCGCCCGCCGTCAGCGCACCCGCCTGCGCGACGCACCGCGCGCCGTTGAACGCCGGCACGCGCTCGCCGTACGGCGGCACCGCGCCGAGGCGCAGCGCAAGCTGCTTCTTCCCATCCTCGTCGAGCGCGCCGACGAGCGCGAGCCAGTAGCACCGCGTGCACGACAGCAGCACCGCGCGGTACTTGTACGGCGGCGCCGGCGCGAATGCAAACGGCGCATCGACCCGGAGATCTATTGCCTTCGTCAGCATCGCGCCCGCTACGCTCTCCTCGCCCCGGCTTACTGCTCAGACTGTTCATCGCCTCAGCGGCTTTCGCTTTTCCGCCTGGGACCTCCCGGGCGTTCTCCATGGTCTTCAGCCATGCCTGCAGGCAGGATCGTATCTTCACGATCTCCTGTCGGTGCTCCACTGACAGCGTTCCTTCAAGGAATGGAACGAGCGGATTGGGCACGCTAAGCTGAGTGGACATGACAGAGGTATTACAGAAGGAATGTATACCCATGGTTCAACTAATTTATACCAACCAAATTTACCCGTAACAACCTTCGAGACGTTTCAGTGTCTGTTTTTACATAAAAACCTAGACTCCCCATGACCGAGTCAAGCTCCACATTACGCAGTCTACCAGTATGTCTGTCGTCCAGCCCCACTCTCGGCACTCACGTAAATTCATACGGGCATCACGAATCATGCCAAACAAGGAATGCACATCGTCAAATCAGCACCGCCGGCGTACGTACATACACAGTGCGACAGATACCCAGACGAAAAAAAAAAAAAAACAGAAACAACATAATGCAAATGCCGCAAATGCAATGGGATGGCCGAAATAATGTACATTGTACAGTGAATACAACAATGAAAATAGCCTCATAAAAAATAAAGAATAGGGTGGGAGACAAGCGATAGCAGTGCCAACAAGATGATAGCGGTAGAGGTATGCGGGCGGTGGACATGGCGGTGCAGCGAGGCCAGCGGGCGGGAAGGAGACCAGGGGTATGTATATCGACGGCGACGGGATGGGATGGGATGGTGGCGAGGCAGCGGGATAGGGCGGTAGCGGCGAGAACATTCAATGTGGGTACACGGCGAGAAATCAGGCGCAAATGCGTGCATCGCACGCAAGCAGGCACGTACGTATGCAGGTCGGTTGGTTGGTGGTTGGGGTTGGTGGTTGGTTGGTTGTACAGCGAAATAGCAATAGAATGACGGTCCAAATCCATGTGCGGGTGCGAATGCGCAGGTATCGCCCAAAAAAGAATCACGCCTTGCCCTTGAACGACTGGATGATGCGCCCGACGAAGCGCTTCGAGCCGCTGCTCGGCGGCGTGGGCGGCGACGCGGCGCTGCGGCTCGCCGTCGCCGCGGTCTGGTTCGACACCGGGATGCCCATCTTCGTCAGCTTCATCTGGCTGCGCATGTTCTCCGAGCGCTGGTTGCGCGCGGTCGCCTGCGGGGGCGCGCCGCGGTGCGGTAGCAGCGGCGGCATGTCGGTTTCGGTGTCTACGTCGCTCGAGTTGACGCGGCTGAGGGAGTCGTTCGGTAGAAGCATCGGCGTGCGCGACCGGGCGGCGGGGAACGTGCGATAGTCTGTGTTCGACAGCGACCTGTCTCCAGCGGCGTCGTAGGGGCTGGGAACATCATTCTCGTCGGAGGGTGAGTAGTTGTCGGTGTCATCGGAACGTGAGAGAGGGTGGCTAGGAGACGCCGCGGAGAGCGAAGACTGATGAGAAGGGGTTCTCTCAGGGAAGAATGCACCATCTCTGGAAGAAACTGAAAAATCGCAAATCAATCTCAGAATCCACGAACGATTACAATGTAAAGCTTACCACCATCAGCAGTGGAAGGTCTGCGAGGATCCTTGTTGCGTCTTCTCGCCTTAAGAACGTCTCCCTTCGTCTCGAGACTGAGCTGCCTCTCAACGCCTTCGCGACTCTTCTTTCTCGGGATCTTAGGAGGCGGCGCAGGCGACAAAAATTGCCCGTGTAGGGGAGGAGTGCCAGACGGCATCGCCGCAGCCGTATAGCTCCCAGCGCTCTCGCCCTCCTTCTGCTCCCTGAGCTTCCTCTCCAGCGCCAAAATCTCGCCATAGGCCGCCAAGCGCGCGCTCAGCGGAGTGCGCCCCACCCCGCCCCCAAGCCCAGACAGCTCCTGCTCATTCGAATTCGCGACATCGAGTACCTCCTGGCGCGTGCGCTGCACGAGCTCCTCCGCCTGCGCATGCGACGAGATCGACGTGAGGTCGATGTCAAGCGGCGACTTCGCGCGTGCCAGCTGCGCTATATTGCTGCTCGCCGGCGCGCTGAAGCTGTCGCCCTCGAAGTCGATGTGCGGCAGATCGCGCATGTGCGCGGTGCCGGCGTCGAAGGACTTGATTGACCCGGGTGACAGCGACAGCATGTTGCTGACGCCAGGCGTAGAGATGGTCGCGCTGCCGCCACTGCCGCTCGTCGTGCCGCTGCTCATGAGCGCATTGCTCATGCGGCTGTCAGTCGTACTGTTGCTGCTCATCGAATCTCCGCGCCCCCGTGTGTCCGATGACGAAAGTGGCACGCTCAGATGCCCGGGGCTCGCAGGCAATTTCTCTGTCACCTCGTCGTCGGCCTCAAGCGACGGCGGGCGGTTGATACTGAACGGGAACTCGGCATTGAGCACAGCCATGTTGGGGTCGTTGGCGTTCTCATTGGAGAGAATGGGGGAAAGCGAGGATTCCGAAGACGCGAACGAATTTCCACGCTGCCGCTGCAGGAGGACCGACGGAATATCACTTTCGCCTCCAAGGGAGCTCTCCACGCCGTGAACCGGTTGGCCGTAGTATTCGTCCGGATAATCATCTGCGTCTATGCGCTGGGCTCCTTTCTCGATAGTCTCGTTGACAGGATCAGATGTCGAGGAAACCTCGGCGCCTAGGCTATCTGCGTTCGCCTGGATATTCTTCTTGGTGAAGGATCCCACGCTGTTGTACGACCGCAAGGTGACCGGCCCAGGACGCGGACTATCTCTGACTTTCCGATCGCTGCCCGGGGTGCTCGACGTCGAGTCGAAACGCAGATTCCTTGGGTTCAGCGGCGAGCTTCCCTGCCCGCTCGAGTTCGTCCGATTATGCGCACGCAAAATCCCCGCCCTGGGACTAGGGCTCGGCCGGCCGCTATCGGAGTCCGCAATGGAAATGCTGGGCGAGCCGATATCATCGTCTTGAATGGCATGCGTTTCGGGCGGGGGCATGCTGCTTGCTGATCCTGACCGGTGCCGATTATGGCCTGGCAAGAGCATCGCATTTAGTTTAGCAAGTGGGCTCGTCGGCTTGTGCTTGTCGGCATCCTCGGCTGATACCTCGTTCGACTTAGCGCGTTGGTGTTGCTGAGCGAGCGCCAAATGGAGTTCCACGGCCAAGGGCACGTTGGTGCGAGGTGGGGTTTGCAGATTGCCCGAAGGCTTTCGGGGAAGAGGGGGTATGTTGTTCGGCGTCTGCGCCTGAGACTGCGGGGGGAAGCGGCCTTTGGTGGAAGCATCGCTAACTCTGGGTTGGAAAGTGGTACGACCGGGGAGAGAGGAGGGCGTGCCAGGTGAGTCAGGCAGATCAGCATTCAGCATGGGCGTAGAGCGGCTGGAGCTGATCGAAAGAGGCAGAGTTACCGTGGAGCCTTGAATCGCGTTGCTGCTGTCGGGGGTATCAACGCCCTCTGAGGTATCTCCCGATTGTCCTTTCTTGAATATATTGAGCAGCGAATATTTGCTGTTCAACTTGCGGCCCGCGCCTCCGCGGCCGTAAGGATGATGCGTGCTTTCTGCCTCCTTTGCGCGGTCGGCGCCAGTGCCAGCTGATCGTGGGCGCCGTTGCTTGACTGTCCTATCATTGGCTGTTGCTGTTGAGTTTTTCCGTGGCTGTTCTGGATCAGCGGAGTGAGGGTGAAGGATGTGAGGTAGTGATGGGCGTCGAGAACCGCAATCGATGGGCGGGGTTGACTGATCCTGTGAATAGAATGTGTATTCGCCAAAAGGCCTGTGTGGTGATGCAGGGGGGGTAGAAGGCTGCGGTGTCTTGGAATGCTCGGGGGTCTTGAGCAGATTCAGAGCGGTGTCGATTGACTGCTTGACATGCAGTCGCCTTCGCGGAGAGTGCGAGACCTGCGACTGGGCGTCATAGTCGATCCTGGGACCTGGCTCCCTTTCTCGCAGGTCGCGGTCTTTGTTCACGATCCAATCTGATAGAACCTTTCCGCATTCAACCCAGCCATTCTGCGTTGCCAGCATTTCCGGAGTGACCCCATGCTTGTCTGCGCGATTCGGGTGTGCTCCGTGTAGCAACAGCAGCAGAACCACATCAGTGTTACCGTTCGCGGCAGCAAAGTGCAGCGGTGTCGAGCCAGACGTGCCGACGATGGGCGCTGATGCGTCTCGGCCTTTGTCAAGGGAGTATTTCCTCGGTAACCTACGCAAGTGAATGGGTGAGTATTGTGCGCATACAATTGGCCGCGGGACCCGTGATAGATACACACCGAGGGGCATTGACATCTGCGCCATGATCAATCAGGACTTTGACAACCTGCACGTTCCCGCCTGCGCAGGCCGCATGGAGGGGAAGAACACCATCGAGGACCGAGTTGATGGGCTGGCCGTTGTTGAGCGCGTACTCGACAAGGCCGACATTTCCAGTAGCTGCTGCCGGGTGGAGACCAAGATTGGGAACTGGGCAGCCGTGAGCGCGGCACGGGTCTCACGGAAGATAACGACATACATTCAGTGGTGACGTTGTACTTGGCCTCTGCTTTGTGGAATGCGGCCCTCATCGGTACGGGCATAAGGGTCTGACCCGGCAGCCAACGGCGGGGCTTTGTGGGGTGGTCAGTGAGGGGTGCGAGGGCGCCCCGGGAGCAACGGTGGGTGTGCTGGCAGCAGTCAGCGGACGCGGGATGTCATCGACAGCGGCGGGCGGGTGTCGGTAGTGGTGGTGGTGGAGGGTGGAGGAGTGGCTGGTGCATCCCGGGGTCACAAGAGGCTGCTGATCAGACTTCCATATCGGGAGAAGCTCATTGCCTTCGCATCTTTTATCTCATCTCCGTCCATTTCGCAGCTTTGACCAACACATTTGTTCTCTTCCTTCTCAACGAGGTCATCACAAGATGCCGCACACCATTATCTATCAGCGAGGTTACCCCCATCGTAGCCCGGGGAGCCATGGGAGCGGACTGCGCTGGCCCAGGTGGCACGGTGTCGCAGGTGCATGCCTGTAAATAGTATGTCTAACACGCTGATTTAAACTATCACGGGGAACGGTGAAAGACACCCCACGCCTCTCCTTTCCGAGAAATGGGGCACTAATTTCTACTTCCACCACCAGTACTCGGACAATTATTTCTACGGATCAGGAGGTAGATTGAGATAGCGTTTTCCATTTTTTTCCAGAAATCTTGCGCCCTCACAATTGGCGAGGCGAATGCAGAAACGGATACGTTTGTACCGGCTCCCGGGGCAGTGCTTTGCAGTGCCTCGACATGAAATTCTCAAGTCTTTCCTGGTAATTTGTTCGCCATCATTCTTTTTTACGAGCAAGCTACTTATAAACACGCTCGGACGCACTGCACATACCTGTGTTCAAAAGGATTTATTAAATCGCACGAAAACATCCTATCAGGTACGCAAGCGAGTAGCATTAATTCGTCGACTAAAATACACAAATGAGAACTGTATAGTCATCCATAATACCATAAAGTTGTATGTTGTGCAAGCGCCTGCAGGCGCTTGCATTTTTGCGCTGCATATGCTATGAGAACCCCAACATGTGGAGAGTGTCCCTATCAGAGGATGTCGTAAAATGGTGTGCAATAGACACAGAGTAGGGGTTATGCATCATCCCCATGCCCCCTCTTGCATGCAGGTTGTCCACATGCATAACGCCCCGGCGCTCCCGCACATCAGCCTCGGCGGGCTCGTCCTTGACTCTGGGTAACCCACCCGGCCCCCCCTCGCCCGGCCGCACGCGCTCCTCCCGGATCGTCGCCAGCACCTCGAGCGCGCGCACGGCCGTCTCAGCGGTCTTGCGCCCTTGTTCCCGTTTCGCCACCTCCGCAAACGTGTGCACCGCCGAGGCAATCGCCTGATCTGCCTCGGCGGCCTGGGCGTCAGGCAGGCAGGGGAGCCGCGATCGGACGGTGCTCAGCGCCACCGACGCTTCGAAGAGCGAGAAGCAGCCCTCGAACAGCCAGCAGTTCCCAGGGTACGCAGGCGCCGACAGATCGTCGCCCGCGGGTGCGCGCGCCCGGTACGCGGCGGTCTGGAAGCGGACGACCTGCAGCGCGAGCGCGTGGCACTCCCGCAGCGTGCGCTTCATGAGCGCGTCTGCCTGCAGGGTGCGCCCCTGCCCTGTGGCGGAGGCGACGTAGAGCTTCATCCGGCCGGCCAGGTACCATGTGTGCAGCGTATACCGCTGGCGGGCGAGCATCGTGCGTTCATTCGGCGTGTACTCCTGAAGTATCGCCGCATCGAGGTTAACCTGATACTCAAGCGGCAGACGCTCTTCCCACTCCTGGAATCTGCGGTCCATCTCGAAGAAAAACGAGCAGCCGGGAAAGTCCGCCGCGAAACACTAAGTAGAGGATATCAATAGGCAATTCCTGAAAGGCGCGACCCAGATCTTATCACCTTCTCGAGCGCGTCGGCGAGCAGCTCCATGAGGCTCACGAGCACATTCTGTCCGACGTTGAACAGGTTGCGCGTACCATCGGGGTTGTGCGGCGAATACAGCGCAACCTCGAATATCTCGCGCCGCAGCGCCTGCGGGCGGCACAGCGACGTCGAATACGTTCTAAAAGCGTCCCGCTAATCAGCTATGCGCGAAGCCCGAGGTAAAACTGGGGCACATACTTATCCGCCGTGAAGAGCCCCCACCACGCCCGCCTCCTGAGCAGCTTTTCGTCCGCCGACATCATCTGCCAGAGCTTCCACTCGGGATCGCGATGCAGCCCGACCGCGATGGCGCACCGAATCGCCGTGCCCACCAGCTTCCACGCCTCGCTGATCCGCCCGCGCGCAGCGAGGTAGTCGCACAGCAGCGGCGTCGCGAGGCAGCCGAGCACCGTCCCGTCCGCGGCGGAGTCCATGAACGACGCGCTCGGCACGTTGAGGAAGTCGTCGTCCGTCATGCGCCGCGCCATCATCGCGCACATGAAGTAGTCGTCGCTGCACCGCACGTGCGCGACGCGCGCGACGTCGTCGTACGCGGCCTGCGGCGCGGACGCCATGATCGCGAAGAGCAGGACCAGCCAGTGCGCGTTGACCTGCGCGGACACGGCCTGGCGGTGCTGCAGGCTCATCCACATCTGGCTGCGCGTGATGCGGAACCAGTCCTCTGGGATGCCGTACCGCCAGTTCACATCTGCGAAGAACGCGGCGGTGAGCGTCTCGACGACGAGCATCGGCGGCAGGTTGGGCACGAGCTCCGCGACTGTCGTCGCGAGCGGCATGTCCGAGAAGCGCTGCAGCGGCTCGCGAAACTCGGACACAGAGTCGGTCGATTTGGCGTACAGGAAGCGCGGGATCGTCTGCGCGGTCATCTATGGAAAAGGAATAGTCAGCATCGTTGCAAAGTGCCATCGCGGCACCGTATTCTCACCGCGTGCAGGGAGCAGATGAGACTCCCTCTGCCGAGATACTCCCCTGGATGGGCGAGCGATAACTGCGCCAGCGTCGATGTCGCTTCGTAAGCGTCCTCATCGAGTGGGAAGGGCCGCTGGCAATCCTCGCCGCCCACCGCGGATCGATGCTCAGCAAAGCCGTGCGCGGGCGAGCGCTGCACGACATCCGCACCGACAGGCGGCGAGCAGGGGCACACCGCGCCAGAGAACGGCGGCGTCGACAGCGCCCCGCTCGACACCGAGCGGGCAACACTCGGCGAGCTGCACCGCTCGCGCATCTGCTCGAGCTCGCGCTCCAGCGCCGCGATGCGCTGCCGCAGCTCGGCGACGAGAGCCGGGGACTCCGGGGCCGCCGCCTCCTTCAGCGCGCTGGGCGGGGGGCGCGCCGGCGCCGGGCGCGCGAGGGGCACCGACTCCCAGCGGCAGAGGTGCGCGACGCCGCGGGTCGTGCACAGCGTGCAGGGGTGCTTGCGGTCGCATTTCTGGGCGCGGCTGCGTGGTCAGCGGGGCTCGGGGATGGGCGCGTATGCCCGAGGTTGCGTACGCACCTGGCGGCGCTTCGTGCACTCTACGCAGCTCAGACGCAGGCGCCTGCGCGTCTTCTTTGGGCCCTGGGCGGAGTTGGTTTGCGACGACTCGGATTCCATGCGGAGGTGGGAGGGAGGGGCAAGCTCAGGCAGCGCAGGCTGGGGGGAGCCTTCGGCGGTGCGTTAAATACGCGGCTGTGGTAGTAGTATACAGTTAAAACAAGGGCACCCTGCTGGGAAGCGCATCTTGATAGATAAAGCCTATTTGGTGCATCGGCACACGCCGCGCGTGACGCACGCCGCCAAACTCGTCCTCACCCAGCCAGCCTCAGTCGCGACCACAGCGCACGCCACGAACGCAATTATTATGGCATCTATACATTCAGCACTCTTTTACCGCTCTGCCACACCGCGAAGCTCACGGCCGTCATAGGAATTATCTTCAGATACCCTATGCTCAACCCAACATAGAATCCCCGCCATCCCGAAGCGTGCCATATCGCCGCCACCGTCTCCCCCCAGCGGAGCCACCTGTCCGGCCGCGTGATCCCGCCCACCTGCATCCGCCGGCGGGTCACCTCGAAGGGGTACGACGCCGTCTGCGCGACGGCGCCCGACACCGCGCCAATAGCGAGATCCGCGAACGGCGTGGGCGTCGAGTGGCCGGTCTTAGAGGGCGGGAGGAAGCGCGCGCGGAGGAAGCCCCAGCTCAGAAACGAGACGCCGGCGTATGGCACCATCCCGATAATGGTGACCGTGAACCCGCGATAGAACTTTAATAGAGGGTAGCGTGTCAGGAGCGTTCTCGCGGGCGAGCCTTCGGGGAGTGATGCAGGCGCATGGCCTTCGTGATAGAGCGTCGTCGCGGAATGCAGGAATGACGGGCGTGTGGCGCCCTTTGATTGGTTCTGGCTGCGCGTCTGGAACGCCATCCGCACTCGGATCACCTCGAGCGGGTACGTGCAGAAGACGGACATGGTACCTATGACGTATGAGCCACGGCGAGCGAGTGGAATTGATAGTGGAACAAACCGGAGATGGCGCCCGCGAGAAAGCGCCTGGTATTAGTTTCCTTTTCGACTGTGGGCATAAGATACTTGAATTTCGTCAACGGGCATGTCGTTTCGCCATTTTCTGTGAGCACGCACATAGTGAACCTGGTCATACGCCATAAATTTTATGGCCGCATAGGGGAAAACACGTAGTAATGTCGCCGAGTGTCCCTGGAATAGTCCTCGAAACCCGCCGGTGTTGTATATCTTCCTTCCAGCCTGGAAGGCTCCGCTCCACGAACCTAAACTACCATAAGTACCCCCTCAACGTGCAAGGCGGGACGGCGAGCGTACCTGCATATTTCTGGAAATCTGGGTTGGATGCTTGGAACAGGATCTTGACACGGTCAAGTGGGGCGACCACAGTCTTGGCCTACACACAACAGTAAGACACCGCGCACGTCGCGGGGAGGACCGGTACGCACGACACACCCCGCAACCCCGCCGGCGAGACCAGAGCGGACGATGAAGTGCAGCGATTGCTTGTCGTGTTGCGCGGCGGCGGCATTTGGACTCATTCGCGGAGCCGGGAGGTCATAAAGGTATTCTGCGCGAGGCGTCAGTCGGCACGCAGGATATGTACGGGGGGGGAGAGGCGCACGCGGTGATAGCCCCCCAGTTGGCGATGAGAACGAGAACAGAGACTGACAAATTCAAGAGCTGAGCAAGGTCCGAAGCGTCGGCTTCGCCGGCAACGCTCGTTCCCGACGCGTGCCGCGAAATACCCCGCACTGCACATCTTTCTTCCACTCACTGACCGCCAATTTGTCCATGTCGTCCAAACCCAAGACAGAGCCCAAGGCCGCCATCCTGAAAGGCCAGGAAGGTATTTATCGCTCAAACGACGCCATCACGCCCGTCTCTTACGTGGCCATTCCCAGCTGAGGACCGGGTGCTGGAATACGTGAAAAGAGTACCCTATCACGAAAATCATGCGGTATCACGCGGTAACACCGTTGCTCACCCCGCAGATGAACCGCCCCTACGGCGCAGTTGATGTCGCCGCCAACCTGAAAGGTGCCGTGCCCAAAACCGCGACCCAGAAAATCCTCGTCGCGCTCGCGGAAAAGGGCGAACTCGTGCAGAAAGTTTACGGTACGCCCACGTTCTGCATCAGTTACCTCGTGGTTGATTATGTCCTCCCTTCGCGGCAGGCAAAACGACCTTCTTCGTGTACAACCAGGCGAAAATAGACTGTCTGCCCCAGGAAAAGATCGCCGCGCTCAACACCGAGCTCGGCCAGGTGGAAGACGAGAACAAGGAGCTGGCCGCCGAGGGCAAGCGGCTCGCAGGAGGTCCGCAAGATGCCTAAATGACCCTCGGTGTCCTGAGTGTGCGCATATATTTACTTACTTTGTCGCAGAGCTTGCGAAGATCAAAGCCACGCCCACCGACGACGAGCTCGACAATCAGATCGCCGGTGTCAAGGCCTCGGTGTGCCTTTACGTCTTCTCTGCGCTGCGACCCCGTGGAATTGACTGCCTTCGTCTCGTCTTACGCTAGATATCGCAAGCGGCGAAAACCCTGGAGCCGCTTCGCTCTGGCGCACCCCCCATCTCCGCTGCGCAGCTCGAGCAGATATATGCGGACTGGAACAAGTGGCGCCCTGAATGGGTCCGCCGCAGGAAGGTCTTCATGTCGTATGTTCTCGAGAACTCTGGGTGCTGGGTCTGGTGCAGCGTGTCAACTGACCTTCGCTGACCGGGCAGGTTCTGGCAACTGGCTACCGATTCGCTGCCCCCTCAGGACGCGAGAGACCTGGAAGAAGACCTTGGGATCGAGAAAGACACACCCGAGCATTCTGTTCTGGAACAAGGGCCTCTCTGCCGCCAAACTCAGGCGAACTCTCTGAAGCGCAAGCGGCCGTGATCTGTCGGACGATGTGCTCGAATACTGCTTCATGTTCTTCTTTTTCTGCTGTCTGAAACATCTCTGTGAAATAAAAGCCTTGAAATATCTCCTGGCGTCTTCTGGAAGTGTTCCAAGGCATCGCGACCTCTCGTTTCTGGCTAGCTCGGAAATTATATCACACCCCCTTGATGTTATTCCTGACAACCACTGGCAGTCTTGACATTCGCGGCCGCCGATCCTGCGTGATGTCATCCGGACTTGTGATAGTCTTTCTCCGTTTTCTCCGTCTATTGTTTTCATTTTGATTGCCCTCATTGTACCCCAATCCGCTTGGGAAACGGTACCGCTCAACTTGTGGGACCTTGCCCCTAAGCTCCCATCTCATAGAAACCAATGCGCGAAACGCAAAGAGCAATCATTTTCGAATGTAGACATGACAGCGTGGAAGACATACCTGCAATGTGACCCATTTTCACGACGCTTCCAGAAACACGAACCGGCGCTTGAAGTGTACATAAGGGAGGTGTGTCCACCACGCGACAAAAACGCACCCTCGAAGAAGATCGACGTTAATCATGGGTATCATCAGCGTGTACACCGCAATTTGTCTACTTTTTACGGCACATGCTGCGACCGCGCAGACGCCGCCGACCAATTTACCTCCACCGACGCCTGGCGTATTCACCGCACAGTCAAGCATCATGATCGCCGGCCCCATCGAGACTGTGTGGAGCGTGCTGCTGGACTTCCCTGCGTATCCCGACTGGAACCCGTTCGTCAGGTAGGCAAACGCGCTCTTCTGTGGCATCGCGTATGAACGAACGCTTCTGCAGGTCGCAGGTGGTGGCGAATGCGCTGTTTGTGCCGCTCCCGGACCAGACGCCGGAGGAGAACCTGCGCCTGATCATCCAGGCGCAGATCCCGCCCCTGCCTACGCCCGTGGACGCGAGCACGCCGCCGGACCTGCTGACGACGCAGCTCTCGCTGGAAAACATCACGGCGGTGCAGCCCGCGCTGCACCGCGTCGCGTGGCGGGAGATCTTCCTGCCGGCGCCGCTGCTGAGCGCGGAGCGGTGGCAGGCGCTGAGCGAGGTGGACGGGCAGACGTACTACGAGGCGCGCGAGATATTCGGGGGCCCGGTGGGGTACGTGGTGGACGCGCTGTTCGCAGCGGGGCTGCAGGCGGGGTTCGACGCGCAGGCAGGCGCGCTGAAAGACCGGGTGGAGGCGATGGCGTAATATAGGCTCTGTAACCACATGGCACACCGCGGCAAGAAGCAGTGATGACGGAGTGTGATTGGCTGGCGCGTGCGTGCATAACAGGCGTCAATAGAGGGGATGGATGCCGCCTGTGGCTCTGCAGGGCTCTGTGCGTCCACCACCCGGCCTTCCATCCCCTGCCGCTATATATTCGCCCCCATCCGCACCCTCCGTTCCCACCGCCAAATGTCTTCCCAAGCTCCTGTGCGTCCATGTGTCTTGGCCGTCCACCCATGCTCATTTTCGCACTGCACAGATCCGCAGGAAGCTGGTCATCGTTGGCGACGGCATGTACACCCCGCTGTGCCAGCGAGCTCGATGGCTAAGCTTTCCTCGCTCAAACAGGTGCCTGCGGCAAGACCTCCCTTCTCTGCTCTTTTGCCCTCGGAGAGTTCCCCAAGGAATACGTGCGTCCGTTTTTTCAAGCCGTCCAGCCTGTTCTGACGACTCGGTCGATGTCTCCAGCAACCAAGTGCGTCAAATATGCGCTATGCCGCAGTCTGCCACCGTGTTGATGTGTTCCGCCCCTTCTGTAGCTGTATTTGACAATTATGTCGCGGAGATCAGGCTCGACGAGAAGCCCGTCCAATTAGCGCTGTGGGATACCGCGTATGTCACTCTTTTTCATGCCCGCGGCGTTTCTCTCGCTGCCTCGCTGACACCGCTTCTTCCCTCTCTCGGCTGTGCCAGTGGCCAGGAGGAGTACGAGGTACAGCCTGATTATTATCTCAATCCGCAGCGCCTCACGTAACGATAACCGCTAGCGCCTCCGCCCCATGTCCTATTCCAAATCTCACGTAATCCTCATTGCCTTCGCCATCGACACCCCGGATTCGCTGGAGAACGTAACATCAAAGGTATGTTTAGCCCGTCTTCCTGTGTTCTGGGCTGATCTCGCGCGCCCAGTGGATCGAAGAAGTTCGCAGCATCTGTGGACCCACCATCCCCGTCATTCTCGTCGGCTGCAAGGCCGACTTGCGGCCCGCGGACGACGGCGCAGCATCCGCAGACGCCCCCCGAAAATACGTGACCCGGGAACAAGGTGAAAGGGTCGCTAACATCATCGGCGCCCGCGCGTACAAGGAGTGCTCCGCGCTGAAGATCGAGGGCGTCGACGAGGTCTTCGAGACCGCGACGCGCGCGAGCATGCTCATGCGCGACGGCGCGCCGACGCACGGGCTGAACGCCGACTCGTCAAAACACCACAGGCGGCGGAGTAGCGGCCGCACGACCGTCCAGGAGCGCGACGACAACAAAACGTGGGGGTGCTGCCTCGTCTCCTGAGGCCGGGCGGCTGATTGCGATCTGCTTCCCGCCCGTTCTGTACATGACATGTCCCCGCATAGCTCCCCCTGCCTGCCTTCGAATATCCCATCGGACTCACAATACGGACGAGCCCGCCTATGTATATATGTATGCCCCGCACGCCACCATCCCTCATCGCCCCGCATCTACTGCTACCACCCCCCCATATCTTGGTTCGTGCATATTTAAATAACCCCCGCAAGATATGACATAGAGTCGACACGCGTAGTCCCCCCCCCACCCAAGCATCTTGTTGTTTGTAATTGCTCTCTTGTTATCGTCGCCTATTCGCGCCCGCGCGTTCGCCCCCCTTCCTTTCCTGCGCGCGCCGCAGCTCGAGCCCGCATCGGCCCCCGCAGACACATCGCTATTCCGCGGCTGACAGGGGGAATGACGCGCGCTGACATGACATCATGTGATGGTTCCGTGCCGACCGGCGTCTGCGGCTCGTCGACATCGCGCTGCTGCCTGGATCATCAGCGCGCCGGGCCGGAAGCGCGCGAGGGTTCTCCCGCGATCGTGCCACGCAGCCAGCGCTGCGTTCTCGTTTCTAGTTCTATTTCCCAATCAGCCTTCCCTCGCGCGTCTGCCTGCCTGCCTACCTTCTGGTGCTGAAGGCGCTGCGGGTCGGATGGCGGCGCCGCGCAGGCGTGGGGTGGCTGATTCGATGCGTGGCTCTACTTATAGTGCGGTGCGGTGGCGTCCCCGGCTCACGCGCAGCTCGGACGCGGCCGACGGGCGCTAATACAATACCGTATATACTTAATCGAGCGTCAATGGATGTGGAAGGGGTGACCCGGCACGGCGGCCGTACACCGAACAGGCCGCCTTGATCCCCGCTGTGCTTCGCAGTCCGCACGCGGTGCCCACATCGCTGGATATGTCGTGCTCGCGCTCTGGCGCGCGGGTGTACCCGCCTGAATGGCCCACTTAACTGCACGCCGTGATCTGCAGCTCAGAGACTCGATGGGGAATTAATATATGTATGAGCACGCCGGGCTCGGAGATGGGTCCCGCTTTCCTGGCGCTGCTTCAGTGCACATATGGGCGTCATGCAGCCTGCCTGCTTATCGGGGCTGCGCGCGGGCCGTCTGGGCCTGCTAAGATCCTACGCGCAGCCGATCGTCCTGCGAGAGGTGAAATAGCTCTTATGTCGCGCTGCGCTGCGCACACCCCTAAGTGCGAGAAAGAGTGCTCCAAGTTGGATTGCAGTGCGCTGGTGCCGTGCTTCCATTTATTGCAGCGCTTTTGGTGGACCTTTCGGGAACATGTCTGAGACTGTGCGACGGCGCTCTAGATTCTACCAGCGGAAAGCAGCGGGAGTCTGCGAAATACTGTCTAGGGCGAACTAGCAAGGGGACAAGATCGTAGGACATGAGGCTGCCGCCTGGTTCCCTGAGGCTTTATAATTACCTATATGCATACCCTGTTTTCTGGATTTTATGTACATTTCTAGCCGTTCGCACTTTGAATTATCGCCAATGCATGATTTGCAATGCTAATTTACTCCCCGACCCAAGCGTATTATTTTCATAGCTTCTACTATCTGTTGTACATTTTTTGGCCCTCCCCGTTCTTGAACTCCATGACGCTCTCGCTGCCTTTAAATTGGGAGTTGTGCAGCGGTCGCTCCGCATTAATTTCACTGATCAACACCGCCCGCCCGGCCACGCTCACCAGCTGCCCACTTCAGCCAATGTCCACATGTCCACAATATTGAATAGTCATTCATCGTTCAGTCTATTCGCGAAGTCCCATCCATTCATTTGATGGTCTGCCCTCTTGCCCTTCGTGGCTTCGGCCACATCCGAGTCTACGTTCTATACATAGCCTATCACCCCGCGAAAAGTTATGCTATATTCGGATCAGCTGAATATCAGTCTTCCGCCCACCTTGCGTCCTCCGGTGGTCAACGCGCCGTGCCAGTAGTGGGCTGGATTCGGGTGTATAATACCGCACGGGTGATGGGGAAGACCGAAAGGTGCTGTATACTCTTACACGTTCTTTCTTCGCCTTGACAGGGCTTTCTTCATCGCCTTGAGAGGATAGGGCGCCCACAAAGAGTCCTTGAAAGAGACCGGCGACTGGATATCAATAATTACACCGTACTTTTGGCGATCCCGGCATGATAGTTCATCACTAGCTTAAGTTGATTGTCTACCTGATCACGATTACGAGAGGCACACGGCCACTCTTTCTTCCATTGACCAGGCATCAAAGCCGCCGCTGTTAGACGAACATGAAAGGAGTGGCCGTTCTCACCAACGCGGTCAGTGGCATGCCTCCCACCTCACATAAAGGGCGTGAGCGACGACATCGAGCCACATACCTGCTTTCCTCGCTACCATAGACGCGATACCCCACCGCCAATACCCCGATTCATATACGTTCTTTCCAACTTTCACTCCACGATGTTTCCGTTACCTTTGATTCCCACTGTTCCTGATGACCTCGCAAAGATGAAGTACGTTGTGCGTTATCAGGGCGGCGCAGTAAACAGGACTAACCATTTGCGACGTATCAGCGCCAGGCGCGCTCTACCGCAACAAAATTCCTTTATGAAGGTGCAGGCATTGTAATCTCCGCACGCGAACAACGGGCTTACCTACACGCAGAATGCCTTGATACGCGCCCTGAATGGGATTTACGAATACGCTCCGAGAGCGAGCCCGGCCCAGCCAGCCTTCGGCGCGTTCATGGAGTACATCGAAATCGTGTGCGACATGACCGCCTTGCACATCCAAGGTGTGTCCTTAGCACATTGCCACTCGGATGTAAATGATCATGAACATTCACATACCTTAGGCGATGAAATCTTTTCCAATTCTCTGTCCAGCCACTGCAAGGCGTATCAGGGCCCGAGCAAGCGACACTCGTCCATGGCGCAGAATGAGTTGAGCTCGTTCCGTAGACTGGCGTGCGACTGGAAGAAGGTCAGGCTTGTCGTGAAAAATAACTTCGGGTTGTTGAAGTGCTGATACACGGGACCGTAGAACGGTGGCAAATCGTACCAAGCCAGCCAGATTCACAGCGCCTTGAATGGCATGGAAGGCGTGTTAATTGAAGTACTCCATAAGCAGGTGCGAATACCAGCAGATAGTCAGAGCGCTGCGAGAACATATCTAACTAGAATGGTGTCGCCTAGGTTCCGAAGTTCACCGAAGCTGCTGTCCCGGCGTCCATTTCGGACGAGCAGATGCTCGGGCTGATTACAGGTTGGTACTTCCGACCGAGTTTTCTTATCAGACCGAGACTGAAAGCACGGCAGACAACATGGTCTGGTTGACCTCCAACAGCGAGATTTGTATCCTTCTTCCGTGAGCGATTCCCGTATATTTTCGTTGAAGTCCAGAAATTCATGCTTTGGCATAGGTTTTGTATGGCCCATCACGATGTTAGAATGTCCAAGTATTGGCCCCCTGTGAACCTAGATGCGATCCAGGCAATGCCAGAGCTAGTCGAGCAGAACAAATCGTGAGTGTATCTGCTGCTCTTTGAAAGCTTCCATTCAATTGTGCCTGTGCAACGCAGCTTATGGAAATTCAGTCCCTTCGATCCTATCTCGAGGCGCGGACAAAAGCCTGTCTTCTGATCTCGCCTGGATAATGTGCGCGAATGTTCTAGAATATTATATGCGCGCCGGTGAGTTGCGTGTGGATATCGATACAGAGATAATAGTATACATCAAACCTATGTGTTTCCCGTGATATATAACGTCGCTACTCCTTCAACTCCCAACTCACGCCACAGCCGCATCCACTCCCTTTAGCCTGGGGATTATGTGCAATCTGGAAACTACTTCCTATGAGTTCCGTAGCAAAGTCGACGGTCGAGCCGTTTAGCAGGGCCAGCGATACTGCGTCGACGAGGATATTGGAAGGTTTGATACTCGGATGACTAAACAGACTAAAATTACAATAAGGTAAAATATTTCGCTTCTACGATGGCTAAGGACTTACTAGTCATCTGGTGCGCGACTTCTGGCCAACTCCATCTTGTATTGGTAGCCGTGACATCCACCTGACTCGACCGCTACCCGCAGCCCAACGTCCGCATTCTTCTCCCGCCCGGCGATTTTCATCAATTGCTTGAATAGTGTCAGGGGCAGCGGGGAAAATGCTAAGGGTATAGACTCACCTCAGCCGCACGATCTGTGATTTCCAGTTTGACCTGCTCTGGTGGGAGTAATTCCACATCAAGCTCCTCTTTTTCGATATCTGCCTGCGATGGCGTGAAGAGAACGACAGTCGGTTGGGTTGGCAGGGACGAGGCTAGTGCTGCTCTTCGTGGTAAAGTGGTCGACAGGTTTCTTCGAAAAACATAAGATGCCTGTAGGGTGGGTCGACTTGTCGGGCATGCCCGCGATGCTGGGGTATTTCTAAGCGCCAGACGACTGATGGCCTTGGACAGTCTGAGAGATTGCGACATTTTCCAGTACGGTAGTGTCTCTAGTATAGTATTATGATACGCGTACGTTGGCTATGAAGTAATGCGGAAGTGCGTGAAGAGGAACAGGGAAATGGTGGTGACGGGCTGCAGATGACCTGAGTCGAGACGGCAGCGGGCGGGCCCTCCGGATTCCGCTCAACCACGGTCACGTGTCATGGTTGGAAGCGCGACTCAGCGACTCACCTTCGTTTTGCCTTCGTTGCTTGTTCGTTGCTCCTTCAACCAAATTTCGATGCCATTAATCCACGCAGCTATTCAAACTGGAGCGCAGGCACTCAATATAAGGAGGAATTTAGACCCCCTTGGCCTCCAAAATACATGGATTGGGTATCATCTCTCGTTCAGTACCGAGGAGACTAAATTCACTTGACAGCAATTTTATGACATGCTAGTTGCATGCAGTGCCTAGCAGACGAGGGCCTCGCTCGTCTCTCTCCAGCTTGTATTCTTCGATACAAAAACTCATAACAGAACGCGTCTCACATTTTAGCGAATCTACTGGTAGACAGGAGCCCGAGGGCTCTCCAGCAACGCAGAGTATACTACTATACTTCACGACTCTTATCAATCGTGGTACGAAGGGTACGTGTAAATACAGCAGCTTCAGTGGAAGATGTCCTCGAACTGATCACTATATAACTGTTTTCCGTCTACAAGCAGATCCCAACCTCAAATAAGTCGGCTCGATGGGGTTGCACAACTTAAAGCAACGAGTTGTCCCCCCGCCTTGTCATGCGAGCTCTCAGCCAAATCCATACCGAAGAAATGCACCAAGTAGGGCACCAAAGTCGAGATTTTTCTTTTTCCGCACGGATGGTACAACAAACAAAAACGTTCCCGTAGGTGCAATCCTGGTACATCAAATCAGTCAAAAACGCCTGTAACACTCATTTCGCGATTGATTAATTTTGATCCCCCCCATCTTGTTACAAGCACTTAGAACACAACTTGACACGCTTTTAGTTCTGCCGCTTCGTCTTCTTCAAATGTTTTGTTCAGGCCGGAGACTCACTGTTATAATTGGCCGCGTGGATGGGTCCGATGGAAGAAACGTCCAAATGACACACTTTCTCACTATAGCCAAACTCGTCTGTATTAAAGACCTGCCACCGATTACCCTTTTGGAGCCGCCCGGAGAACCACTTTAATGGCCGTATATTATCGGGCACTGGATGATGGTATTCTCAAGCATCTGTCATGGCACGACGATTAACAACCTGAGGTAGATTCATCGGCTTTTGAGTGTCAGCTTCGACAAAATCGAGCCTTTCAGAAACAGTCTGCACCGTCGCATGTCGGGAGATCGGTGAAACATCGTACATACCATCCTATCCTGGAATCCTTCAATGCCGCTTGACACTATCCGTCCGGAGGACGTGCTACACCTTCTGCTCTGCTCTAAAATCTGTCTAACCTCATATTCTTCTCGGCTGGAAGACGGCGAAAACTGATTTTGATCTTCTAGCCTATTCTGTATTTCTGCTGCAAAGCCATCTTCTTCATTGCTTTGCTCCTGGTCAATCCCCGAACGAATACGTGTGGCTATCGTTCGAGCGTTTTCTCGGCCAAACCTTCTGATACCTCGGAGGATATCCCAAGACTCTGGTAGTACGTCAAATGCATTACTGTCATTTCATATGTCAGTCATTGATGTCCCCCGCCTTCGCTGAAGGCATCCTTGCTACCTATGTCATGGACATCAAAGCGCAATGAGAAGAACAGCTAAATAGAGCTGCAAGACACCGTAATCAAATTTTCCATACGCACCTTGTTTTCCCCTCTGATATCACCGCTTTGAGGTCCTCTTCAGTGGTAAGCGGGAACACCATGCTACTTATGGCTTATCACAGAATTCCTAGTACCGCCCGTGTCACTAACTTCTTCTGTCGTTGAATTTTCCGGATCTCACGCCCTCTATCGTCTTCTCTTGCAGTTGTTTCACTATGTTCGAAAAGTCAACACAACATGTATGCTTAGGCCCACCCCACCGCATTCCGAACTAACTTTGAATGTTTAGTTTACGGGAGACACACGAAATTGATATGGATCTACCATATCGTTCAATTTCACCGTCTGGTCTACGACAACCTGGGTATAAACCAGCACTCAGAGTCGTCTACCCAGAACATGGAACCCGGAGAGAAGGGGAAAAATGCCCAAACTTATCATTGAGAATGATCGGCATGACGGCGTTGATGACGTCCTCGAACCAGCGATTCGTGTGAGCACCAGCGATGTCGCCCGCACTAGTGGCTAAATTCCAGAACCTGAAAAGCACCAAGGCCCTAACAAGCAAAAACCTTGGAGGTACACAACGAACAACATATGGGCTGTTCACGTCGCCTTAGTATTTCCTGCAACCTTGTCGTAAAATTTCCTCCATATTCTTAGCTACCGTACTTCGTCCATCCAATAGAACTCGCATTGGAAATGGTACAGACCCTCGCGTTTGAATCAACGTAGAAGCTCACGACGGTGATAGAAGAATGTACAGACTGTAGGGGAGGCATCAGCGGCCGGAGTCCCGGAGTCCGGCATGCCTGAAGCGGAACCTGCTTTTGGCAATGATGGCACCACACAATTAGCGCTCGCGGCAAGTTGGTCAGGGTCGCTCCATTTATTTGCCTCTGCCGTAATTTGTCTCTGCCGTAAGAACATCGATGATTTTGCTAGCCACGCTTTCCCACTGTAAGTTGGAACTTCTGCATACTCCGCAGACACTGACAGAAGGCGGGTATCCGTTGAGTGTGGCTAAATCGTGGCAAGTTCATTCTAGTAAGCCCTGGCCGGCGCGGTCACTTGAAGTCTACTCTAAATGAGTGGTAATTGATTACCTACATAATCTGAATATCTCATTGAGCTTTACACAGACTCACCTGCGCTCTGAGTTATATCAGTGCGTGTATACCGCTCCCACTGCCTCGCAATCAAGCAGTTCTAATCTTCCCTTGCGTTCAAAGTCAACGCATATAAGGACCCCTCACTTTTGTCCCTCCGCGCTGAAACACCCAGGAATAATCCTTAGGTCCAGATTCCTATTATTTTTGAGAATTGTGATCGGACTCCACGAAATTAATTTAGGCTCTTGGGTTTGAGTGAGCGGCATAAACTAACGGGTCTCATAATCGCGCCTTGAACGCGCATGCGTTTTTTAACGGCGCAGTACCTCAATATCAATACCAGCCAACCGGGTTAGGTTCGCAACTTTTTTAGTCCACCAATCAGGTCTCGCTCGCATGAGACAGATTGTACGCTTGAGATCGTTTTGATCAGTGGTCCTTCCGTGGCACGCAGCTATCTGGTGATTGATAGGCGAATGCGTGCCAGTAAACTGTGATTCGCAGCTGCTTGAGTGGGCACAATCATCCTTCCTCGTCTGCATTTCTTTAGTGTCTGATTGAATTTCATTCTTAGGCATCCATGGTGGATGCGCAACAGGTATTACATCCTGCGCCACTTGAAGATTTAATCTTTGGTCATGAAGAAAGACCTCCCTCTCTCATGAAATGATTGAAGGCTTAATTTGCCTCGGCGAAGTAGCTGGCCTTCACTCACAGTTGAACCTCTGTATGTGCGAATTAGAAGTCTTCATACTTGATTTAGCGTCCATAATACTTACGTCCGAGCACTTCTACGTGATCCTGTCATGCAGTGGAATCCACTAGATAATAATTCGCGATAGGAATAGTCCCGATCCGAAGTCAGCCTGGTATATGACGGATATCTAATTAAGGGTGCTAGTATCAGGCCAGCGGTGAATCACGACAATCAGGAAGTGGTGCGCTTTTGTTCCACGCCAATTACTTGCCTTGTCCAGCTATCCTAGGTCATTTATATCGTAGCAGCTATACACTAGTACTGGCAACTTTTCAATTTCGAAGGAGGGAATATAGAAGTATAATATAAAATATACTTCCCAGGGCCAGATACTTTGCAATTAACAGAGTATAGATACCACATGTCAGGAAGCCCTTCTGAAAAAATTGTATTTTGTTTTTGAGCAAGAAAGAAAGTCAAACTTCTCGGAGGAACTTGATCTTGACTTGATCTTGATCAAACAAAATAAAATGACCGTGGGAAGAGCGGCAATCCCGTCGGAATTAATACCGTCACCTTGAACCTTGTCATGTCCGAGTCGAACATCCGAGCCTAGGACCCCCTTGTCAATCCAAAAGCGCGTCTTCCTCTAAACTCATTGGCAATGGAAACTATACAAAGACTTCAAAGAAACTCAGATGCCATATTGGAGCAATATCACGCCAATTTGGAGGATGTCTACAGACTGCAAGACACCTTAATTCGGGACATCCTGCCCACAGTTGCCGACGAACTCGAGCTCTCCCCGGAGAGCCAAGATTGGGGAAAAGAATGGCTTTCTGATACGCGTACGTAAATCTCTCTACTGGCGGACTTCCTGTGTACCAACGGTCAACTAAGCATCTATCTTCCGCATTGCAAGGGTGCGTTGTCCGGGTGTTCACCAAGATATCCTGCTAAGGGGTTCTATCCACAGCGCAATAAATTTACTAGGTCTTTCTCACTGGAAGCTATTCAAAAAACTCTCATATGGCGCCTAGCCAATCTTTGGCCAACGGAGCCACCATCACGGATTCCAAACGTCCACTGTCTTCCTACCGACATCCGCGACCGATTTGGTAGAGCGGTACTGGTAATCGAAACGGCTCCCGTGGACGACACTATGGATTCGCAGAAACGTTCTATTATTCTAGCTTTTGAGCAGCTGAGAATACACCTAAGGAGATTATACGACAAGTCGGAGGATCACCGAAATCCACCCCTTCAGTACATGGTCCTACTGGATTTGAGTCAATTGTCGCTTCAAAGCTTGGTGAGTACTTGGTTCACGTACTGTGAAGGGATATCCATTTGCCTTACCTTTTCTTGAAATCATAAGAATCTTGACCTTTTTACATGGACGGTCCGCGAAATCATACCACGTTTTCCTGGCATGCTCGCTGGTGGTGAGCCTTCTGATTCGCTATTCTCGAGCCCCCACTCACTGGTTTCGTTACATCAGTCTTTATGCTTAACTATTCATGGACGCATTCCGGTCTCTGGACTATTTTTAAGTCAGTCGAAATTACCCTTTACGAGTATCATTTCAACAAAACTTACACAACTTACAGGCAATTACTCCCCGAGTCCGCTCTTTCGCGAATTTTCTTTCCGTCTGATTCGGAATTGCTGGACTATTTTACGCCTGCTGCTCTACCGCAAGGTAAAGATGCCGCCCTCCGTTCCCCCTATATTGGCTGAACCGATTATTGACCATAAGACTATGGCGGGAATCTACCCTCGTTGGCACTACTTGAGGATCCAATACGTCCTGACCTACCACAGCCTTTAGAAGTTCCGGAGATAGCGATCACGGACATGCCAACCGTAGAAGCACCTAAACCAGCTCTCATCTCAATTCTATCGCTGTCACCGACATCGATCTTGAATCCTTTTTTTGGGTATCCCGTCTCAACATCTTCAACGACGAACCATGGCCGACCAACCCTTCGCCATGGCCGTCGCAGAAAACGGGATCTCATCCTAACTCTTGCCACACTGTTTTGGATGCGATGGCGTAAGACTATCACCGTCGTGCTATCAGTTACTGCCGTATTATTCGCCTTTAAGGTTGCATTCAGAAAAGGGAATGTACCCCTTCCCAGGAGGCTTTCCCGGCTCGTCTCCCGGTGATGGGTGCGCTGTTGAATAGGCGTTTGCTTCGACGCTGACTTCGTCTAGTACTTTCATATATCTATCCTTCTTACAGATTATACCCCGTTCAAGGCGGAAATATAATATCTTGCTGCGCTTCGCGGCTCATTAGGTCACAAACCATGGAGTGATCTTTACTACAAGGATATAAATCTAGGTATGGATACAATTCATAAAATCATAAAAAAGCACATTACAAACATGGTTACTTCCGCGGAACCATTTACAGAAAGTATTCTGGAAGCTGCATCATGAATCAATGCAAGCGAGGAGTTAAAACGTTAACATCGCCGGAATTGGATATTGAGGATTCGGAAAAAACGCACCTTCCCACCAGCATTCTGGGCCGCTTGTTGACTAGGTCCGTCGCGCTCGTTCTCCGGAGCAGCCTCAAAAACGTTGAAGTACATCGACCCTCCTGGCCCTACTTCAAGAATACTTGCTGAGTTGCCACATCTGTAGCAGTAATTCGGTGCCGACCAGACGGTTGAAAGATGCTTGTCAAATAGAGAAGAGTATCCTTCCATGCAGAGCTGATGAGCGCGAAGAATGTGGGACATGTTGTTTTCGTCGAGAAACTTGTACACGACCCCAGAACCGAACGTATATCCTGCTCCTCTAAATCACTATGAGTCAATAAAGCTTGACAGGGGTTCGGATGCATATTTCCCACCTTGGAGATATAGCAAAGTCTTCTTTCTCTGGGTCGGGATCCGACCACACCAAGTCCGCCATAGGACCGTCGTGCGGGATTTCTTTAGAGAGTATCTGTAAGTAATACTGTAACGTCCGGATCACAGGACGCACCTCTAAATCGGTCGAAAACCTTGATTTGGTCGATAGAGTGTATCGAAGGTGAAAGACCTAACAGAGGTGAGAATCGGCCAACCAGGATACACCTTGCAAGTACCTCCATGAACGCAGAATATCCGATCGTCGATGACGACAGACAGCGTCAAAAAATCAAACATATCCGTGAAGTAGGTCCAGACGTGGGAAGACCCATATTTCCGGACGCATTCTGTGTAGAATCCATATGACTTTGGGAGGAATAAGAGATGACGGCAGAGTTCTGCAGTTGCAAGAACTGACTTGTGTAACCGCTCTGGATTCATGGTTCCCCCTAATCAACTGAACGCGGTCCGGATATCGCAGCTTGAGGCATGTCAGAAGTGAAATGGTTTCAACGCTGAATAAACCACGGTCCACATAATCTCCTGTGAGATTGTCAAAGACGGCCAATATGGTTCAACTGCAAGCGTACCAAGAAATAGGTAATTAGTATTAGGCGCATAGCCTCCGATGCGAAATATTTCTATGAGGTCGTAGAACTGTCTTTGGATGTCGCCTCAGCTGCGAGAGGAGACATGGTCGTATGCATAATGACTCACCCATGGATATCACCAACAACTGTAACTGGTGCGCTGATATGCACGACGTTGGATTCGCGCATGAGGACTTCCTTCGTTTTCTCGCATATTTCGCGCAGTAGGACTTCATGCAGGAGTTGTTTTCGTAAAAGCTGTGAAATACACGCGTCAAGATCGAAGGGAGCCATTTCTGATGCAGATAAATTCAGGAGACTTGCGGCATTGATCGTTTATTTGGCTTTGCTTGCTTACAGCATCTGGAGGCTTCGTGAGTCACAACTCAACGCTTCAGCTTCAATTTTTAGCTCAACCATCAAACACCAAAGTCCTTGAGTCCATGATACCAGCCCACTCACACCAGCAAATTCTGCCAGTCAGATACTTAGTGTGATGGCCATGCTCCCCATAATTGGCTTTCCTCTGCTCTGGAAACTTTCGGCTTGCTTTCATCCAGCTAACCAAAGTTATCCGCGAATTGTCATTTTGCAGGCAATTTGCTCAAGCTTCCTCGGGTTGCACGGTTCTCAATCGCGATATTTTCGCATTTATCAGCCGTTTTCGTCAAAACTGATCCCCAAATTATTTCTACGAGCGGACATTGTCCCGTCCGTTGTTGAAAAGTTGACACATATGTCAATTGAGTGCACTTTTTGTAAATTTCAGGTCGAGACCATGAGGCAGTGAGAGGCTGAACGATCCAATACCGGCTCTCCTTCCTCCCCGTAAGTTTATGTTGACACATGCAGTAAAACGCTCTCGTGGACCGTTACTGCGACGACTGACAAATTTTTGTAACAGCCAGTGGAGGAGAATTTGGACTATCCGTTAGCCTCCGCCATAACGCTGTGCTTCGTTCAAGCATTCATCGACATGCCCCCCTGGCATATGCTTGCAAGTCAATGTTAAAATACGACGACCTTTAAACCACTTGACGGTACGCATGCACACAATGTCCATCGAAAATTTGCTGGCCGCATAGTTATCAAGCATAAACATTCCAATGTGTCTGTTCAAAAGACTGTGCTGCCGGATGGCACACAGGATGAGACGTAAGAAAACTAGATGCTAAGCGCTTGAAGTGCAGATTGACGCAAGATCCTCGTTCTCCTTCTGTGTATCCGCTGCTGTGGCATAAGGGTCCCTAAAATTCAAATTGTGACATATGTAGCGCCGTCTTAATAAATTCGCCGAGAAATCCGGAACCCCCAGACTTCAGCTCAAGGCCGGAGGTAAGTCAGGGCGTGACCCCTTTCTTCGCACTTTCTGTGTGCTAAAATTGCATTTCCCTAGAAGCCTACTTGCTGTTTGCTATTTTCCCTTGTCACGGCAGAGTAGCCAGTGCCGATGCTGAGGGTGATTATCTCTGTCAGGTCGCTCGGAGAGTCTTGTGTGAAGTTGCCAACCCAGCATTGATGGTCAATTCGCCCCATACATATTGCCCATCGATTAGGTTCAAGTTATGACATATTTGACATCGTGGTGCCTAACCACTTTTAGGTTCGCTTTTCTCGATGCGCTTTCTTTACTCTCGACCCAATCTAGAGTCTCGGAAGGTACGCAATCTACAGATCCCCCCAGGACTGATTCCCGAATTACAGCTGAAAGGGTTACGATGCATGATTTTCCAAGCGCCTGATCAGAGGAATCAGGATGGATATCCTTCAGCGAGTTCTTTTTGCAGTTTGCTTTCGATGGTACGTAGCCTCGGAAGCTTCTATGGCTATAATTCTTAATGCAAATTCAACACCATTTAGTTCGAAGTAGCTGGCTGCCGTGGATAGCGGGCTCTTCCGTCTTTCGGTACCCCCCACGAATCGAAACAAGCAATGATCTAACTCGCAGATTTATGCTAGCCGATGGGCTTACAATTGCCAAGTTGGTTCCGTGACACCTCGACGGGTCCGTCCTATTAAAGGAGAGCTAACTTCCTGTAGCTCCTCGGACGACCTTTCTTTCGAGCTGCTCTTCGACCCTACAAAATAATATCCTCCGCTCTTAGTTATGTACCGCGATACACGACCTTACGCGTACGACGACCAAAGTATGGGATACTCGTCGGGGAACATCCCCCCAAACGGCGCGGCATATCCACCTGCAGGGTATCCAACAGACGGCTCGAGCCATTATTATGTGGCACCCGCGCATGAAATTGGTGGCGCAAATGATGGTATGCTCTCGTTGTGAAGTTTCTCTGTGTGTGTGTCGCTGACATCATTGTCCTAGCCGCCAATCCAGCCTCGCCATACTTCCGTAGCATGACACCGTCTATAGCCTCCAATAGATATTCAGGCGCCAGTCGCTCAAGCGAGAGCTCACGTTATCACAGTTCGCAAGGCTACGCGCCGTCCACATCGGCATCTGCCTCACCACCTCTATATGCTTCTCAGTCCCCGTCTTTTCCATCACATTACGCTCCCGCAGCGGACCCTCGCTCTATATCTATGAGCCATAGAAATCCCCCAATACCATTTATACCAACACCGTCTGAGATAGCTCATTCGTATTCTAACTATCATCAAGGAGCCCGGTCGCCCGCAATCCCAGAGGACCCTTATTCGTCATCTCTAGACTACCCACCTCCGCCACATATGGTCCCTTCTTCTCATGCCAGCCATGGACACCGACCCTCTCGCATCATCACCGGACGTCCACGTACTCTATCGGGAGCGAATAGTACGTCTCCTCCTCCTGCTTCGTCTCCCTCAGGCGAACGATTTCTTTGCGAGACGTGTGGCAAGACGTTCTCGAGGGCGCATGACCGTAAACGACATCACGAAACGCAACACACTCCTATCCCTGTCATGCATACCTGTCAGCATTGTCAAAAAGAATTTAGCAGGTAAGGTCCACCGGCCTGGTTCCGCGTTCCGTTGATTGAGATCCGTGTCTTTGTTATTTTCTTCCTTCCAGAGCTGATTCACTCAAAAGGCACTTGGATAACGGATGCGATATGCATTCGTAACTCTAGATATACCGTCCATCTATTATAGTGCTTATGGTGCGTTACGCAGCGTACGCTCACATTTGACGTGCGATATTGACCGTCCCTCTAGTTAGATATCTTGTCATGCTACCACTATGTAACATCGTAATACTGTCTAGCTCTACTCCGCAGCGGAAAGTCATTGGAACGTTTAAAATTATTGTGTGTATGTACATCCTTCATTAACTATGTTTGATGCGGTGGTCATATCCGACGATGATCTCCGAATAATGAATGATGGTATAATGACCCCAGATGCATTACACCAAGCACTGTGTATTGAAATTTGAGAGCAGTGGCCGCATTCCATCATGGATCGTACGAAAATCAAACCTTATGCAAGTGTGCTTCTGCGTTTATATTAGAGGAGCAGTTTATATGCAGACCACCGATGACATGAACAACCTGCGTCGGATCAATCCAGGCTGAGAAAGCGGGACTCTGACATTCGACCTCTTGACGCCGGCGGCCGAACCGGCGCCAAAGGCAAAATCGAGGGGAAATTGGAAATCCCCTTGGGGGCCCAATGGCGTCTGTACGGCATCCAGCGCAATTTGTCCACTTAATAAAAGTGATCTGAGATGAACAGTCACATTGCCGGGCTCCTGAGGTCGCCTGCATCAGCCTCAACAATCATGCATATGCGGATGATCACCTATGATCACCATCGGTCCCAATTGTCAGCGACGTCCAATAATTTTGAGGATGCATACAGGATGTCGATCGCCGTGGGATTCTGAGCCCTCACCGCGTCCCGAACGTCTGAACGTTCTGAACAGGTGTCCATCACAAGTCGTACAGCGTGGGCGTTCGAGCACAATATAATTTCTCCTGAACATATGACGCAGGCCCCAGGGATGGGCGATGATATCATCAGGATTGGAGAGTATGCTTCAAGGTGCCGGTGAGGCCTTGAGTCTAATTAAAGTGTTCTTAGGAACACAATAAAAATTTAATTAACCTCTGCCTCCAGTCCGCCTCCTATTGAGCAGCAGGGGTGTAATACATTTATTAAAATAACTAGGATGCCATAACCGTTAAGCATCTTTCCATCCGCACGAATATTATCACCCACAGTATGCCCTAAAATCAACGCATGGTGCTAAGTCACAAGGAGCACTACTGGTCGTGATATATTAAAGCATGTGCTACGAGTGTATTTTGGCTATCTCTACTTAAGTTAGGTAGATGCCTGCGCACCGAACAAGCTACCCCCACTGGCAACGGAAGCTATCGGAGGCTATCGAAGCGTGCTGGTTGCGTATAACGCCCAGGGTCGTGTCGGCGAATTCCACCGGCGTTGGTGGTTAGCTCGGGGTAACGGTGCCAACATGAGGCAGCCCATTTCTGTCCCTGTTCAATTACATCGGGCGGTTTCACGACCTGGGAATCCCGATGCAGACATTCCTAGCGCGACTGGCCATTCTGCGAGATGGATATAACGGCGATGTGCAGCATTGGAAGTGTAATTGAATGTTTCGCGATAATCAGCGAGCGAGACGAACGACAAAACGGACTGGAAAGAATGAGCGATAGAAGAGATCGAAAAGGGACCATCGCGACCTGCTACCGTATATTTTTAATCCGAGTCAGAGTCTTCTTCAGACTGTGCTTCTGCTGGGATAGTCTGCAGGCCCTCAATCTGGACCGCGTTAGCGTTGCCATTGTCATCGTCATCGTCATCGCGTTTTTTCTTCTTGTCGGCCTTCTTCTTGTTGATCTTCTCGATGATCTTGTCTGCCCGATTGAAGATGCCCCCAGTCGGAGTTCCACACGCGAGGCACTTGGGCGTTTTGGCGTATCGTTTTATAGCACAGGAAGAGCAGTAATAATGCCCGCAACGGGTTATCACTGGATCGGTGTAGTGCGTCCGACATATTAAGCATGCGAAAGGGACATCTTCATCCGAATCGTCCGACGATTCGTCTTCCACCTGCTTCTTTGGATTTTCTGCTAGTTTGTCGAGCTGCCAACCCGCGAGATCTGGATTGTAAGAATCACCCATCAGCACCCCGCTTCAGCGTCGCGGAAAGCCACTAGTACTTACATGTTCCACGATCATGAAGGAATTTACACGTGTCGCCGAAACCACAATAACCGGTTTCTATGAAAAGATAGTGTCAGTTTCATTGAAGCAGCTCGCGATGAAATCTGACATGAACATACCTTTATAGTCCTTGCAGACATCGGGCTGATAATCGACAATCGTCACGGTCCGGATGGTGCTGGTGCTCCGCTGAGGGCCGACCCGCATGGCTTTTGGAACCTCAGTGCTTTTCTTGATATGACTCCGATATGCGCTCTGGCCGTGATACTTCCCGTCGTCCGGGATCTCTTCTTCCTCTCCAGCATCTGCCTTCTCCTTCCGTTGCCTTTTCGCTAGCAGTTCCTCGGCTTCGTCTCCAGCGATGATATCCAGCGCCGCGTTAGTGTGCGAGCCGGCAGCTGTCCACTTCACGTCCGGGCCCTCCCTCTCGGGTGCGTCAAAGTCATCGCCACCGTCACGCTGAGACAACGTCCGCTTAGTCCCTGCGCTCAGGAGATTCGTAGCGCCTTTCCTCGTCGGTAGAACAACCTCGGACTTGGCTGTCCACGAGGAAGATGCGAAATGCGGCTGTGACGAGTCAGCAGCAGCAGGCGAAACGGAGCGCTTGCGCGTGGTTGTGGGGCGGCCCTTTCCCTTTTTCTTAAAGAACGGTACGTTAACAGAGCCCTCCGTAGATGCCATATCAGTGACTTGTAGTACAATGAAGGTTGCTGACGATGTCGGAAGATGACAATTCAAGTCGAGTTCAAGTTTAGTTCAGGAGTGCATGAACTGCGCTGACTCAGCGAATCACGCAAGCGTGACTCGCTCGCGTGACGTAAACACAGCCGCGTCGCGATGCCGCTTGGATGTTGCCACTTTTGGCGCACCGATGGTTCGTCATGGCGAGCTTTGCGTTTCCTGTATAAAGGGGCTACATTTTCAATCTTGCCGTGCCACGTCTCTTGCCCACATTGCCCACCTCCTCGTACCAACCATCTTCACAGCTCTCTGTTCCTCCTCTGGTCAATTTTGACCGGCTCCGAGTTCTCAGTGGGACGACTTCCGACTTCCAAGGCCTTGTACCGCAGATCTGCACCAAACTTAGACGAACCAGCTATTCTGGACATACTGGGGGCGGACTGGCGTCTGCCCTTCTGACCTGTCCATGACGTGAATATGGCGTTTCTCGTACGTTGATGGGATCTCCTTGGTGGACCCGCTTCAGTATCCCTCACGGTGGACGACGGTGACACCGTACATGGTCTAATCGTGCATTGTCCTTTTTCATGTGCGCATATGAAGCAGGTATTAACCAGCGCGACGTCGAACGGACCGCTTACTGGTAAACGCGCGCCACCTTTCGGCACCTCAATATAGTGCTGTCCACGGTCGCGCAATCATTCCCAAAAACTCCGTTGGCCCACACCCCCACCCACCTGTCCAGTGTACATCGTTCACCCGCGCGCTGTGCTCTACCAACTGCTGTATAACTGGCTATACTTGTCGTGGTGCAGCAGATGACGAACGTGTCGTCACTGGCCCACGACGCGTATAGGTTCTTCTCACAGGGACTTATATTTGGCTTTACCTCTGTCAGCAACTGCACTGCTTGCAAAGCTTCCTTTTGATTATGATTTTGACGACTTCCCCATCTTGCCGGGCGAGGCCGTGAACAGTGCTTCGAAGGCGTTCTGCTTGTGAACGAAGGTCTCTGAATAGTCGACGACTTCCCAATGCATCCCTCTAGACGTCGCAGCCTCAGCTCATGGCCTTATCTGAGGCTATATATATCATCTTCCGGAGCTTGGGATGGGCCAGAGTTGCCGATTGTGTGTCAAAAGTCTGCGCTGGGCTTGCGAATATGCTTTTGTTATTACTATCTGCGTATAAACATAAGGGGGTCCATATCGTTTGCGAGCTTTCTCCACGCAGATATTCAGTCCTGGTGGTCCACACTTTGCGGAGCAATCTCGGAGACGACTAGCGTTGAATGCAGCTTTTTTTTGTCCGTTACTCACAGGTCCGTGTCCACTCTTAGAACAAGGAACGTCGGGATGCTCAGCGCAGGGAAGGCCATATGGTGAATATCCTATGTTGAGTCATTCTATGGGATCAAAATGAGGTGGGTTCTACGTGGATGTCGTCATTTTTTCGCGCGCTCCATCAAAGCTCTGCGCTGCACTCCGATAAGATGGGATGGGAAGGTACTGACATCTCCCGGAATTGCAAATTGCTTGCTAACTGGTATCCAAGACTTCAAAGGAAATTTCAATCGGTATCCTAGCTCATTTTGGTCTGCGTCGCACTCGAATCGCTGCGCTTGATTGTAAAATTCTGTGCTGTGCAGAGACCATATCGTTATTGTCACAACTGAGCAATGCAGCACCAATTTGAGAAGGAAACCTTGACCACCACCGTAATAAGGTTTCCATGCAAATTAACACTGGAAAACGCAAGCCATATACCGTCGGGGGCGGGCAGCCTTACGGATGTTTGAGATTCGAAGCGCAGAAGCTTGCTTTTGTCAGCGAGCCAGTAAGCAGAGACTCCTGAGCTGAGCTGAGTGGAGAGGGGCACCAAGCTTAGTAATTTGATTTGCTTGGAAAATGCACGCGGGAATGGTCGGGCCGATCATTTTGGGGGCTCAAATGCGCCGAGGTTACCGACGATTGCGCTCCTACATTTAGCCCTCCACCCAGTGGACCACCACGGATCCCGTCTGTCGATAGATGCCTCCTTCAAATCTCCAGGGCCTCAACATCGTCCGTCCCGCGCAGGACGCCGCAGACTCCCATGATCTCCTGCTCGGCCAGGGCTACCCAGATCTGACCGCCCAGCTTGACCTCTGGACAAATCTCTCCTTCGACTCGGAAGAGCCGCTGCATTCCAGACACACGGAGCACAAGAAAGTCCTCCCCGACGAGGACGAGGACGAGGTCCGATCGCCAGCCACCGGCGAGAAGGCGATCCACGACGGCCATGTCAATGTCGTGACTCCTGCCAACGTCGCGATCGACCACGCCGCAACCCATAGCGCCTCATCTGCGGCAAACAATTTGTTCGATATCAACTCTTTCCTTGCAAACTTCGGCATCGACGCCTACCACACTCCCCCGCACATGCTCCCGCAGCAGCACGCTGTCGCCCCCTCGCTTGCGCAGCTTCTCGCGATGCAGGCCTCCCAGGGCGGAGCATATGGCCCGGGCATATCCCAGTACATGCCGGGGGGTACATCATCGTTCCAAAGCCCCGAGCCCGCGGGGCATGATGAAGCCCACGGCCCTGCTAAGCGCTCCCGCACCCGCAAGATGTCCGTGACCAGCGTGGACTCGCCTAGCTACCGCGAGGACAGCTTGCCCCCCAACAGCAACCTGTCGCCTGCGGAGGACAAGCGCCGACGGAACACGGCGGCGAGTGCCCGTTTCCGGCTCAAGAAGAAGGAGCGCGAGGCCGCGCTTGAGGGCAAGGCGAAGGAGCTGGAGACCAAGGTAGCCGAGCTCGAGCGCGAGTGCGAAGGCCTGCGACGGGAAAATGGATGGCTCAAGGGTCTCGTCGTCGGTGTGACCGGGGCTGCTCAAGGGCCCAATAATGGACAAGGAATTAACGTCACCCCGCCTCCAGGATCGACTACGACAGGATCGAAACGACGCAGAGAAGAAGGTCAAACGGCATAACGATCTCTGTAACGAATGTAGCCCTCGACCATATATCAAATAAAGTCTGGTTGTCTGTATGACTTTGCCTCAGCCATCTCCCTCTGCCACCTTATCATACCACACATATTATTGGGTACGTGAATACTTGGGCTGTCGTCGTTTCCATGCTTCCACACCCTACATTGTTGTATATCAATCCGACCCTCGGGACTGCCTCATCTTTCACCTGTCATCTGCGTATTCTGTCCTGTATTACCAGTGTATAGTACCGGTATATGCACCTCCTCCGTGACTGACGATGTTTATTTTCTTATCTACCTACTCAAACTCTTGTTTAGAGTTACGCTACCGATGTGGCACAGTCCAAACCCACCCGGTGCTCCATGCATATGCAATCCACTGTACATTGAGCTCCAACAATGCTTCCTATTCTCATGTCTATTTGTGTGTGGCAGCGACTGATGTGCGGGCGCGCGGGGCGCGCGCAGAGTTGTCCCAATGCTGCCCTCTGTTGCCTAATTCACCGTGGCCTGAGGCCGCCCTGGCTTTGTCATTCTCGGCGTCGGCGAGTAAGCGACGAGTGCGTTTACCTGATTTTCCCTGCCCCACGCGCAGAATCCAGATACGAGCTTATCGTACAGCATCAGCTGACGGCGTAGAGATCAGTCCATCAGTGAATGCCGACGGCAACTGGCAACGACTCCCAGCCAACTCCCCGCTCCCTGGCGCGTCTACGGAGTCGCATGACTGCATGCCACAGGCCCAAGGGCAGTTAATTTATTCTATCCCTGGCGGCCGGCCAGCGTGAGCACTGACTGTGTGCGGAATACAGCGAACACAAGTGCTGAAATAGTTTTGTATTCTGGAAGTTGGGTATTTGGTTATGTCAATCACGCCCACCTACGTACGCCCACTCTTTCCGGCTGAAAAAAAGAGATACAGAGATGGCTTGGCTTGAGCTTAATCACCCTTCCGACGGCCGACGGAAAATATCCTAAAGTATCACGGTGCGTGCCCGCAGGACGCACGCCCGTTGGTTATTTCACCATTCCAATCAAATTCCGTCGCGCACTCGCCTTGAAACACAACAGAGTATATGCGCCCGCTCGGATGCGCGTCGTACCGCGGATCCGTGGCTTCTGAAAAGCAATAGCACGCGTGCCGGGTATCGAGACCGTCGGGCAGGCGTGTCCGGGCCGCCGTGTCCTTCTGCGTGCTTCGCGTGTACTACTTATATTAGAATTCGCGCAGCGAGAGACGTGCGCGACGCGCTAGATGCGCGCCTATTATTTTCGACCTGCCTTCGAGCCTTGGATTAGATTGTCAGCGCAGCTAGCTCGCGCGCCGCGGATCTTCCGCAGATCAGCCCAGATCAGCTGCTGCACCTGCCCTATTTGTCCGCCCCAGGGCGCGCTGCGCACTGCCAGTGGGAGCGCGCGTCGGCTCGCTCGCGCCTGTCGCCCGGACGCGGATGGCGCAAGATTGTGCCATGCAGCGCGGGTATGGCTCGTCCTCGTCTTCGCTGCTGAACGTGCTTCTGTCGGGTGGGATCGCTAAGGATCACTAGGATAGGCAAGGCTTGCAACTTCCGTATTGGCGTTAGTCCGGAGTCAGGCACTTTATCTCCACTGGAACCGGCGCGAGAGCTTGGACGCTGCAGAGGCGGAGCAGTGCAGAGTTCTCCGGCGAGTGTTTGCTCTGCCGTTGATATAATTGAACGGTAGGATGCCAATGCCACAGGGCGTGAATCCGGGCAGCCGAACTTTGCTTGATTTATATACATTGTACATGTGGCAGCAACCCGCATGTATAACAGTATATACGAAAGAGAAGAACCGGTTTGGGCTAAGTATCCATCGTCTCTTAGTAGATAATTATCAAATCAAAGTTGTATTCAGCGCCGATTTACATACACTGTAAGGTCCCCGAATTCAAATCTGTCTACATAGCTGTCGACAGTTGAGGCATTATATCGACTGGAAAGATGGATGTGCCCTGACCTACCACTAGTGCGTATGCTAGGGCCCCACCCCTGGACCTACCTGGTTATTCTAGCTTGTAGATTGCTTCGACGCGGTAATTAATTACCGCTTTCATATCTGTAAAAATTTAAACGGTGTATACGTAGACGCCTAGGAACTCAATGCTGTAGTACTATTCCAGAGTACCATCAAGCTTCTAAACCGTTGGCCTGCCGTGACTTCATATCCGCACGCCGATGCCGACAAGGATGATTGAATGATTCAAGGCAGAGGCGACGTGGCTTGGGCATATTGCAATGATGGTCGGGATGTTCAGACCGTCTCGCACCAAGTGCGGGCTCAAAAAAAAGGGCTATGGCGCCCGCATCTATGACGGACGACCCACTTTATGCCTATGTAGAATTAATGGTTATAATTAACGAAGTTGTGATCGCCATTTTCTCTAAATTTCGTCTGAGAAATTTTTGGAATGATACTAATAGACGCCGTACCTCGCAGCTTTGGCTTTGGCTCAGTGGTAAATAGGCGCCCTTGGTATCGTCCATCAATTCACTTGCATATCCATGCAGCGAAGCTACCGCACCGATCACGATGATTGGCAGTCAAAGAAATTCAATCTCAGCGGCATTGAGGAAGTCAGGCGCGGTCCGGACGGGACGGAACAGTCGGGCAATCACGTGGCTGTAGCGCTGGCTTCGAGTTCACCAAGACGTCCAGCATGTTACATCTGGCCTCCACCTCCATTCCGCCTGTTCCAGGGGCTTGATTCTCGTCAGCCACTATATTGCATAGTGCTCATGTCATTTAATGGCTCTGACGATCTCTCGTACAATCCTTTTGCAGAGCAGGACGAATATTCTTCATATTCAGGGGGATCAAACATAGCAAAGGGGCACTACAGTTCGGCGTACTTCCCCAAGGTCCCTCATTCGCCACCAAGTCTTCGACATCGGCGGTCCTCTTCGACGGACCACATCAAACGGAATGAGGGTCAGGGGAAGCGCATTGGCGCGCGACCCGAGGTTCAAATCAAAGTGCCACATAGCGCTGGTTTACACCCTTTGAAATCTGCTCTTGCGAAGATCGACAGTTCTTCGGCGGAGGACCTGGGGAATACACGCCCTTCTCTTTCTCGCATAGTAAACGAGGGAAGCTTTGGAAATACTACTGCGGTTGAGCATGACGTAAATTCTGAACGGAGTCCAACTCCACCGGAAGAAGAGAAAGATGTTATTATACATCAGGTGTGTTGGTATGTTTCTTCTATACACGTTTACTTACGTGATTAATTTAATGACACAGATATCTCCCAAGGACTCCTTGCCCGGTGTGTCCCTAAGATACGGCATCTCAATGGCGAACCTCCGACGAGCAAATCAGTTGTGGACGTCTGACTCCATCCATCGACGCGAAGTGCTGTATATTCCTGTCGACGAAGCCTCTCGAGCTCAAGAATACATCTCAGAATCTCCTTTGATCACTTTCACTCCCGATGAACGGACGTCGCCTCCCACCACCCCCCCAAGAGCCACGTCAGCCTCTGCTTACGAACGAGAAAACTCCGAGCCCAGTCCCCGAAGTCCATCGGCCCCTGTTCGTAGAATCCCAACCAAGCAACTATCGTATTTCCCCCCATCGCTTCACAAGAGCGTCAGCTCCTCCGCAGCAAGTGATGTTCCTCCGTCATCTGTAGGAGGATCTAAAGCGTTGCCTAACTGGTATAACTCGTCACCGGCCAGCAATTCCCTCACATCTATTCTCACAGCCCTTCCAATTGCTGCATCTACCAGAGACGACCTCATCACAAGACTGTCATTTGATAGCGTTAGCTCGAGTTTTAGCGACAGGCCACGAACAAGTCGGGTTAATTCCGACGAAGACGATGGACATGAACTAAACGAAGTACGGCGGCCCAGCACAGATGGCGTGGATAACGGCGAGGCTTGCGAGGACTTTACAGTCCGTACGCCGAAAGCTACCTTGCGCATGACACAAGCAATAGCATCTGCAAAAAAAGTTTCGGACACGTCGTCGCTCTCTCACTCCCAGACTTCTCACCGCCGCTCATATTCATCAATGTCGCCGCCACAATTCTATGTATCACAGGCCAACGAAACATATATACGTACATCGCAACTAGAGCCCTCCCCTGGAATGAAATTGCCGAGCTTCTCTAGTAAGAGCGTTGGCCGATCGTCAGGGAAAGCAATACAGGCGAATGCTGCACCGTTGGAGCGAACAAGTAGCTTGACCCTCGGCAGAAAATCCAAGATACATACCACGAACGACTCAGGGCTTTCGCTAGAAGCTCTCTAACTCGACAACCTCCACATAACATATACGTCCCGACGCTCCACCCGGAACTGCTAATGTCGATCCCCCCTTCGACTCCCCTGCCTGTCCATTAAGATACCGATGAACGCTAATTCCAGATAAGACGAGAAGCCCCAGCAATCTCACCCTCCGCGAACTACATCTTATCTGTGAGAAACTAACGCCTATCCTCGCTATACCCTAGAAACTCAGGCCCGAGAGGGGAAGGAAGTCCTTGACGCTCGACTTACGACTCCTTGCTCGGTGCTGATGCACCAACACGTATATTCAGCCGGCAACACACATGCCATCGCTATCAAGTACATGGTGATTCGGACCTACACATCTTTGGCGCCTTGTGATGGTCACTGCCCGTCCAATCATATAGCGTGTAAACGCAGCGCACAAGCTCGAATATGATCTGGATCAAAAGGGTTTTCTGTCAAGACTATCAATACTGGCCGATGATCAGCAAGGGGCAACAATTCCCCAACGGCGACAATTCCCCAAACGGCGCCTGCACTGCATACCCTTTTCAGTTGGTTTACAATCACACTATCTACTGCTACTATCTATGTGCGCACCGGGATGTACCTGGTGGCTCACCGCGAAGGTAATGATGCACCGCTTCAGATCATAATTACCTGTCTAGCTTCTGGCATTACATGCTGTAAACTACTTATGTACAATAGATCAACATAACCTTTCTACTCAACTGCGAAGCCGTGATGACGCTGTAATGAGAGTGATTTCACATACCGGGTCATTGGCTACTGGTTTCTCTCTTTGTATTGTGACACTTCACCGTTATCCCCTTGACACACGACGGTTGGCGCTGTAGTAAGTAAAGAGACGGATGCTATGTCAATTGTAATTGTCTTGATTATCATAACCCTTCATCAGCGTACTCCATGTCTATCTCCGGAGCAAAATACTACCGTGACTTCACAGAAATATTTGCGCCGCTGCTCGTCAAATCCCCTGGAGATATATGGTTAGACGGTTAACGATAGGCATGAATGATATGGTACGATAATGGAAATATACCCAGTTGAGAACATCTTCTAGCTCGAGTTCTCAGCCAGCTCTTAGCCGTTTTCAACAATATCATTCGCGTTCTTTGACACAAACTCCACGACTCGGGATATCCTTGAACCAAATCCCTTTCCGTGAATAGCTGAATTAGAGTCAAAATGGGTCTCAAACAGTGCAGGGATTTCTGCTAACATGAAACGAAGATCCGTGAATACAATGCGAATAATATCAGCGACGGCGAGTCATTGACGAAAAGCTTTTCTTCGCATGTCACCGTGTGGCGCATTGGTGTGACCCGTCAGCGCGCGCTGCTAACGGGTTCCGATATCCGGACTCCCGAGTAAGTTATACTTACAACATAAGTACATAAGGTTGTCAATGCTTCTGCTGCGAAGAGGTAGAGTCGGGTAGAGTCCATCCTTGGTTCTCATGTCACACGGCTTCAGAGTTTATTTTTTCGCGAATGTAAATGAAAATGCGCACGCTCCTTGCGCGCCCCTGATGTTCTATTTGAAAAACAAAATGTAGTTCAGTGTACACGGCGAGTGAGATCAGATTGAGGTGTCGCACGGATTTTCAACTTGAAATGTCTACCTTATCAGAAGCTCGCATATCAGGAAGTGTATCGGCAGTGTTTCTACCCATGACACACAAATATACATCATAAAAGTGATTTAATTAATGTGTGATCTGGAAGCAGCGTCGTTCAGAAAACAAGGAGGGCATTAGAACCCCTTAGCGTAATTTCCTTTTGCGTAGAAGTCTTCTAAGCGAGCCACGATGCTGCTGAGCGCCGCCAGCCACTGGTTAAGGTCCGCGTTGAGCTTTTCTTGAGTAGCAGGGGTACCGCCCGAGGGGTCGGCGGCGAGTTTGGCATAGAAGTCCGCACGGTAGGGACAGGCTTTCATAGCTACCTATTATCAGTCACGATGAGCGCATGGTCGCGTCAGAGATGCGAGACTGGGAACAAACTGCAAAGATTCCCTTGACCACGAAATTGTGAAATTTCTTCAGGGTATTTTCGTAGGATTTGGTGAATGCCGCTGAGAGTTCTTCCGAGGCGTTGGCTTGGGCATTCTCAAGCGCTTTGCAGGTGAAAGAGAGACCCCTAAGAAGCCATAGGAGGCCTTCCGTGGCAACGCGTTTCTTCTCGCCTTGTTCGTTTGCAACGAGCGATTCCAAGGTCGCGGAGAGGGTGGGAGTAGCCTCATACCTTGCCCGAACTTTCTGATTTACCGGAACTTGGTTGGTATGAGAGACGCGATTCGAGTTCTGGTGTAACTTACAGCAACATTGCCTCGTAGATCAGATTGCACAACGCCAAATGCTGTTGATCCAAGGAGATCTGCAAAGAGGTGAGACTATCATCCGCGTGAAAATGCTTTGCTCTACCAAACAGGCCCACTAATCCATCTGCTGCTTGGAGGAATTCCACCGTGTCGACCCCAGCGTCGGTGATGGGGACATCTGCGAAAGACTGACACGGTACACAATTAGGAGAGACGTGCCCCTGATGGTGATTCTGTCTACCGACCTTGACAGTATCGAGATAAGGGGCCATGGCTTGGTATGAGGAGAGCTTGACTATTGTTTCCTGGAAAGTTGTCGTCCTTCTAGTTCAAGTGATTTCCAGAACTTGTCGTTGTCCGCGGCGTTGTCGTTGCGTGGTTGTTCACGATCTTATCTTATCTTGTACTGCTCTGTAATCCTAGCACGCTTTGATGGCGTCTTCATCAACAAAACAACTTTTCAGAAATCATTGAGAGACTATACATTTTCACCCTTCCTTTCATCAGTTAACCATCGCCTTCGCAATGCCCCATGCAGATTCAGCTCTTGTACCTGGGAAGTACGTATTTCCCCTTGCAATTCCGGTAGATGCATCTCCTTTTTGAACAAGTTTTGAACATATCATCCAGTATTCAAACGAAAACTGAATTTTGGGATCACATCTACTCCCAAGTAGAAGTCTTGATAGATGGGCAACGTCACTGGGTATGCATCCGATACCCCTACTCTTCAAACGTCGTCCACTTTCTGATTATTGTGCAGATATCAAATCTAGCCAACGCATCAAGTGTCATTTTCAACGCTCTGCTTGCGTTCCCTAAATTTTTTGGACGATCAGAAGATAAAGCCGTGAACTGGTGTGGTAATAATCGTTTACTGTCTAGACAGTATCCACGGTTGACCAGTATTTATTTACCCAGGCTTTTATATTCACTCAAAGTACTTCCCAGCTCCTCGTCACCCACCGACAGTCACCATCAACGATGCAGACCGATTATTACTTGGTCCCTTTTGCGGAAAGCCTGCGTGTCAATTTATCCTGGTTGATCCAAAAAAAGCCGCCCGAGGAGTATGTTCTGAGGCTTATCTTCAACGACAAACAGTAGTTGTCGGGGATGTGCATTCACACCCGGGACACATTGCCTGCGACGGTGACACCAAGAGCGAGATCGTGATTCCCCTCATCTTGGAAGTCGGTGGCGAAAGCCATGTCCTTGGAGTCTTGGATTTGGATTGCCTTGCTGTGGATGGGTTCAATGACGAAGACAAAGTTGGACTCGAAAAAATTGCACGTCTACTAGCAAACGCATGCAATTGGTAGTTGATAAACATAATATAAACAACAAATGTGGGTGCACTAGGCATTGGTTTTTTGCCACGCGATAAATTCCTCGTGAAGTTTCGTCTGATTCGTAAATTCTTTCTGGAGTGTCTTCGAGCGGCTCTTTGACAACTCTTTGCCTTCTCCATCCGTCAGTGGAAGCCCGTGCTCATTCCAGGATCCATAGGTGCCTTCGGCAACGTGGGGTGGTTTGAACTTATCTCGCGGAGGAACCCGGCCTTTCTCGATTTTCGCCAACCGTTTTTGGCGTTCAAGTTCTGCAGATGCTTCTTTTTTGGCGGCCTTCGCATCCTGAAGGGCGCGTTTTTCTTCCCGTGCCTTAATGAGCTCTGTGGGCGATACAAGTTTAACCAATGCCTTGCCGTCTATTAAAAAACAATCAATAGCGCCCAGCAGAAAACCAAATCCCGAATGTACCTTCTTGATCATCCAAAGCAACGCCGAGGGGAACTAGGTCAGAATCTCTCAGCTTATCGCAGAGAGCGAGAATATCCTTCAGCGCCGCATCTCCCTTGACCATCGCTAGTTGCCGGACGCCGTCGCGAAATGAGGACAGAGTCCTCAAATACGGCATCAAAAGTTCCTCGCGCTGATAGCAAAAAAGGCGGCTGTTAGAACGCTAATCCGCATATGGAAAATACCAAAAACAAACATTTGCATTGGCGCCGGTTTCATCAATTTGGCCCCATCCAAGGTCATTTTTTCCACCTTCACCAAGTCCAAACATTCGAAGCATGTCCCCGATCCAGCGGGCGGTATTTTCAAGTAGTTTAACGTTAAGGACCTTCCCACGAGAGTTGATATAAACGTTGCTTTTTGAAATCAGATTCCGCAACTCGTCAATGGCGGATGGGGTATTGAACGAATCACAGAGCGCCTCCCGGAATGCAGATTGGGCAGAATACAAACTGAACAGCGTGTTTAGTTTGAATTAACGGGAGGCGATAAAATATTAGCGCACTTGGATAACAATTCTTGTTCAGGTTGTTCGAAGTGATGATATCCGTCTGAGACCATGCCTTGTGCATTTGCCTGATTCACCAGGGCCTTGACCGTTGTGAAGAAATTCTACGGAGAACGGTATCAGGGATAAGGTCATCGTCATGGTACTTCATGTACTGACGTTGATTGTTACTTCGAGATTTCGAACTTCTCCTGTCATCAAGGATTCAGAGAAATCCACTTTAGAATTCCATAGTTGTGTCAAAAATGCTAGGCGAAGCTGTCGCGCAGAAAATTTCTCGAGAATTTCCTGATAAGAATAAATTCAAGATTGATGCATCAGCCGATGCCAGACACAGGGGAAAAGCCTAAATACGGACATCGATAGTGATGAAGTTCTTCAAGGATTTGCTCATTTTGAGACCTTCGATATGCAGATGACCGGTGTGAAGGAAGTAGTTCACCCAGGATTTGCACTCGTGGTAGGCCTAGAGGCAATTTCGTGAGAAACAAACCTACCGCATCGACGCTTCACATACTTCAGATTGTGCCATTTCATTGTCGTGGTGAGGGAAAGCCAGGTCAATACCTCCCGAGTGGATGTCCATGTTCTCGCCGAATATGGCACTTGCCATGACCGAGCACTCTATGTGCCACCCTGGGCGACCAGGACCCCAAGGCGATGGCCATGATGGTTCGCCGGGCTTTGAGGCTTTCCAGAGCGCAAAATCAGCCGCTGATCGCCTACCAACCTGGTTCGACAGAGAACCTGATTTTGATGTCAAAAAGATCAGCGAACATGGGCGGAAATACTTACCTTCGCCTCCTTCTAATAAGTCTCTGTTCCCAGTGCTCCATGGCTCGAGCTTCGCATAATCGTGATTTTCGGACTGGGCAAAAACCGGGGTATTGAAATAAACACTCCCTTCTGCTTCGTAAGCGTAGCCGTTGGCTATGATTTTTTCCACGAATGCGACATTTTCGGGGACATATTCAGTCACCCGAGTGACGATGTCTGGTTCCAACACCCTTAATCGGGCCATATCCTCAAAGAATTTTCCCTCCCAGTAAGCCGCAAGCTTCCTGAATATTGCAGGGTCTGTAACAGTTGTTTTGTGCTAATAAAAAGATCAGTTAACAGTTACATTTAACGCGATGGGGACATACCTGTGCATCTAAAGTCAGCGAGAGAACATCTTTTGCTCCATCAACCAGTTGATGAGAGACTTCGAGATTAGTAATTGAATTTTCTAAATTAGCGCGGGCGGTGTTTATTGAGTCCAATGTGCGTCGCTTGTGATGGGAAACAAATAGATTGAGTATACATATTAGTAACAGGAAATAGGCTTACTGCAGAGCTGTAGTACATATCGAACTTCTCGTCCCTTTTTAAGCATTCTTGTTTCCACTCCGGCCGTTGGTAAAGTTCGCTGATTTGAGACCACGCAGTTTCCTCCGTTCCCTCGACAGCTTTAATATCTTCAGGGACTGCTTTGCTGACCCGAGTTCGAACGTAGGATTTCCATGAGTCGACAACCGTGGCCAATACTTCAGGAGTGAGATTCTGTACTTGGGATCTAAATAATTCAAATAGATGATTTTGGCGCGCTCGTTCGATGATCTGTTTTCATGATATCAACCCTCCATTTCATACGGAACATTGGCCTGACCTTGTCGTCAATATCTGTAACGTTCATCACAAAGTGGACGTCGTAGCCGAAGTAATCAGTCATAATCCTTCTGAGAATATCTTGCGTGACATAATTCCTATTCTCTGTCAACTGGCGTAGTCAAGCCGAGGTTGGAATGACTCACCTAGCATGGCCCATGTGCGACGCATCGTAGACCGTAGGACCGCAGTTGTACCATTTAACATGGCGCCCATTCAGCGGAACAAATTCGTTCTGGATGAAGATAAGAGACAGAACTGTTTGAGCTATATGAAGTGGATTCAACCTTCGTCCTGGTCAGTGAATTGTAGACGCGAAGAACGGGCTCTTCTGTTTGCTTCTCTGGAAGCGACCACGGTGGTTGTTGAACAGACATAGATCGAAAACTTGTTAGATTGAGCCGATAGCAAGACCTTGGGATGAAACGACGTGTTGGAAAAGCTTTGAACTGGGTCCAAGTGCAGGCCCCAATCATCAAGTCTTTGTTTTTATTGTAGGTGTCATTTGACTCGTTCATTAACACGTATCGATAATTCACGTGACTTGGAGTTTTGCCAATGATTCTAATCTAATCTAATCCATTAATTATGTACTTATGTACATACGGATTAGGCAACTCTATATTTGCGATCAGCGCTGCAGCGAGCGCTAATTTTAAATTGCCAAAATGTCGAAATGTGTGAATAAGTGCCTAACACAGCGAGGAATCGAAAAGTGGTCGAAAAAGAGTCGCAATCTGGTAACTGCGGTCCGCGATTAAGTAAATGACAGTTATCTTCAAAGTATTCGAAAGAATCGGATAGTTGTTTGTTGGCTCGTGTGCCCGTTTTTCCACAATAGGTGCTCGGCCGACTCCCCGTGGCTTTGAGCGATCAAATATGAACCCGCCGTATATGTGCGTGACTGACATGGGAACTTAGCGCAAACATGACCGGCTAGCCCCTATGATATCCATGTGTAGCACAGTTAGAATTCACCGCTTCCATGTGATTCTCATAATGCTTGCCGTCGATTTGTACACTTGCCGTTCATTATTGACAAAGTATTCTAAATCGGCAGTGGACACGATGCATTGGTGTACATGTGGGCCATTCGATTCTATTGACTGCTATAAGCACCTGTCTGTTTACCAGTTCCTTCTCACAGACAGAGGTGCAGTTTTCATCCTCTTCACTTCTTAATTAAAACGGCTGATTCGGCGACCCTCTTGGACAAGATAACCATCCATCTCAGATGTCGTCAAAGATATGATTCTGTTGTTTCTTTCTCAAATCAAATGAATACATGATATCATATCTACTTTTGATCTACTTTCCCCGCCATATCTCGCTTAACTTTGTCATAACTTTAGCATAACCCGCCAGTTAACATCGTAATTTTTGATGAGCCTCTAACAATCAACATATTGATCGTTTCAGACAGCAGTGAATTAAGCATAGCGATCTGTTGACTAGATCCATCTCATTCTGTAGTCGTTGAAGCTGCGTGACAGTTTTCAGCGCATATTTATGGCGGCCTGTCCATGAAAATCAGGAGATCCAGCATCAGACTACACAACGTATACTAATTATCATTGTCAAATCGGTATCCAAATAGACAGGTCGAGTAAGGGTATTGTTGTCCTTTTTATGTAGTTATAACTAGCGATCCTGTCAGTGGGTTGTGGATGGATTCTCCGCTGACAATTTCGCCAGGAAAAGTACGCGTTCTATGACTCGGAGAGATATAGAGGGCCCACCAAAAGCAATAACTATCAATAGTAGGCTCGTATTCCTAAAAGCTCCGTGGCGAGTCCATCAATCTAAGACAATTTATAGCTTGATCCTCGTGCTCAAGTTGGTTCGTTCTTTACCTTTGACTTAAAAATATGCAAAAGAAGGACTATACTACCCACCGAGGGCGCCCATCGGTGATGGCGGTTCGCCTTTCAGACTCTGTTGAATATGTTTATAATATTACCGCATAAATATGGAGTCCAGAGACATACAATTACCTCCATAAAGCCTGGAGGTCGCAAGAAACCCAACAAGCACGAATACACTGCACACCATAGGCGCTGCTTTTGATTGACTTTAAGTCCTCGTCCCCTTTTCGCGGCATTTGATATTACACACACGCATGGCACACACAGCAAGCCCACCGTCTTCTAAAATATCATCACCATGGGATTTTGGAATTCGGGAATGCTGAGCCTTGAGGCCTCTATTTTTATTCCTACGAAGGATTCGGAGGTCTTTGTCCTTGATATGCTCTGTCGAACAGCGGCGAAATGCTCTGCGAGATTTAAAATAGCCTAGATTGATGGTCATAGTCAATGAAGAACGTCCCAATCCTTCCTCTTTGATCTCATTGATATTCTTCTCCACGAGCGCTGCGGATTTATTGTCTGAGAAAGATAGCCTTCGATCGTCTTAGTCGCGTGTATGGACTCGTAGAAATGCAGGTGTATATCGGTCAATTTTTACAGAAAGTAAGCTACTACTTCCGCTATCATTGGCGTACCGGCATACAGCACCTGTAGATGGCCCCGTTAACCGACCAGCGCCTTATCAGTGTTTGTATATCCTACAAGCCGTTTCATTATAATCGTTGAAATCTATTCTCAGTTGAACTTTGTACTGAAAGTCTATTCTGTTACCCCGATTGGCCTTCTACGAGATGGAATAAGCCAACAAAACTCTGGGTCGTGCTAATTATGTGGACCGTGATATGGATCGCTCACCGCATTCTGTGGATTATCTAGGGTGGGCGATGTCTTGTCTCAGATATCTGGATGATTTGCTCATGATGGAGCTCTGTGACAACTCTGGAACTCCAAATCTGCGAAACGGGTAGTTCTGAACCGCCACCCTACCCAGGCTCGCGTTTCCGGGTCAGATAAACACATAATCCGGAGCTTTGTTGATTAGCTTCGAAGTGGCAAAAAATGGTGCAAGATTACCATTATTTCCCGATTTAAGCGTTGAATTACTCTGCCTAAATTGGTAATTGCATGCTGGGAGAATTACAGCCGCAGCCCTGCATAGCGTTCCTTGCAACCTTGTCGCTCTAGCAGTAGCGGTTAGAACCAGCCTCCCGGTTTTAGAGCTTATCCCGAGCGCGGATCGCAACTTTCCGAACCACGACTATCAGGGCGTCTATAATCTGTGTGAGTGATATCATACCTTTCCTACATGGCATCAATCGGGTGCCATTAAAGCACTTAACATTCTCAGCGGTTCGTACCGCAATTTTGTTGACTCGAATAGGCATTCACGCCAAAAGCAAGTATATAAAGCACCTCCTATCCGATTTAACTCTCCGTGTCGTCTCCACTTTCCATTGCGCTGCCCTCCTCCATTCCACTGCAATGCACCAGCCTACCTGTATCAACCTCCGTGTAAGGACGCCCGCCGACGCCCACACTATTTTCCACGGCGTCCACGAAGGTATTTTGCCTATGATTACGCGCCGACTAGACACAGAGGAGCGCCGGGCGATATCGTCGGGCTGCGTTTATGTCTGGGAAGAGCGCGGGGCAAGTGCTGAAGCAACTGGGGTGCGTATATGATATGGACCTAGTGCGGCACAGTAGCGCTCACTAACACAGCCTTATTTAGATGGGCATCGAGCGCTGGACCGATTCTATCCAGTGGGGTCCAAGTCGCGTCAGAGATGTGAGCGGTCTCGTGTTATTTGCTTAGTTCTTGCTGACAATTATCAGGAATTTCTGTTTTATGCGGAGAAGAGGGACTCACAAAACGAGATGGATCTCTCTCCGACATCGGATTGCTCTGATATTGTGTATGTACTGACTCGAATATTTTGTCAGGTCACTGTGATCCTAACACGTTAGGCCTGCTTCTCCATTTCAGACGGCCACGAAGGCGAAGCTTTTACAGGCAGCCTCTGACAAAACAGACATACTCTGTGTACGTTGAAACTCCACGGGGACGGCGAAAGTGGCATATGAGTGAGTCCAATATCCGCGCTTATTGTTTATCCTGTATGATCGCCGCTTTCACACTTACTGACGGGGCTCACATGTCATCCCTTTTTTTAGTTGCGTACTTTGTACCGGATACGATACATTTATTGCGCACCATCGATGACATACCGCTACTCGCGGTACTCAGAATTCCCCGCGGAATGTATACAAGTGCTCGGACGTCGAAGACACGGCCCTCATTCTCAGGCCGTCCCCGTGTAAGTGTTGTATATTTGGTCGAATTCTTGAGCCAGGTATGCTGAGGCGCAGATGCTTGCCAACTAGTACCCGAGCCCGCCTACACCCCCACTTCTAAGTGGCGGTGGTATATCACCCTATGGTGCGGCAACCCTTGCTCCATTGGCGTACCTCAACAGACTTCCTCCTCCACGCCGGCATGTCTTGGATGAAATGGCACTGAACTCATTCTCAGCGGCCATTGCCCCAGAAGGCTTCCAAAGTCAACTCCGGTCGCACATGTAGTAAAACGAATGCGTATTAATATCGCTGCCTACTCGCTTTCGTGTTGCAGGGGACGGGAGCTGTGCCCAATTCCGATCACATCTTCCTTCTCAGGCGACTTCTGGACATGTCATTTTTCTGTTTTAATTAATTAAGTTAAATGTGTACAACAATCGAGCCAACATGGAATTTTTTGGGAAGATCCCTTTACTTTCGATGATCCATCTGTACTACTTAGATATCTATTGACACTGACATTTCACGTCCTGTACATTTTACAACCATTTATCTAAAATATCCAGGTGTTACTTCGGACCGCGGCGACAGGCGACAGCGCTCTCTGTAAATAGAAGCGCTCGTTATCAAGAGAAGTCGTTCTGCACCACTAGTTGTGCCACTGCCTTCGGATCAAAGCCGATATACATGAAGGACGCCCGTCGTGCCCACAAACCAGCTGTGGGAAAGAAAATTAATGGAGAGCATACTTGACACGGACGTCCGATTGTATGTTCGATAAACGGCGCAAGTGGAGGCTAGTGGAGGATGCCCATGCGATGAATCCGGCGGCTCAGGTGAGTGGGCCCGGGTGCTAGGGACCAATATCATTGAATATGTCAAGCGACGTCTCGAAAAGTTGGTAGCATCCTTGTCCCTTCCTCCGCACAGTGCTTGAATAATGAAATATACGGCACCAATGTATTTTACATCTGCTGCACCCCGCACGTAGATTAAATTTTCGCCAGATCCTGCATTGGCCACCTAAACGCCAACCAGGTCCCGCCGGGATTTAATTTTTGATCGCAAGCGCAAATGCCAAATGGGTGCACATGCTACCGTGGCGAACCCGAGAGAAACAGCAGCATGTTCGAACGATCCCTTCTAGTCTACCACTGTGGCGGAGATTCATACTATACAGACTCCGAGAACATGACATTCACCCCGCCGCAACGGCAACCCGCGGCTGATTCTGTCATGGGAGTTTGGGGGTTCAAAGACTGCGAATGGAGCAGACTTCGGCGAATTGCGAATCACATTCGAGTCCAGGCTTGCCTGGGGCCGCCAATTGAGGTCGCCAGCCAGCATGGCGTAGAAGACCGGGGCCGGAATTCCTGCGTATGTAGAGGCGACAAGCAACCGTTGTATCGAAATTTGTCGACGGCAAGTAAGGGTAAGTCATGGTTGAAACGCTGACTGTTGGTTGACGGAGAGGTCCGATTGTTGCCAATGGTGACGTAGGTGAAAGGAAAAGCCCGCCAATCACGAAGGTGAAAACTTGGAAGTCATGCTTGAGTCATGCACAAACTGCGGCCTAAAAGAGGGACAACACGACCCAGTACGGTAGGCATTTCGTCAGAGTCCATTGAAGCGACTGTTGCGAGAACATTGGGAAAGAGTGCAAGTAATTATGCAAGCTGAGGCGGAGGACGTATAGCGACACCCTGAAGGAACAATTCCCACCTTGGATAGGATCTGCATCTTGGAATTTGAGTTGTAAAGAATTAGAGTTTTGCGGAGGATCTCGATGTTCCGAAAGGGGAGGACGATCAAATGCGCAGGAACGCGGCTGATGGATGCTTCCTCTCACAGGTTGAATTTAACATTGTGCAGGTTCACAGAGTACATAGTTCCCCACTTGCAATCCAACTACCACAACCTCCCTCTGAATGCAACAGCCTACGTGCAGAAATGTCCGCATCCGTTCCACGAAAGATGCACACAAAATATTCGCTGCCGTCCAAAACGGCGTCCTCCACATGGTCACTCGTAGGCTAGACGCTGACGAACGCCTTGCACTCCGATCGGGCTGTATCTACGCTTGGGAAGAACGTGGTCCACACAGCGAACTGACTGGCCTTGGAATTGAGCGTTTCACGGAGGGTCGCAGATGGTCGCCCTCTCGTGTTCGCGATGTTCGTGACGCCTTTCCATTCGTTTTCAACTCCAATCTGACTGGCTGACCATCCAGGAGTTTCTTTTCTATTACGAAAAATACACTCCCCCTGCGGAGAGTTTGCACAGGTATGAAATTTCCTTTCAAGTTATGAATCAATTCCGTCCTGAAAGAACTAAGTAATTTGTTACAAATAGTAATATGACCGAACGCGAACTTCAGCCTCCGCGAGATTGGGACCCTTTGGTCAAGCAGACGTACTCAGTGTGGGTGCAGACTGACAAAGGCCGCCGAAAATGGCACCTCAGTGAGTGGCGTTCTCATCTGATGAGTAAACGTTTAATTGTTCTTCCGTCCAGCGGCATATTTTACTCAGGCGACCATCGATCAGCTAGGCAGCATTGACGACAATCCCAACCTTCGCGACGTTGTGGTTGAAGATGGCATGTTCAAAAGTACCCGAGTAGGCAAGACTCGAACTAAGACTGACGACAACAGTCGATCCGATGGAGGCTCAAAGTCATCGTCCAGCAGCTCTGCTCGCACTTATGCCCCATTTCCGACTCCTTACCAATACCACCCGCAAAACGACGCAGCCAGCGCAACACCAGTACTTATGCATGAGCCTTATCAGACACGTCAACAGGACTCGACAGGGTATGAGCAGACCCCTTCTCCGATAACGACTCACTCTTATCCGGCTGATCACACTTCATATTCCCAATCCAACACACCTGCCGTTCCAGGCCCGTACCTTTCGTCTGGGTATGCCATAAGCCCCAGTTCAATGAGTCCAGTGACCAGCCATTCTAGTCACCTTCCGAGCTACCAGATGACCTCCCTGCACAGCACAAACCCGGGCGCGCCCTACTACCCGTCGCCGAGCTCGCATTCGCAATGGGAGGGCAATGGCAGCGCACCGTACTACCCACGGAACGACCAACACCAACCGCCGAGCGGCATGTCGAGCTCGAAGCCGTCTTCTTTTCCCGCGTCCTCCAGCTACAGACTGAACGGGGCTCAAACGCCCGCATCGCCTCATTCTCCGTACCCGGCGCCATTCCCGGCGGCAAACGTGCACAGTGCGGGGAGCCCTGTTTTCTCGCCCTCGTACTCGCTGCACGCAGCGCTTGCACTGCCGGGGAACGGGGACTTACCTGGGGGCGGCGCGTCCGGGCCCCCGCTGTCCCCCCTGCACATCCCGGACCGGGCGCACAGCAGCGCGGGCTCACACAGCAGCCTGCCTTACGCGCAAGGCACCCCGGGGAGAAACGACGCATCCATGGACGCAGGTGGCGACGACGGCGCGTCCGAGGGCAGCCTGCTTGCGCCGCTCTCCCTGCTACGCCCGCCCGTGGTCAAGTACGTCAGGGATATCCAGGACGAAAAGATCCTGCGCCGGCTGCGGGAACGAAACTCGAACTCCTGAGTGGAGTTGGGGAGCCCCGTAGGTCGGCGGTGGTCGCCCGTTGCAGCTGTCCGTTCTGACTTATTCTGGCTTGTTCTGATGTGGTCGCACCTTCGCAAAGCGCCCGTCGGTGAGCCAGTGCCTGTGTCCCGTTTCCCCGTTTCCCCTCCCAGCCCTTCCCCCTAGAACATCGCTCATTCTGGCCAAGTACGTGATCCCGGCGGCCGACTACAACAGGCCCTCCATGCACATCTCTCTCTGGTTTCTTTCTCGTGATTGCTTTGTCCTTGTCGCTTACGGCGTATCTGCCATATGTATCTTCCTCTTCACGTTTGCTTCCTTGCCCCTGTTCTGATGGTGGCTCTGCATTTTAAATAGCATTGCTATCGTAGATCCTGTATCATTAAGCATTCCTTGCCCAACAGGAGTCATCGCCTCTGCCTACACCCACAATGCGTGCCACATCGGCTACTACTACGCGCAGTGAACCGCACCTTCTTCTTAGAATGGGTTTCCTATGTACCATGTACTCTACACTGTCAATTACCAGCCTAGTGCAATTATATTGAATGTCGAAGGTTGCAAGGCCTCACTAGCTCCCTCGCCAACATGACGGCCATGAGGCACCGTATCACTACGCTCACTAAACATAAGTCGATTTCCCATCGCACTCTAAATAGTTACGGTATTCAGGCAGATCGATGACGGGACCACAGGGGACCACGAGTGTAATAAATATTTTATTCTTATTGGCTGTACGATAGTTTCGCGTGGATGAGGGGTTGTTAAGAAACCTAAAACTGGTATTTTGATCCATATGAAAACCGCAAGACTGTAGACTGTTTATTCGACGGTGGTGATAGATATGATGCGATAGTTGTGATATGACGAATGCATGTGTAGATTATATGCTGAAAACAAAGCGTGAACAAGAACGGGATGCTTCCAAAGGGAAAGTGAGGATATTATACAATTCGTACAGGTGGCATGGAGCATCGGCGGACTGAAATCAGTGATACGAAGTGATATGGTGTATTCGCGGGTCACCACTCAAATTCCCTGATACCGTTTTAGCAACGAAACGTACACGACGCAAAGGCAGTTTGACATACCCTGTACACTTCGCGAAAAGATAGTCTTTTCCATTTATATGGATCATACCATCCTTCAATACACACTTCCACTTGTTCTTGACACGGGCCACCTAGAACGGGAAAATCTCAGCCCTGGACTCAGCCGAAAAGTGACATGTGTATCGACCTTGTCATATGTGCAGAAGACGATATCAGTTTCGCCGGCTGCGCCTTCCTCGTCTTCATCGTCGCCTTCTGTGTCATCGTCATCTAGATCGCTATTAATTGCTTCCGAGTCAAGAACCGCAGGCTGCGAAGGGCCCGCTGGCTGGGGAAGAGAGGGATGTGCGCTTCTGGGAGCGAACGCCCCTGAAGGAGGCGGACTTGGTGAATTTTCGTCGCCGGAGGACTCCGAAGGTCCGTCCACCTGTGGGATACGTTGCGCAGGCTGAGTTGTCGTCGCGGGTGCATAAGGACGGGAAGTTCCAGCGCCAGGCTGAGTTTGACCGTTTCTAGAAAAGTTCATTATGCCCGCCTGTCCCATTGGATGCTGAGTTGTTGCGACAGGGGGTGGCAGCTGTCGGTTTCCGTTTATATTAGGTCCGGGGAGAGGTGGGAGGGAGTAGGTGGTGTTGTTTAACATGTAACGATTCTCGACTGGCTCCGACTTGACTGCTGGTTGGCTGGGTGCAGCCACCTGTGCGTATGGGTTGTGGCCGCCTACGTAGTGAGGCGCCATCATGTGCATAGCGTGCGGGTAGGGATGGTGCTGTTGTTGTTGTTGCTGTTGTTGCTGTTGGGCAGCCGCAGCCGCAGCCACAGCTGGATGAGTAGCGGACGGGCCAGAGATGGTAGTAGGATTCTCAAACTCTGCGACATGGGAGGCGATGACTTTGCTTTCCCATTTCTATGCAACATGAGTAGTAATTGACATATGTTCAGAATCGTGCGTCAGGATGATTGAACTCGAACTTACGTGCTGCAACTCAGCTAGGACGTCCTCTGCGACGCCATACTCTTCGAACTCGGGCTTAATGGCATGGATGACCTCGTCTATCACAGCTCGGTAGATAGCAGGCTCATGGAAGACATCGGTGTTAAAACCAATTTGCCTACTACAACAAGGGGTTGGTGATTAGCTCACCACTATCTTATTCGACATTAGTCGGGCGTTGTGCGACGGCGGCTGCACGGATTTCAACCTCTGTGATGTCCGACGGCGACGTGGGGGGAGGCAAGGAAAGGCTCCCTTTTATACATCATGCAAATCCCACCAAACCCAGGAAAGTTCAAACTCCGATCTATAATGATCATTCGTAATTCTCACGCACGGACCAGCTACCAGCCCAAAAAAGGAAGTCCGAGTCTTTCCCGAGCATCTCCCCTCAGGCCTTTCCATCGAAGATTAAGAGAAAGAAGAATGGCAAATTGTCGACAGAATAATATATAGGTAAGGCCCATTAGGGTGACCTTCTACGATGCTTCATAAGTACTGAATACCAAACTTTGCGCTATTGACAATCTACGCACAATTTGGTGGCTCATTCAGTCCAGCGCTTGATTCATCTGCTTTCAATTAAAGTACACATGTTTCTGGCAGCTAATCCACAGATTTCAGATTGCATATAGATCCGCGATTCTCAAGATTCGATATCCCGTAAAACTTTAAAACTTAATAAAAGGTTCTATTTAATTGCGCCCACAAAAGTACTGTCGGATTGGAAATTTTCAAATGGGTGAGTCTATAATAATCTGTGTTTAAAATACTCTGTTTTGTTTAAAAGGGAAGTCCGTTGGCACTTACTGGCTCAGGCTGCTGCTAACAGCGTGCTCCAGGCAAGGAAGATGCAATTATTAAAATTGGCCGCGTGTACGTAATAGTCACCGGAGTTTTTACTCATCAAGTAACCGGTTCGATGGCGTAGTTGGTTATCGCATCTGTCTAACACACAGAAGGTCCTCAGTTCGAGCCTGGGTCGAATCATTTTTGCATTTTTTATCTACTTGTGCACTGAAAACTCACTTTCCACCTTCCACTGTTCCACTCCAGACTAGCAGAGTCCAGACCCCAATGGACGATGACGATGTGATGCCCCAAGGTGCCATTACATACCCGTGGAGCACCAGGGTCCGGCCCCAGAGAACACCACTTCGTGTATTTACGATTTGATGAATGACGCATATGCCATATAAGTCTGTTTTTCTGCCAGTGCGAATGTCATAAATAGCTTGCAGCACAAGCTCCACTTGACCGAACAACTGAGTACCCCAAAGCCCCTTGTTTACCACTCTGAGCTCGATGCCTCTTTTCAGCTCCAACAGCAACGAATCTGCCAGGCGCGCCAGCGCCGACGGCCAATCCCCGACCAGGAAGAAGAGCATCTTCTCCTCCGACCGCAATTCGCCACCTCAGTCCACAGGCGGCGGTTCTGGTTCTGGTTCTGGTTTCTTCCAGCGCCGACGGTCCAACTCTGAGAGCAGCAACAACAACAACACCAAGAAGAATGGCTTTTTTGGCATCGGCCGTAACAATGACATGGAAAACGAGCCTTCGATTCGCGCAGCGCGGGACATGGTCGCAAACGCTGAGGCTGCTGAGAAAGACGCCGACCGCGCATTGATCGAGGCCCGTCAACGTGTCCGGCTCGCCCGTGAGCATGTCCAGTCGCTGGAGCGAGAAGCGCGCGAAGAGTGAGTGGTGTTCTATTCTGTTGAAGGGGTCGAGGAGCTGATTCATTGGATCTAGTGCGAGACGCGCCAAAGCTAAGCAAGCGCAAGCAAAGATCGTCAGTAAAAGTGCGAAAGGCCTAGGCCGTCACGATAATTGAATCCTGTATTCGTGCCTGCCTGACCGGATATCTTATACCACTGATATATACCTGTTTTTGTTACGTTCTTCTGTTCTTCCATTTGTCTGTAATCCGTAGTTCTTAGTGATGACCCACGATACCATATTGTAAATTAAATGCCGAATTTGCGAAGATCCATTGAGACCGAAAAGTTGTTACAAAGATATACACTGCAGTGAAAGGGGTATGATGACTGTCGCATTGGAAAATCGCTGATGATGCTCACTATTTAGAAATAAGATCCTGCTCCAGCATAGTTTCCACCTGGCGCTGGGGGTGCCCGAGGCTCGTCCTTTCCGTCCATCTGCGCAGAATCTATATCCAACTGCTCCGCTTTTCTGCGGGTATATTCCAAGGACCCCGGCCCGAATGCAGGAAGCGGTGGACTGTATGGCTTTGCCGGGATCGCAATTCGGCCACCTGGGATTCGTGATTGTAGTTCTTGTTGCGTCGGCACAGATTGGAAGTGAAGCTATAAATTCATCAGGAATGGCTATAATTAAGTGAAATGAAGAAACGAACCGTGTCGTTCATCTTCTTGTAATATTTAAAAAATAGGTTGACCTTTTCCAATTCCTCGGTGACAGTGGCCTTCCAGCGCTCCTCCTTATCCTTATCAGCCTGTCCGAACGACGGGAACTTTCCTGTATCCTTGATTTCGTCCAGCTCCTTCTTCGCCCACTGGAGGAACCCGACGGCGTCTCCCCCCCTTTCTGTACCCCCTTTCTCGCCTGCTTCGACCCCGAGCCATTTATGCGATAATGCACTGTGGAGGGTGGCCTGGTTCCCTAAATAATGTCGCAAATCCGCGGAGACCTCCTTGGGCGAACTTCCCATGAGTCCTTTGCCGCTAGATGATTTGGTTGACCCCGGTGTCTTTGCTAAAAGCCGCGCAGACGAGTAAAAAGACGCGCATTCGATGTGCAGCTTGGCTAGTAATGCCGGCGGGGGGTGCGATTTAGGTAACGGAGGTCCCGGGGAGACGTTGCTCTCATATGCGGATTTGGATAATAGCCGCCGGATGGCAAGAGTCTGGGCATCAGCCAATGACATTCTGCGAAAGGGAGGGGGGTTAGAGTGGCATTTGTGGTGAAGCTAGAGCCAAGGGCGACACGCACTTCGCCAACGCGCTGTTGACCTCGCGACTGACGTCGGGGGGACGTTGAGGACCAGGAGGCCCCGTTCGATTGGTTTCCCACTCCGATATTACGGTATTGCTGATGAATGTGAATATGCCACTCGCCCTGCACAGGAAGTCGACGGCGACGTTCAGTTTCTCGTCCTTGGCCTTGCGATCTGCGTCGGAGATCGCGCGGTCGTGCTCGTAGATCCCGACGGACGTGACAATAGAGTAGGCGAGATTCGAAAGCGCAAACGCGTTTGTCAATAGCGAGAAGGCGTAGTCAGCGTACAAGCCTGGCACGTCCATCCTGGGAGAAGATCTCATGATGTTGGCGGTCAGAGTCGTTCGCCAACTGAAGGCTAAGACGCATCTGTTCAATCAGCTTGAATTATGTCGGTGGGAAGGTGGTGGACTCACTGGGTTCGGTCTTGAGACCAATTTCATCGTGCGTTGCGCACACCATAATGCCCCGCAGTTGTGGCAGATACTCTTCAACAATCTGCGATAGATCGTAGTGGCTTCAGAGATCGCAATATGCTACGACGAATGAGCAACACACCTTAATGAGCGCTAAGAAATCCTTCTCCCCATGATCAGTTCGTTTGCTTTCCTTCAGTATGCCGCGTAGGTTAGCTCTCGTCTGGGTCGCTTCAGGAATGTGGTGGGTATAAGCTTTATCACTGCTGTAGTCATCACAGAAGTCTGAGAAAGACACGGCGCCCGTAGTCGGTAGTTCGTATAAATACATGGCCAAGCTTGGTTGGAAGTTTGGAACAGGTGCCGTGCTTGTCACTGGACACTGGACACTGGAGTCACAGTGCAGTGAAAGTTCAAAGGCAAAATAGGATTCAATGTAGACAGAAACAAAAAGTGATTCGACCCAGGCTCGAACTGAGGACCTTCTGTGTGTTAGACAGATGCGATAACCAACTACGCCATCGAACCGATGAAGAGGCCTTTCATTGTGGCACTACGTTATCAGCTGTCCCCGTGTCGCGTCACTCCGCCAACTTGTCGGAGTTGGCGCCGTTTCCCCAGATTCATGGCTTCAACCTCCAAGGTGCCTGTGTCGCCCCACACCAATCTAAACTTCTCCCCGACTCAACTGATTCTAACGGCGGCAAGAATATGGCTTTCTTCGCTGAATCTCGCGGACACCTTCAAACATAGCCTAGAGCTGTCTTCACCATTGACTTCCTTCTCCCAAGGTGCGCGTTGACGCAAGGCTGGCCCGTCGACGTGATGATTGAATAAAACACTTGCATTTTCAGTACAAGAGGGAATCTATCTGTTCAACCATGACATAGATCCATACTCTGGGGGATCATTTCGCCATGTACGATCGTAATATCCTCATGACGCCTTCCAGCTGACCCAACAACCACTTCAGTCTCCACTCCTGCTGTCCTTGTTCGCCACAATACTTCCCAATTCGAAAAGACTAGCGTCAATATTGTGGGCTCTGAACGATCTTATAGCAGCCTATGCTATGGTTCAGATCTTCAGAGCCCGTCAAAACATCGGAAGGAGTCCTCGGGATACGTTGGTTGCTGCATTGTAAGTCATACACTTGCCACAGCGAACGCTCACTTAATGGTCGATTTAGATATATTCTAAACCCTTATATCCTTCTTCCTTCGCTTGCACTCTCCACGTCCTCGATTGAAAATACTTTAATCCTCCTATCAATAATGTTTGCATGCCGAAGTAGGACTATTTTCCTCCTCCATTGCATTCGTCCTAAATATTTTCATGATAGAAAAGACATCGGCCTCGATATTCGTTTTAGCTTTCCTTGGACATCTATCATTATCCTCAATAGTGATGGTGCTCCCTGTGCTCCTCCTCCTTATTGGCAACCCGCTGTCTAGCCTAGCTTCTCCCAAGGCGATACAGAGCAACCTCAAGCGATTAGCACCTCTCTTCGGCGAGTTCGGGCTCTACTTCGGTTTTCTGACGCTGGCATCTACCTTGATATGCGGTAATTGGGCATGGGTATCGCAGACCTGGGGAGCGACGTAAGTGCACAGGCCCTTTTCTGAGTCCATGAGTTAATAACATTGTCCGTCCAGTCTAACGCTTCCTGATTTGACCCCAACTACTGGACTGTGGTGGTACTTTTTCACCGAAATGTTTGATCATTTCCGTCCATTCTTCTTGATGGTTTTCAATGCACGTCACTCAGTCGTGATCCGACATGGACAATCTAATGTATTACCAACAGGTTCACCTCATTATATATGTGGTACCTATTTGCCTCAAATTCCAGTGCGTTTTGTCGTGCTTGGTGCTGACGTGGTGCGCTGCTGACTGAATTATTCCCTCAGATACGACCCGCTATATGCCAGCTTCCTCCTGCTCGGCGTGCTCTCCCTGTTCAAATCGTACACAACACTTTCCGACCCTGGCCTGTTCCTGAGCATGATCGCCGTCTTCCCAGAAATCCACTCGTGTGAGCTATCCACCTCATCAAGCCATTCCCGGCACCTGTTCTAACAGTCCCCCAGACCTAAGATATCCAATTGTCACCGCGCTTCTCCACCTCCACGCATCGCTCCTGATGCCTCTCTTCGATCACCTATGGCTGAACCAAGGCACGGGCAACGCAAACTTCTTTTACGCGTCAACGCTTGTCTTTGCATGCGCGAACGGCGCAGCCCTAGTGGACTGTCTATGGGCTGGTTTACGAATCGCCATCGGCCCCCCTGCCATTGACGGCTATGCAATCGAGCAGGAGTAACAGGGTGCAATTGCAGATAGACCATCTGGAGACGTCGATGTCCTATCTATGTGACTACCACCTATTTATAAGATGCCCAATGGTCTACTTCAGCGATTTCGAAGAAGACGTATTACGGCAAAAGTGGAGATCCCAGAAGATCTTCGACGATTGATAGGTCAATTGGAATTTCGGCTTTGCGAAGGTATTCATCGTTCCTAGATTTTACCGTCAGCAGCTATACCACCTCAATTACGAAAACGCCTACCAAAACTAAGGACAGAAGCATCTTTGTTGAACACTGATAATTGGCAAAGTGAATGATACGTACCTTGGAGTAATGCCGTGTGCCAGAATCACATCTGAAGTCGCTCATTTAATCCATGCAACGGACACTCGGTCAGAAAGACATACAAAATAGTGACGATTTGCTGGCCGTCCCTCCAGTCTTTCTGTTTTGCAAGCTTCACGCATGCCATCAAGTTGCAGGCGCTGCTCGATCCCAAGAATAGGCCATCGTGTTTGACCAGATAACGAGACATCGCAACGGCTTCAGCGTCTGTTATCCTATCACATTACATGAGTTAGGAACGCTGACGTCGGCGATGTGTGAAGGTTACCGGAACGCGTCGTCAAGAATCGGGAGTGCCAGCTCTATGTTGTGTGTCAATCGATTGATGCCTCTGTATCTAGCATCAGGTTTGTCCAGCGCCACTGTATAGCATGGATTACTTACATCCCTTCCACTACTGTATCTACTTGATGCCGTCTTTTCGTTCCCTCTGCCTCCCTGCGATCGAACATAACACCGTGTTTGACCTGTTACACTTCACCATTAGCCGCGAGATGAATATGAACAAATGGTACATTACCTTGTTGTAGAGTCCACTCCCTTCTGGGTCAGCTATGGCAACGAACACGCCCTGGTTCATCGATTTGAGATATTGCCCAACTCCAGCGACTGTCCCGCCCGTCCCTGACACTGTCGTTGAGCTAAAGATCTTATATTGGACGATCGCGAGATCCACCTGCTCCAGCAATGAAAGCAACCAGGTTGCCATTTGTTTGGCGCCATATTTCGGGTCCCGTTCCAGTGTAATGCGCATCGAAGTTGCTCCTATTCTGATTTGCATTCATCAACACGTCGTTAATGTCAATGAAACAGTGGATAGGAACTTGCCTCAAATTGGTCTGCGAAGAAACCTCTCGGTTGATCTGGTTCGTCGTCTTCAAAAGAAACGGAACCTGTTGTGTTAAATTCCACATGATGTGATGGTTTTGTCACCAACACGGTATCGGAAGGAGAGTGGAATGCGTGCGATGTCTGTGTCTTGAAATCGGGGTCGCTCTCGTCAATACTGTCCGCCTCACCGAATTTATTTGCGCGTTGGCGGGCCAGATTCTGATTGCACGCCGGCGTTTATAACGGCAAGGCAACCAGTTGAACAAAAGACTCACGACATACTGTTTCTTGTCTACGATACTAGCCGGTCGAACGCGTTCCACGGTAGCACCGAGAGCTTGCAAGGCTTTTACTTTCTCCTGCGCAACATCATCGGGCATGATTATAGCTATCGGGATCTCAGTTCATTTCCAAAAAAATGCAGGAAAGACAAACTTGTCTCATATCCTCTAAACAACCACGATATTAGTTGACCGCGTCACTGTATAAATCACGATTGCGTACCTCGCTCGAGCTATTGTCGCTATTGATATTCCAGTAGAACCTACTGTTCCCTCAAATATACGTGATCCCGTATACGGTCTGATGAGACCTTGGTTTTCCGCGTCATTGATCACTGGCAGAGATTATCAGCATATATCCATCGCAGAACGAATCAAGGCAAGCCCACTTTGCAAGGCCACGCGATCTTTCACGCTTCCTCCGATATTCAAGAACTACATGATATCTCAGTACCCATCCAGAAAACCGAAATTCACGTGTCTCAGACCTCTGCTTTGCCGAGAATTTCGACGCCGAGTGCGTCGCTCAGCGAGTTGATTCTGACCAGGGGCGTGTTTCCTACGCGTATAATGAGATGCTTGCGCGAGGAATAGGGAAGCAGGCCATGTACCAATGAGGCCCGACACCCCGCTAACGATCTCATCGCTGCGAAGCTCAATCGGCCTAGGCGTAAACTGCTGCAGCTGGTGCTCTTTCTTCCGTCGTTGAAAGAAGACAGCGATAGACGTGGACGTTATGGAGAAAGAGAATCCCAGTAAGACGCCGATGACAACATGTCGCGTTGCCATTCGCGAAGGCCATTGACTCCACGAGAACAGCGATTCTGTGAGTTTCGACGTCCAGCCATCCATGGTGGACTCGAAAGAGAGGAGAAATCTCTGGCCGCGTTACTTGCCGGCCCGGGAAAACCCCGAATGACGCAAGGCCGACGGCAAATGCCGCGAGACCGTCCCCGATTGCATTACGTTTGCAAATCCTTCGTCTTCCCAACGTCTTCCTCAAGTCATCTTCCGTGTGCAAATCCCTGGTACTTTTTCTTCAGTGAACTAAAAGATTACAAGTGGGCGCCCATACTGGGCGCTAGTAGAAGTTAGACAGCGGCCCCAGTACCATGTAGTACTAGTAAATGATTAAATCACCTTCATAGTCACTGAATATTACTTACTGGAATAGTTGATTGTTACAACGGTGCCCATTTACTTTTGAATGCAACATTAACTAGTATACGGTGCTGGTTAAATTGGGTCCGTAAGCGCTTCGAGCCCTGTCTGGCTTTCAATGATAACCCAGTGCGCAGGATGCCGGCGGTCCTCGCCGGCGCTCACTGCACTCATAGAATGAAAAATACAGCAGTAAATACCAATTATGGAGACTACCCCTACAGATGGTAGGCAAAATTGTTTCAGAGAATGAACCAGCGTGCTCTAAAGTCGGACCCAACCTGCAAACGCTGCATAATACTAGTGCTTTGAGCCCACAGCGTCATTCCATTCCAACTTCACAAGTTCCCAGGCCGCAAATTAAGTAGGCATATCTAAGTGATCTTTCACTGGGTGCATTTCATCCGCCGTATAAGTCAGTCGTCGACATGCTGCGCGGGCTGAGAGATGCACCGAACAGTATTCTCTGCGAGCGCGAGCGCATTAGTAGCGCTGACGCGTCACGAGCGAACCATTATTTCTTCTAGGAACTCATTGGGAACTCAGATTTCTGAGAGTAAGTAGCATCGTAGAACTGGCGAGGACATGTCTGCCCTGCTATAGCGACGCTTATAACTGTTCCGTACGCGCCGTCTTTGACCGTGCCACTGCTCAGTGTGCGATACTATTTATAGGAATTGTCCTTCTATAAGGAGCAGGAGACGCGCCACATTAATTAGACGATCGATCGTTGAATGTGGGTCATGGCAGCGGTATCCTATCTTACGGTGTGCTACATATAGCCTGAGTGTGAACCCTGCGCTTACTTGTAATTGACGCCCATCGATACTCTGGGTTTGTCAACTTAGTAAATGTCCGGACTCCGGATCCATTTATTATGAGAGACGGTAGATCTGATACTTAGGGCAGTTATCACAAAAGTGTGTTTCAAAAAAACGAAGGAGATGCTGCGGTCGGTGAACCTGTAAGTACTTATGCCATTGGTAAGCTGATGCCGGCTTGGGAAGGCGCGAAGAAAGTATGACAATACAGCTTGTCATTTTATCGATAGCGCTGCATCATCTCCTTGTATTACAGGACAAATCCGAACGACAATTAATTCTTGCTAAATTATAGCTTGCATATCGTCAAATGCGGAGAGGACAGTCCTAGATCACAGTCAGTATCGATCCGCGAGAATTCTGTTCCTCGTACCGTTTATGAAAAGTAGGTTACGTTGCACGTCGTAGACAGCTGACGTGGCACCCGAAGCCGCCTTGCCATCGTCCTCAAACATCTGGCGGCGGTTTAGGATAAATCAAGGTTTGTTTTGGCCAATGCACGTACCGTCTCAACTTTGTACTTGACACCCATCAGTGCGTCCGGGGACGTGTTCACTGACACCCGAAGAACACTAACGGGCGAGGGAATGTGTGGGTTTTCAAAGTGTTTGAAAAGGCTGAACATGTTGGGAAACCCTAGTAACGATTCAGGTGAATGTAAGTAAGGAAGCAGGGGAATACGTACCTGCAGCCCAAACATATCCCTCAGAGTCAACAGAGACATTATCTATTCCCCGATCTACAATTTTTGCATTGATATCAGCTGCATGTAAACGGAAAAGATCTTACCAAGTAGTACTTCATCAACTAGCACAAGAGTATTATCCTCCTGTGGCTCCAAGATACTCAGAGCTCCCATAGATACATCTGCGACGTAGAACGTCCCGTTTGGGGCCCGTGTAATGCCATTGTTGGAATGCATATTAGTGATCGCATATTTGCATCCCGTCGGTGAGCAATATCCCACCGATGTGTCCTTGCGACCAAGGAGATTGAGCAGTCTCACCTAACAAAACTTAGTTCACGATCCCTGCTAACTTTTCAGACTGAAAATTCACCAGGCCGACTTTATTCACCCCATGGTCGTTGGTGAACCAAAAGCTCTGCCCATCCGCATTTCCAACAACGTCATTCGGGGTGCTGATAATTTCGTGTTCTACGGTTCGGAGATGGCGCATGACGCCGCTGCCGGAACGCGTTTCAAAAATCTCAATAACCGAGTCGGCGCCCACATCGATCGCTTTGGCCCCTATGGGTGCCCGGTGATTAACGAGGTATATATAGAGCAGCTGAGGGTCAGAGACAGAGGGCACGACGTCCATGCCGTGCAGCGAGAGCCCCCGGGCAGAGCCGGGAAAGTCGGTTACGGTGAGGCGGGTGATTCGGGACCGTCGCGGGTCGTACGTCGCAACATAGTCGGCGAACGAGGCCCCGGAATCGTTAAGCCGTCCCAAAGCTGGGGCCCAATGTGAGCGACTGGCAGGGGTGGAGCAAGCGAGGTAGAGAAGACCCGATTCCGGGTGCAGAACGATCTCTAGGAGATGGTGAATGAGGTCCGCAGCGTTCTATCTCGACACACTTACTTTCGCATGCGGGGAGCTGTGGAACAGTCTTGCAGTAATCATTGTTCAGGACCTCAATCTCGCGCGAGTATCCCCACGCGGTGAGGAGGGGTTGAATGAATATCTGGAATGCGCCGCCCAAGACGACGACAACGACCGCGAGAATGGTTAAGACGGTAGACTGCGCCATGTATGCTGCGAGAAGGTCCGTGCGATGTTCTGCACGGCTTGGGCATAATATGCACTTGGAGTTGCCAAGGCTTGCAATGCGTATGACCTTGCATATGACAGCAGTGAGAAAACCTTATGACCCAGAATAAGCGGCTAATCAGAGCCGGCCGTCTTATCTGCTAAGGGTTAAATAAATAATAATCTATTATTACTATCATCAAGTACACGCGGAACGACCTTCTCGTTTCGTTCTTAAGCATTCACGACGCTGGCCGTCAGGATTGATTCCTTATCCTCCTTCTCATTTGCAATTATGGGCAACCAACCTTCTTCTCGCATCCCGTCTCCTGTCAAGTCTTCCTTCGACGACAAGGATGAGTTTATGGACGTCACCGACGCTCTTGAATCTCTCGCCGTTGCTACCCCAATGAGCAGTGACGGCTCACTCACTCTTGGCCACGTTTCGTCTTGGGAGGCAGGCGCATCTGTCGATCCCAAAGTTCAGCTTGCTCGCACCATTCTTGCCCAATCCGACATTCGCGACGTCTTGAAGTCGCGTGCGTCGAAGATCAAGGAGCAGCACCTCTTCAATCACAGCATCGACTTCAAGACCGGCCCCATCACCAACCAGAAGAGCAGCGGACGATGCTGGCTGTTTGCTACAACTAATGTTCTTCGCTACGGCATCATGAGGCGCCTCAAGCTCAAGGAATTCCAGCTCTCGCAGGTAAGCTAGCAGTCTGTGCAGCGCAATTCCACGCTAATCTCAAATGCAGTCTTATCTCTTCTTCTGGGACAAGCTCAACAAGTCCAACTATTACCTTGAGCTCATGATCGAGAATGCGGATCTTCCCATTGACGACCGTCTCATCAACCACCTCTCTGGCGATCTCATCAGCGACGGTGGCCAATGGGACATGGTTGTCAACCTTATCGAGTCGTACGGCATCGTACCGCAGAGTGTGTACCCGGAATCCACGCACTCCTCGCTTTCCGCCCCGCTCAACGCCCTCCTCAAGACCAAGCTCCGTGAACATGCGCTCATTCTTAGGACTTTGGCCGACACTCTGCGCAGCTCCCATGTCAAGGAGCAGACGGTCATTGCTACTCTCCGTGCAAAGAAGGAGGAGCTGATCAAAGAAGTCTATGGTATCATGACTGCAACGCTTGGTGTCCCCCCGAATCCAAACAAGAGATTTGTTTGGGAATACGAGGACACAGAGCACAAGGTTGGGCACTGGGAAGGTTCGCCGAAAGACTTTTTCGAGCAGTTTGCCAGCAAGCCTTTCTCCGTATGTTTCCTTGTTCCTAGATTGAATTCTGCCTGACATTCCCTGCGCACAGCCTGTCGATTCATTCTCGCTTATCAACGACCCCCGTAATGCTTACAACAAACTATACACCGTTGACAAGCTGGGAAATATCTGGGGTGGCAGGCCTATACTTTGTATGCAATCAACTCACCTGCAGCCATAATATACTAATTAGCAACTAGACGTCAACACTGAAATCGAAACAATGAAGGCCATGGTCGTTAAGGTGCGCGAAATATTTTCATGGACTCCGGCGTCGGGCGATGACTAATAGGCCGTTTAGATGATCAAAGCTGGGCAGCCTGTGTTCTTTGGCTGTGATGTTGGAAAGTTCTCAGACCGCGATGCAGGGATCATGGACACCGCCCTCTTCGAATACGAGGTACTTCCGCCCCTCTCCATCCCTGAAGCGCACTCTAATTTTAACATCAGAATGCATTTGACATCAAACTGGGACTGAGCAAAGCGGACCGCCTGCAGATATGCGAGTCGGCGATGACGCACGCGATGGTCATTTCCGCCGTGCACCTCGACCCCACGGGCAAGCCTTTGCGGTACAAGGTCGAGAACTCCTGGGGGGATGAGGTTGGCAATGATGGTTGGTTCGTTATGAGCGACGCATGGTTCGAGCAGTGAGTTTTTATTTTCATCTATAATGTCTCGCAGAAAACTCAAGCCCGGTATAGATTCGTGTACCAGGTCGTTGTGCCCAAAGCACTCGCGCCGAAGGAGCTCGTCCAGGTGTTCGAGTCTGGCGAGATGGTTGTTCTCCCAGCCTGGGATCCTATGGTGCGTGTCATTTTTTCTGTGGCATTTTTGGCATGCTGGTCTGCAGACCACTGTCTATCTCTCAGCTCTTCTGCTTTCAACGCCAGAAGAGTGCCTGAAAGATAGGCTAGTTGGCTGACAAGATTTGTTTAAATTGAAGTCGCAGGCTGATATTCCTTGTGTCACAGGGTGCTCTGGCTTAAACGGTTTCGCTTCTGGAGGAACTGCTTTTGATAATCTGGCTCGTGCTTCGACTCGTACAGTTGTGGGAGAGGATTTACCTTTGGGAAATCTTTGTGCAGAGTTGCTATTGTTATCCTGTTGTACGAAATGCGAATGTATTTTGGATGTCTATTTTACTGTTTAGGAGTTAAGGGATTGTTAAAGATCTACCATGCAAGCCGAGGTGGGCCGGCCGTTGCCCAACAGTTCGCGCGGAAGACGGACATCAATTCGCAGTGTCGTTATTTCCATTGGAACATACTGCTGCCGCCTATTTAGACAATCGTAGGTACCTATCAGCTCAACTTGTTTCCTTCCTACACCTTTCTACACCCACCACTCCTTAGTTTTGTAATATGCCTCCAGCGCGTGATGGCGGCTTCTCCTTCGTGGGGATGGTTGTGGGTGTCATGACGCTCCTTAAAATCAAGGACAAATATGACCAATGTGCGCCCTTGTACTTTTTCTATGCGTTGCAAACGAGATTAACGATAATAGACAAGCAAACCTCGTCTGAGGATGAAGAAGGCCGCGTGGCACTGAATAGCCCTTCAGTGGAAAACCTCAGCAGCAGCGGCGGCGGCGGAATTGCACTGCTGGACACGGAGATCCCGGTGTCTATGCGCCGCCCAAAAAAGAAGGGCGGATGCTGTATGTGCTGCGGTATCGAGTGAGTGAGCCCTCGCTACAGCTTGGCTTGCATGCTTATATTGGTCTTAGCTGTACGCTCTTCTGGAAGGCAGTCGCCATCGTTCTGGCGCTCTGGACGTTGTATTACGGGTTCAAGGCCATTAAGTGGGCGCTTACAGTGCGTGGCTTACTTGATCTTCCGCTTGAAAAGCTAATCGCTCGTACGTAGGATGCTCCTACCGGGCTGGAAGGGATGCCCGAGTTCGGGACGTCGCTCGGCTGCTCGGACGCACCGTACATTTATAACGGCACGGAGCAGACGTTCATGATACCGATCGCCGCGCGCAACGGCGCTAGCTCCGCATTCGACGTCCGCGGCGGGAGTATAGGAACGATCCTCATCGCAGACGGCGCGCCTGATGCGACCGAGATCAAGTACACGATGACACTACGCTCGACAAGCGAGGCGCTGCTCAAGAGGGTGCACTTCGCGTACCCGGAGACCGACTCGTCCGGCACCGTTACGCGCAGCCGGCTGATCGTTGACACGCCATACCTGACCGGCGCGGACGCGTCGTACTGCATGCGCCACGACGTCACGGTCTTCCTCCCGCCCACGCTGCGCCAGATCCACATCCAGGCACGCTCGCTCGCCCATGTCAGCTTCGCGCCGGGCACCACCGCCTCGAGCCTCGACCAGCTGCTCGTCACGCTGTTCGCGCTCGACAACCGCAACATCCTCGTACCGAGCGCGTCCGTCGTTGCCCGCGCGCAGCGGCTCGACGTGTACCGCGGATACGTCGTCGGTGAGGCGACGATTGTGGAGGAGCTGGACATTGAGACTCAGCGCGGTGACGCGATCGCGAACGTGAAGATCGCTCCTGCAGCCCCCACGGATCCGGAGCACCCGAAGACGGTCATCCTGCGCACGGCAAGCGGTGGCGGCCGCTCAGACTTTGCGTACCTGGGTAGCAAGGCATTCACACGGAACATCCAGGCGAGGCACAGCGCGTCGAGGAACGCGGACATGTACCTCAGATACAGCGGCGCGGACGTCAATGGGAAGGTGCAGCTGGTGTCCAAGTCGTTCACGCTGACCGGGGCGCGGTCGCTCGCTGGAGGCTCGGGTGGTGTCGCGACAGGGGATTGGACGCACTTTGTCGGTAATAAGGATGGGGGTGACGAGATTCGGGTTGATTCGAGAGGCTGGACTGGCTTATATTTCTGATTATTGCTCTACCCTTTATTTATTAACTATGGGTATTAGTAGGGGGGTATAATTGGTATCAAAGAAGCTGCATTGACACATGCTTGACCTTGTACAAGGCGTGCTGTGATTTGGCCTGATTTGAATTTTTTGAGTCTTTGAACTCAACTTGAAACAGTAGCAGCAAAAGATCACATCTGGCAAGCCTTAGGGTGAATGGCTAACATGGACTCTTTCTTCAGCTGATTCAGATTTGGTTCGATGGACTATGAACCGTCGATAAATTCATTTACAATTATTTATACAATAGATATCGATTTATAGCGCAGAGTTAATATTGCTATTAGCAATGTCGTCTCCTATAACCAAGATACACGGCCCGCCATAGATGACACGGTCAGAGAGGTCGTTGGCCTTGATGTATTCAATGACAGCCTCGTCTTCTGCTCCTGGCTGGAGCCACAAAGTAGGAACAGAAAGTTCCCTAGCCTTTTCCAAGATAGAAAGGGTGACCTAACAGCAGATGCTCAGGCATTTTGTTGAAATATGTATTTGGAAAACATACCTTGGGTGGTGTGATGATATGCACGCTTGTCTCCGAAGGAGCTTTGAGCTCCGCAATTGAGCTGATTGTGGCCAGGCCTTCGAGTTCTTTCTCTTTCTGAAGGGTAAGATAAGATAAGAAGCCATGTATAAAACGGGTTAAGTTTTTACGGGATGGACGGGGACGACATCATAGGTACGGGCTTGGTACCACTTGAGAACCTGATCATCGGGAGGATAAGTAGAGCCCTCTCGCCTTCAGCAATGACGTACATACTCTGGTTCCGAACTTGCTGGCGTCCTTCGATGCACCAACAACGGCGAAGTGGGGCGCAGCTAGGAAAGCTTTCTCGGTAGGAGTGATGGAGGACATCTTGCGGGTAGATGAGACGAGGAAGCTGGGGAATTTGAAAGACATGTGGTAGCACAACATAGCAGATTATATAGAGGTGGCTACAGATCAAGTGACAACTGCACAGTTAGTCAGGCATGCATCGCGTCATGCCCGGGAAGGGCACGCAAAGACTACCCGGTACCCATTTCGAGCGCGACATCGAAGCGTTTTTGCTGCTACGTAGCGTAATGAGGCCGAGCAATTCACGCGCACCATAGTTTGATTTCGCCTTTGCCGCTTCGGATTGGGTGATAGGTAATGCTGGCAGCCACCGTGCTTGTGGTAGACAGCCCCGGGTGCTTATTGACAGATATTCGCGGATAAGTGATAAGACCAATTTTGCGTTATGGGTAGTTGCAAAGTTTACTTTATTGGGTATTGTTGCTGACTTGGGCGAGTACTCAAAAGTCATAGTTTGAGTTGTTGGAGTTAAGTAACTGGGAGCCAACTTGAGTTGTAGACTTGGAGTTGGGCAGTCCGAACCGGATCTGGAAGTTATAGATGGTACACCCCTTTTGATAGGCTCTTCAGTTTTGTTATTTGTGTGTAAACTGCGATATCTTGTCTTTGGACGAAAGAGTTAAGTTCAAGTCAAGTTCCAGTTCATTCATCTGCTTGTCGCGCTCGTAAATTACGTGAGGAGAGATAAACAAAGCCAAACACGTGCTTGTCGTTGCCTGTGGTCGTCGGTTGTTCCAGCCTCGTCAAGGCCGGCGCATCAACGTTCCGTGCTCTAGCTATCATCTCTGCGCCGCGGGTTTCTGTATCTATATCGACAATCTAGTCGCTGACGACTGGATTTGGAGTCGACCGTCGTCGGTGGTGACGACGACCGAGGACGACGCTCTTTCGAGTCCCCACGGGCCACATCACGCCACCCAGTCCGCGGAGGCATATTCGGTCCAAGAAGGACGCTTGAAGCAGTCTGCCCGAGCATAACATTGTGGAAGGATGACTATAACACATCGTAAACCGCAACACGTTTCCGACGATATCCAACGTGAGTTATGCGATCACATATCCTTATATATCATTCCATGACGCTTCTGCATACTTTAGCGTTGAATGAACCCGGCGACCAGTTCAACTGCGACGCGTGCGATACTGACTTGACTCATACTATACGCATCAAATGCGCCGATCCAATATGCATGACCGGAGACGGAGTGGACATATGCCCGGGGTGTTTTTGTGCTGGAAAGGAGTTTGCGAAGCATTTGAGAGGTCATCCATATCGTGTCATTGTGAGCGAAGACCGGAAGAGTTCTGCGGTGGAACTGACCAACATACCATTTACCAGGAGATGAACTCTTACCCTATTTTCACCGAAGATTGGGGTGCAGACGAGTGCGTTTCAGAGTTTGCCAGATTCTTTGAGGCTAATAATTGTTGTCCAGAGAGCTGCTTCTTATAACCGGAATCACTGCGCATGGTATTGGTAACTGGAAGAAAATTGCCGAACACATCGGCACACGGACGAAAGAAGAAGTAGAAAAACACTACCGAAAGGTGTATATCGAGTCAAAAGATTGGCCACTACCTGTGAGAATATTCGCACATCGTGCATTATATATGAGTGGCACCGATTGACCTTTTTGCAGCGAATGGACCTAGAATTCGATATTCAACCAGATGTCTTTCACGAATGCAAGCGCCGCAGAATAACTGACATGAACGACCAGGAGCCACCTGCTCCTAAAGCTGCCCCAACGTCTCTACCGGGTGTACACGAGATTGCAACCTTTCTGCCAGGCCGCCTGGAATTCGAGCACGAGGTAGACAACGAGGCTGAGGATCTGGTGAAGGATCTGGAATTTGGAATCGTGAGTGATTATGGAGGGGACCAAATTGTCGAGGATGAAAACGACGCGGACGTACGAGCTCGGGCGAAATGGGAAGAAGAGAAACGTCTAGGGATCGCTCCGAGCCGTCAAACCATTTCTCCGCCCATGGCAACTGCAGGCAAAGGACCACCGCCCAACGGCATGATCAACGGGTACCATCTCAATGGCGACATCAAGAAGGTCAAGGCCGAGGACATCTCCATGGCCAGCGCCACTGGCTCGGCGGACGATGAAGCTGTCGAAGAACCCACTCAACCCCAACCCTACGAAACTAAAGACTCGCTGACCTTCAAATTAACTCTCCTCGAAATGTACTTTCAACGCGTCGATAAGCGCCTGGAAACCAAAGCCGTAATGTTTGAACGTGGCCTGCTAGACTACAAGAAGGTAATTCCAAAGAATCCAGACATCAGACGCTGCAAGATCTCACCTTCGTTCAGATGCAAGCAACAGACAAGAAAAGACCAAGAGAAGAACGCGAATTTCTGCATCGTTTACGACCTTTCGCGAGGCTACAGACGGCGGCGGACTTTGAATCGTTTTCTACGGACATGTTGTGTGCGTTCTGGATATGTTACTTGTCTTTCGCTTTATTGATAGCGTGTCATAGACGAAGCGTTACTTCGGAAGCGTATACAAGAACTGCAACAATATCGCCGCCTTGGCTTGTCAACATCAGCAGATATCGAGAAGTATGAGTCAGATCTTGCCAAACGCGTCAGTCACCCATTATCTCGCATCTACTTCATTATCTTATCTTCTTATGAATCAGACACAAGTCAAAGTTGCTCCCTTACGAGATTATCCCGCGGAGAGGATTGCTCATCGGGCCACAGGCCGACAATCCTCATCAGTTCCTGACCAGCGGAGAGCTAGCCTGGCGTCCTTTGCCGACACAGATGACAGAAACTCTCGTGAGCCTACGCCTAGGCTTGGAAATGGCACGGCAAGTAGCTCTGCCCCTGTCGTGCGGCGGCTTCGTAAGTCACCCGCTGCTTCTACGAATGTCACACGGCTCATGCTCTCTCCTGCAGCCGCGCCGCTCAACCTTGCCAACAGCCCGTCCCTACATCTCCTCACCCCCGCAGAACAAACACTGTGCTCGCAACTACGCATTCTGCCCAAGCCCTATCTTGTCATCAAGGAGACTCTTGTGCGCGAGTACGCCAGGAGAGGCGGGAAGCTGCGGCGGCGGGAGGCGCGCGAACTTGTCAAGATCGATGTGAACAAGACGAGTCGCGTGTGGGACTTCCTTGTACAATCGGGCTATTTGAAGATCACGACCGATCCATCTGCAACTGCCTCCGTCACACCTACTGTTTCTCAACAGGATGCAAAGTGCGTACATATATCTTTGAAGTGTGCTGTCCCGCACGGTACTGATGTTCACTTGCCTACAGCACTCGCAATACGCCCAGCATTAATGGCTCGCCTCAGAAAGAGACTCAGTCGCTGAATGCACATAAACCCCTTATCGCTCCGCCGATGTCGTCTGCTTCGAGCAGTCAGAACGGATCGCTGTACAGCTCATCGTTGCAGTCGTTGCCGCAATCATGGGCAACTTCTAGTAATTGACTGCGTCCAATTGTTTTCGTGTATCACGGCACTCACACACACTTACTTTATATCTTATATCCTGTACTTACATACTGCTGCATTTGTATATTAGGCATACATCATCTATATCATCATCATCGGACTGCTCGTGCCCTGTCTCGTCTGCATCTGTTCTATCTGAAAAACATGAGACGGCATCGTCCGAACGTTGGCGAAATCGGTTTGAAAGTTCTACAAATGCATTACAAAAAGCAAATTGATACAAAACAACCAATAGAACGGAACAGCCTAGATAATAAGTAAACTGTGCATGCGAAGGGGCTACGACATCTCCTCGTCAGTATCCGAAAGCATCTCTTTGCTTTTGCTAGTGGGGGGGGAAAGTTAGTGTCCTGCAGCAGTTGTGGCTCGTGTGTACGTACAATTGCTTTTTGCGAGGATTTACATCTTCCTCATCGTCGTCTCGCACGACACGCTTCTTTGTGATACGCTGCAAACTATGTCAGAAATTTATCAGATATTCAAATATAATCGGAATGTACCTTCTTAGCGGGTTTCTCCACCCCCTCTTCTTCGCTGAACATTGCCTGCTCATCGTCGTCCTGCTCGCTCGCAGGCTCGGCCTTCTTTAGCTTGCCGCGGCGCTTCTTCTTTGGCTCGCCTTCATCGCCGCTGACAACATCGGCCTTGGGTTTCTTGGGTTTCTTAGGCCTACGCTCCTTTTCTTCGTCGCTCTCGATCCGGGCCTCACGCGTCCACTCCATAGCCTGTTCTCGTGCCAGCCTTCGTTCCTCGGCCAATTTTTCGGCCTCGATGCGCTGCTCCTCCAACCGCGCGCGCTGAGCAAGCCGTCAGACTTTTATTCGGAAACATGGGGGTGATTAATGTGCTTACTTCCAAAGCTTCGATGCGCTCCTTCTCTTCTTGGCGTCGCTGCCTGGCAGCGTCAAGCCTCGACTGGGTCTCTGTTTCGAATTTCCTTTGGTTCGCGAGGTGTTCCTCCGCTTTGCGCAGCAAGCTGTCGCCATATTTCCGTCGGTGGCCTGCAATTTCCCGATCATAAGGCACCACTGCTGATTTGTCCGCAGCCAATGACGCAAACAACCTATCGAGAGCGAAGGGATGAATAAAATGACTATGAAAAGAGATAAAAGGTTTACTTTTGAGCATTGGCGGCGGAGTCGATGACTCTCTGCAAGTCCGTTAGCGTGCGTTTACTAACTTTGACGGAGAACAGCAACTCCGCTGATTTCTGCTGGATCATGGCGATGTTGTAGAGTATGGCTCTGTCATTAGGGTAGATGTGCAAGGCCTGAACAAATGACAGCTTAGTGACAGAGGGATGTTGGACCAACGTAATTATACGTACAGCCTGGGCATACTTAAGGGCGCTTTTGATGGCAACATATGATTGATCCTTCATAGCTTTTGCGTACCATGATCGACACAGGCAAAGTAGAACAGGCACGTTCTGGCCATTGTAGAACCTTTCTGATGCAGTTTCGTACTGAATTAAGAAAGCACGCTGTTAGAAGAATATCAATAGCGCTGAAAACCCACGCACGCTTTCGATGGCACGATCGAATTCATCCCGAGCATAATAACAATGCCCGATATTGAAGTAGACGCTGCCGTCGTTGTTGGACTCCCGCACTTTGGCGAAGATGTCCAGTGCCTCGCGCGCATTTTGAAGGCGTTTCCGGCCCTCGTCAACCCCGGGCGTCCGAGTTGGCGCAATCGACCCTAGGGAATCCTCGGCTGTTATAATGGCGAGTCCCTGCGCCGCGAAAGCGCACATTGGGTCCAGTTGCAGCGCCCTGTCATAGAACTCGGCAGAGCGCTGGAACCCGCGCTTCTTCTCCTCCAACGCCTTGGGATTCGTGTCTCTGTTCTCGCGAGACTGGTGGTAATGGATCCAAGCGGCGGCGCATAGTGAATAGACATCGTGTTTGTCGTGCTCCTTAAGTGTGGTGAATACGAATTCTTTTGCTACCTTGGGAGAGCCGCTGTGGATGAGGAAGTATGTGTAGAAAGCACGGAGTTCGGCATTCTCCTTCTGGGTAGCTAGAGTTTGCTTGAGTAGATCATGGGCATCGTTCAGCCGATTGGCCTTAGTAAGCATCTGGGCTTGACGAATTTTGGCTGGGAGGAATAAAAACGATTAGAAGTAACACACGCGAACGTGGAATGCATAACCTACCATCGGTGTATTCCGGGTGGCGAGAAAGTAGCTTCTCGTAGGCATCCTTCGCGAGGTTGTCCTCCCCTTCATCCTCGTATAAACGCGCAAGGTTGTAGAGCACAGTGGTAGACCATCTCTCTGCCTCCTCCGTGGCCAACGCCGTGGCGCTGATGAGGGAATTTTCGTACATCGTCTGGGCTTCCAACAAATTACCCTCAAGGTGGTGCAAAACGCCAATGTTGTTGATCAATCTTGGGTCAGTCTTTCCAGCTGCCTGGCTGATCTTCAAGGCCTCCTTCAGGGCCTTGCCCATGCGGTCCAGATTCTCTTCCTGCCATAACCGCGCAATCTCGACATGCATTTCCACGTCTTCCGCAATACCGTGAGATATTTTTGAGGAGGGATGACCACCGGTGCGCGCTTCTTCCAGCTCGAGATCCTTGCCGACGCGATCGAATAATTCTCTTGATCGAACTTTTTCTTGCGTCAAGTCCGAGCTAGATACCCCAGGACGTACTTGGGCTCTGAATGACGCGAGCATGACTGTCGCTTCGATGGCACGCTGTGGATTGGGTGGTTGTATTAGGGTATCCAGCGTATGAATAGCAGCGGCCATTTCACCTGTGAATCCCATATTAAAACAAAGAAGAATAAAAGAGAGGTTGCTGACCATTCAACGCTTGCATTTGGGCAAGTCCAATTGCACCAGCGATATTTTTCGGTTGGCCTTCGACAGCCGACGTGTAGAACTTGGTCGCTTGGCTAACAGAGCCACTTGCATGCGCAACGCGTCCTGCGCGTAAGTAGCCCTCCGTAAGGATGGCCAAAGTGTCGGCGAATTGAATTGTTCTTTCGGCCAGCTTTAGAGCCTACGACAACAGAAGTCAGTGCGTATTCAACACTAATTAAAGCGGTTTCCTCACTCTAGTATGGTTGCCTTTGCGTAAGAATAATTCACACAAAGCATTCGCAGCGGCTGCACTGCGGTTGTTTGCGTGGAAAGCGCGTTCAACTAGCTTGGTTCCCGTCAAAAACGCATGTTTCTTTTCGTCCTCAGAGATCTGATCGGTTTTACTCGCGTTTATTTCTTCGAGGCCAAGAAGTAATTGTGCAGACCACTCTGAAGGGTTCTGCGGAAAGTGATGAAGACAAGATGCTTCAGGAGAATTGAAATGAACTCACTACTTCCAAACTCCGTTGCCATGCCTCTTTCGCCTTTGCTTTATGATCCATTGCCCAGAGGCAGAGACCAATACCAATGCGGGGGTCAGGAGTACAATTGGGGTTGTATCGTAGAACATCTTGGAATACTCGAAGTGCCTCCCTGAAATTGCGACGTGCGTAGAGTATTCGCGCCTGCCTAATATCAGCAAGCAAAAAAGGGTCAATCAGATGGACAGCAGACCTTGCCGAGAAGTGCGACCAAGTTTGTAGGCTTCACCGCCAATACGCCCTCAAATGACCGCATAGCATCATCCATTGACCGCGTCGCCAATTGCTGGATGCCTGTGCCACGAATGAGTGCATATCCTCTTAAGATAGATCACACATACCTCGTGTAAGGAAAGCTAACGTTCCGCCCACACCTTCGCCCGATTCAGCTCCAGCACGTTCTCCAAGATTCAGATGTTGGGCGGCTATGTTGTAGTAATATTCCTTGGACTTTTCGGAGACCATGATATCCTGTTCTAGCCATACAAACATTATCAAGCGAGGTCGTTCATAGGTTTACAGCGAAACTCACGAGCATCTTTGAGAATCAATTTGGGCGCTTTTCGGGCGTAGGCGATCTGAATATTGGCAAGAAGGGAATATATGGGTGGCAAGGAGGAAGTAGAGCCATTTGATTGGAAAGCTAATTGTCTGTATAAGTAGGCCGTTGCATGATATCATACTATGACTTACATTCGATGGCGCTGTTCGCGATGCGTTCCGCCGCTTCTAGATATCCCCTCCTCCAATATTCCCCAGCGAGTTTGGTCCATACGAATACAGTACATTGACCATCTTTGAGAAGGTCAAGAACGTCATCTGGGTTGGGGTCAAGGTTGTCCAAGTCGATTGTGATAACTTCTTGGCCTCCCAGCTCAATGTCGACCGAGCGACCTGGAAAGGCGGTGTCGTCCATGTCCCCTTTACGCAAGGGCCTACAACCGTCCTGGAAGCAAAGGTCGTGTCAGCCTGCGGCACTGCGTTGAGAAGGCAGGCACAGTGCAAGATAGCGAGTAGGCAGGTCGAATAGCAGGCGGCGTCGGCGAAATATTGCTAAGTGCCGCCCAAGTGTACGACGGCACGTGTGACACGTGTGACGTGCGGAGGCGTTGCTTGGTGTTGCTTGGCTCAGTCATCCTATAATAATTCGCACGACAGAAGTCAACCTTCGCGGCCGACCTTTCGCCGGCAGTAAACAAGTACTTACCTCTCCATCCATAAACGATTCTTGGATATACATATACTCGGTACGTAAAGGGATTCTGAGTGGGTGTTTCCATGGGCCTCTTACAATATTCCCAACTGATTTTGAGCGCCTTCAGCCATTGACAATGATGTAGTCGTGGATTCTGCCCGATGGCAATTCGATGGATTGGAATCTCCATGCCTTCAATTTTTATTTCGGATGTTTTCAACCGACGAATTCTACTAGATAAATGCACGCGACATTAGCTACAAGGACTATAATTATCGAAGTCCACTGGGAACATCTTCCCGTAAACACTCTCGAGGACTGGCTGGACAAGGATAACTCTGGTGACTTGGCGAACGAATCTCTCACACATTCACTTCGACTTGGAGCATTACTCTCTGACAGTCTCCTTTCTCATGAGAAGAGACTCGCATTTAGGTCATGTTCTTAGGACATTTCCTGTTCTTACGCCTCTTGTGCATCGGCTGCACGGAAACGGTCAAGGCTAGAGAGAACATTTCTGTTCTTGGATCGTGATATAATTAGTCCCTTCTGTTGGCCACTTTATTCCCTTGCTCATCTGCTGGACCGTATCATCACAATACACCAAGGAACGGCAAAACCCTGAACAAGCTTGGCTCATCTCTCCCGACGACATAGAGCGATCGTTGGCAACGCGGATACGATATGATCTCATCATAACCCTCTGTTTGAACATACCGTGAAGTGTGGTTCTTGTTCGATTCACAGGGTGCGTGTCATCTAATGCGCGGTGTTATTTGCTGTTTCTATTCTCTGAGAAAGTCACGTAGCCGTCGTACCCTGTCGTACCCTACCGGGAAGATCATATTAACACCATCGCTGCGGTTTCCTACCTCCTTCCCCATTTACATCACTAGGTCTGAGATCTACTTCATCATTATTTCTCAATCCTCCCTCGCCCAGCTGGACACTCTGGATCCTTATATCAAGACACGTCAACATGCCAGGGCACAACTTGCTTGTCATATCAAGCGGACAAGGTATCTTCTCTGGTTAATGAGCTCTCGAAGTCACGTTCCCAATGACAACTTGTCCACTAGTTGCCTCTTTGGCTTTCCTCATTTACGAAATCTGTATCACCTTCGATGACGAAGTGAATACCATCTGGGTGTGAGGATACATTTCACAGTTAACTCGTTGCAGACCTCAAATCATCATTTCCAGCAAACCAAATTGTTCGTGGATCAAATGGCACTTTCTTTTCACCCGTTACTTTGCATTAGCTGCGCAGATGTATGTCATCAAACTATTATGTTCACCCTTTCACTGCATTACTCCACTCTCTCAGAACGAATTGGACCATTGAAAGTGCCATAGAATCAAACAAATTAATGAACAAAAACTCGCTACGGAACTGGTATATGTGCCAGGTCGTCATCGGAAGCATCTTGATGACGGCAGTGGAGATCGTGCTTATGGCTCGTGGTGAGTAGTCCTGGTATCGGTGTGGTTTTTACGTCTCAATGTACCTTCAAATAGTCTTCGCACTCTACAAAAAGAGCTTTTGGATTGCTCTATTATTTGCGGTGCTCATTCTTGGTGAAGTAATCGCGGTGATAATCGGAATTGTGCTCACTAGACCGGGGGCAAATTTTACTCCTTCCACTATATTGCTTTCAAGTCCCAGTTCATACACTTACTTTGGGTGAGAAATATTCGTATCTGTAAATTGGCCTAGAAATCTGATCACCCGCAGAGTCGGCGCCATCGTCTCTCAAGTTACGATTCTTGTGCTCACTTTACTGAAGTACAAAGTCGCCGTAAAACACGGATGGGGAAAGTTACCTATCGTGATTTTAATGGTGCGGGACGGAACAGCGGCATTCTTCATCCTTCTGAGTACGACCTTTTACCCTAAAAATCTACTTTTACTGAAGGCTATCACTGCAGTCATTACAACTCTGACAGTAGTTGCAACGAGTACGCAAACGGAATACGCTCCACTTGGCAATTCGTAGGCGTTGCATGTCGACTCCGATATCGTTTGGTAATAACCGTCTCTGATACAGATGGCTCCTTTCCATTGTTTCGTGTTCAGTGAGCATATTGTTAGGTCTCCTGCTTTTTATTAGTATGGCTTATTCTCTACAGGGATGCAGACTAATAATCAACATGCAACACCTTACAACACGATCAGAACCAACGAATGACGGCAACCCAGTTGAAACGATACAATTGACGACCGTGTGGGGTGAAGTGGATGAGCTAACCTGAACATTGATTTGGAAGAGGAATTCCTCTCTCATAGACCTCAGTATATTATATACCTCCCATCTCTTCGTAATTTTTGACGAGTCCTTTGCGACGTCTACTATATGCCGAGTATACCCCCACTGCACTGTATCATAACTCATAAATCCCACTCTCAGATGCCAATAAAATAAAACCGTTTATATATACAAATTCCGGGGTTTCGGGAGAATAAGCGCCGTGCCTTCTACGGGCTCCGCTGAAGGTGCATGGTGGAAGTGAATAAACCATCAAATGAGGGGTGCCTTGGATTTAATTACCAAAAGCATTAATTTATTGGGAAATGGTGTAAGCGTGGGAACACGTGAGCAGACCAATCGGGCAAACTTTGTCGACGAGCGACGCACCCGCCAGAACACCAAAATCGACCGTGCACGTCGTTCAAGCCGACCTCAAGCCCCCAGAAGCTTCACGGTACGTCCACACGATGGTTCAACTGGCCTTGGGAGCAAGAACGAGCGAATTTGGGCTCGTTTTGGGATGGATGCGGTCGGCCTAGTTTGGATGCTGGATAGACACTAATCCGTTCTTCTTAGGTTCTACCACAATATGGCATCTAAACTACCATCCGTCCTGGCCGCGACCGAGGAGGAGATTCAGCTGTTGTTGGCTGCGCAATGCCACATTGGCACCAAAAATTGCGATGTGCAGATGTCCCCCTACGTCTGGAAGAGACGCTCTGATGGTGCGCGCAATAGCAACTGTGAAATTCTGATTTTCGCCTTACCCCGGCTCAGGAATCCACATCTTGAACATCGGAAAGACCTGGGAGAAACTCGTCCTTGCCGCCCGTATCATCGCTGCCGTCGAGAACCCCAATGACGTCTGTGTCATCTCGGCGCGCCCCTACGGCCACCGCGCGGTCCTCAAATACGCCGCCAGCACCGGTGCCCAGGCCATCGCCGGACGCTTCACCCCCGGTTCCTTCACCAATTACATCACCCGTTCGTTCAAGGAGCCCCGCCTTATCATCGTCACCGACCCCCGTGTCGACCACCAGGCCATCCGTGAGGCTTCCTACGTCAACATCCCCGTCATTGCTCTTTGCGATACCGATGCGCCTCTGAAATTTGTGGACGTTGCCATCCCCACGAACAACAAGACAAGACACTCCATCGGTCTCATCTGGTGGCTCCTTGCCCGTGAAGTCCTCCGCCTCCGTGGAACCATCCCCAGGACAAGCGACGGCTGGAATGTCATGGTCGACATGTTCTTCTACAGGGATCCTGAAGAGGTTGAGAAACAGCAACAGGAGGAGGCCCAGGCCAAACTTGCTGCTCAACAGGGCGCTGAGGTCGAGGCCCCTGCTGGTTTGTCGGAGTGGGACGTCACAAGCGCCCCTGCCGGAGGAATTAACCCCGCATTGGCTACTGAGGGCGGTGAGTCTCATATATCACTCCTACTCTATATATGCCTCTTAACTCTGCTCCAGGTGCTCTTGACTGGTCCGCTGACCCCCAACCCGGTAACACCGACTGGTCCGCTGAGCCCGCCGCTGGAGGATGGGGTGCAGAGGCCCCTGCCACCACCGGTAACAGCGGTTGGGATTAAATCTAGGCAGCCCTCTTACCCTGTCATCTGGTTGCATCTTCGGCATACGTTCAGGCTTATGTGCTTAGCTATGGTCTCTTCTTACTGCCAGTATGTCAAAAAGAATATGATATTCATGATTTTTCTCTCCCTCTCATACATCGCACACAACAGCGTAAGGAGACGCAATGCCTTCAACAATGGTCAGCGATGTGGAATGGGTGGGCAGGAATCGACATACCAGATAGATATAGCTTTCTTCGTGCTGAATCATATGATGCTGAAGTTCCCCCGGACATGACCGTACCATCATCTTCGAAAACCTGCAGACGATGAAAATTCGGCAGCTTTGAGGAAGGAAAGGGTGCTGTACCTTTTCAACCTTATACTTTTCCCCGTAGAATGCATTCGAGCCTATGTTGATTGAGAGTCGTAAGATCAATGTTGGTGAAGTCAACGACGGATTCTTCATGTGTTTGCCTGCAAGTGGAAGACGGGGAACAGCTGTAGATCGGCATTTCAGTATCTTGCATCTCAACTGCGAAACTGCAATTCACCTGCAGCTAAAATTTGCCCGTCGTCATCGATGGACAAATTATCGAGGAAGTATTCTTCCATGCCTATTATTCAGCGCTACTAAAAAAGAAATCGAGCGACTCACCTGTTTTGATAGAATCCGTTGCGACCAGTGTATCATCTGACTGTCGTTCCAGGACTTCGACTACACCTGTAATTGAATTCGCTACGTATATTGTTCCATTCGAGGCTGCAGTTATGCCGTTGGTAGAGGTGATCTTCGAAAGAGCAGGTCTGCAACCTTCGTCGACGTGGCAATAACCCACAAAGGCAGACTTGCTGCCAATTAGATTTAACTTTCTTGCCTACTCGTTCATCCGCATGTTAGAAGGTAAGGCAGACAAGGTATGGAATTACGCATACAAATCCAACCCGGGCGCCGTGGTCATTGGTCACGTAAAAGCTTTTGCCGTCGGGAGAGCCTAGGACAGAATTTGGTGTAACGATAGCATTGCCGTCTGCGACCGTCTTGACATGCTGCATCGACGTGCTTCCCAACACCGTTTCGAATATTTCGACCACTGAATCCGCGCCGACATCAGAAGGAGGTGCACCTCCCAGTGGTATCCGGTGGTTTACCAGGTAGATGAATAGATGCTCAGGGTGCAGCGTGGAGGCCACGACGTCCATGCCGTGCAAGGAGAGTCCGCGGCCGTTGTTGAAGTCAGAAGTGGTCAGGCGCGTAACATGCGAGGTGGCCGGGTCGTACATAGCCACGTAGTCTGTCGTGGACGCCCCTGTGGTATTGAACTGCTCCATGGCTGGAATCCAGTGAGCCCTGCTCAATGGCGTTGAGCATGCTAGATAGACAAGCCCCGATGGCTGGTGGAGAATGAGTTCTGGGTATTTCAGAACGCAGCTTCAGTTGGCTGGCTCCAAAGGATATATCTGAGAGAGCTCGCCTTCACATGCTTGTAATTCCGGTATGATTTTGCAATTCTTGTTGTTGAGGGATTGAACTAGGCGAGACGGACTGATTCCCGCTCGCGCGAGGAACGACTTGAGATATATTTGGTAGAAACCTCCTATTATGGCCAAGAGAACGATCGTCGTGCTCAAGAGAACACGCTGAAGGACGCCCATTCTGGAAAGATGAAGATTCTGAAGGCTCTATGAGGGGTTCTAATTAGCCTATGGTGGTGGTGGTGGTGTTAAAACGGATGGCCAAATTTGGATGAGCGTCGAGTTGGCGTCAAGGGTATGGCAGTCGACGGTGACCCGATAAAGCTAAAACTGACTCTACTAGTGCCACACATACAAATATCATCACGGCCGAATGATATGACCACTATGCTGTAATGGCTCATTGGAAAGAAGACCCACATAAAAACATTCGAATTTCGGACAAAGAAATAGAAGAGATAAGATGGAAGAACAAAATAAAACGAAGAACACCTTGAGAACACCAATCAAATAAAACAGTAGAGCATTCATACCCCTGTGAATAATATGCAAGTGACTGAAAGAGGTTACCTCGTCCATACTTCCTCATTTACTGTTATGTTTATGCCGTTTACTCGTGCAGTACATCTTGCTAGATACAAATGAGCAAATCTACATGCAAAACCGGACTAAATCGATTAAAAATAGTCGACAAGGACAGAAAAATTAAATGTAGTTTTTGCTTCCGTACTGGACAGCAGAGGAAAGTGACTGGCTTGAAGCCGAAGTATGGTCTCCCTTTCTGGACAGCGGCGAGTCACCAGCTGGCTGAATATTTTCACCACCAAAGTAATGGTCCCCAGCAGCGGAAATCTCTTGCCGCTCAGTGCCCTATCCAGTGTCCTCCATGAGTCAAAGCACTCTTCAAAAGGGCCATCTATGAGGAGGTTGATATGAAGTGTAATTGATTTCAGATGTGGAAAAGGTGCTTTCTCCAGGGTCAAAAGGTCTGCCAGACCATGCAGGGAGTCTTCAAAGCGGTCGTACATATCTAGTTCGAAGGCTAGGGATTGTAAGTTTTGGAGGACATGAAGGCGAAGCCCACAGAGCGGATAAGTGATTTCTAGGAGGATGATTATTAGGCATTATATTGCAAAGAAATATCTAGTGGCTAGCTTACCCTCGATTTCTAGAGACGTGAGCGTCTCGCTTGCGGCGGTAAGAACCTTATTGATATTTTTGACATCCGCATCGCATTCCAAATGACTACAGAGGTCTCGAAGACCTCTGATGTCGAATGCTGGACGGAAGCCTTGTGCCTCAAATAGCAAGGCGGTCATGCTCGCAGCATTCCCGCCTCCTACATCCAAGCTCCGAAGTCGCGATATTATGTGGGATGTAGATTGTGTTGAGGACAATGTTTCCACAGGGCCAAACTCCATTTGATCCATGTAGAAATTCTCTAGATGGGCCATAGAAGCTAATATAGATGCAGGAAATTTGGTGAAGGCCGTCAACCCGAGCGATGTCAATGTAGGTAGTTGCATGATACCATACAGTATCGATAGATGGTCCCGAGGAATTGCATTCCATGCCCATTTGTTATGACTGCCACCTGCATGCAGCAAATTGAACACTCTGAGCAAAGGAAGCCGTCCCAGTAAACGCTGTACCTCCCCATCGATGAAGTCGGATTCTAGGATTGAGTAAGAGAGAGTGCGCACACAGGAAGCTATGTCTGGGGTTCGGTCAAGCAAGCTATTGAATGCCTTGGGAAGATGGTCACGGTGGGCACCCGGATGCGGAAACGACAGGAAAGTGAGGGTTGAGTAAATGTGTCGCCTCGTGATGGACAGGAATATTTTGGAAGCCAAGGAGCATGCTTTGAGATGTGTGTAATCTGCTAGGAGGTAGTAAGAATCGTCAACTTCGGCAGCTAATAGGTCTATGATGGTCTCAACTATGTCGAGCGGAAGGTGTGTTGCTGCCATTCAGCGGGGAGTGAGTTGGCGGTTCAAGCTATCTGACAAGCTCTATGTAGAATTTGATTCGCAATGGGAACAGTCTTCATGAATCATGATCGCCGGATTTTGAAGAGCTCTGCTGCACAAAATGATACAGCCTGCCGGTAGGTGATTTCAAGTGGAGCCTCAGGTGAACAGTATCAAGTTGGTTTGATGGCGGTTCAAACGTTCAAATAAGACTCGATTTTGGGTTTCCCACATACATATCGTACAGCCACCGTTTGACCACGGCCTCGATAACCATGCTATGCATTAGACCAACGCGCTTGCTATATGAGCAACATCTTGCATATCGCATATGATTCATGTCAAGGTATTTATTGCAGTGGATATTTCGCAAGGTGGACAGCTACCCTCGAGGGTGTCGCGGAGATATCACGACTCGGAAGACATCAATAATACCGCTTCCCCAAATTTGATACCATTTTTGGCGGCACTTGAAGGACGGTACGCAAGCCGCAAGAATATATGTGCACTCTACGTGCTATTTAAGCAGCCTTAATCAGATATGCCACCGTATCGTGCGGCGCGACGTTGACGGTGAACGTCGAAGAAGCGGCATAAGCGCCCGGCAGATCAGCGCCCGCCCACATGTCATGGACAGTGAAGGTCCCAGAAATAGACAGTCCCGGTACGTTGGCGAAGCCAAACTGCTTTGTCGCTGTCGCTGAAGCAGTGTTGATGATGAACACATGGACCCCGTTGGTGGAATTTCCTGAGTAATATTCGGGAGGCGACGTCGAGGGCATCGAGGAGGAGGCGGTGAAGGGTATCGCCGGGATGCCGATGGTGGCGTCTTGGTGGAACGCAAGGAGCTCAGTGTTTGTTATTATGGCCAACTGGGTTGAGTTAAGCAGGCTCATCTGTCGAGGTGGATGGTAAGCTCTGCATTCAATCAGGTTATTGGTGCATTCACGTACATCTGTTCCCCTAAACAATTGCTTGAGTATTAGAAAACCATATATTCATTAATAAAACATACAAAAGAATCGGGCTCTTCAAAAAGCACCATGCGGCGAAGTGCGTTCTCTGCTCCTGGATAGTTAGATCACCATTGCCTGACAGAAAAATCAGCTATCACATGAAATTTGGAGTTCTCCGTAAATACCTATTTCCATCATGTCCATGTCGTTGTGGGCGAAGAAATTGACAGAAGACAGATAGGCAACATTTGTTGATATTATGCTTGTAATATACGACCAACTTGCGCTGTACGACAATAATTAGAAAGAATTGTTTGCGGCCTGCAAAGGTGTGTATAAGTACCTTGAATCCCCTGACATTCTCCAGGAATGTCCCTGGGAGCGACCTTAGAGAGCAACAGGCAGTCAGTGGATCGCTACTTACCACTTTAGCGCCCCAGTCCCAGACGTTTGCTGCGCCCCATATGCACAGATTGAATTGGAATGGGCGCGACTAGGCCGCAAGAGCAGCTCTATGCATTACATCAGATTTTTTATCTGTTGTCAGTGTTTGCGAGACCTACGTCATCTGCCGGTACCGGATGGCCGAGTTGGAGTTGCTGGAAAATAAAATATTAACAACGCGTACGGGCTAATGCAGCTGCATTATCAGACTTACTACCAGTCATTTCCTTGCGGGTCCTGTCGAAAACGACAAAAAATTTAGTACATATAACATCCGCTCATGGAAACAGGCTAGATACCCAGACATCAGTCCAATTAGACGGGACATTGCAATTGTCTTAGGATCGCGCGGTGAGCAAGTGGTCAGTATACAGCAGAGCTATCGGGCTCGGATTGAACAAGCTCACCATATTTCAGGTAGTCAATACCCCAATCGTTGAAAGTAGCAGCATCGACGGCTTCATTTCCGAGAGATCCCGGGAACCCAGCGCAGGTATTAGTGCCAGCGTCACTGGTAAATTATCAACTGGGGTTATCGCATGCGAATGAATGGCTGAGGGAGACAAACCTGTAGATGCCCATCTTCAAGCCTAGGTTGTGAATCTGCGTGGAAATGGACTCCAGGCCATTGGGGAACTTAGTTGGGTCTGGGACAATGCGCCCAGTGGTCGCATCGCGAGCCATTAGTGCCCAACAGTCCTAGAATAACCTTCTGAGCCCCGGGGTACTGTGAGATGTCAGAAGAAAATACATACATCGATATTGATATATTCATAACCAACGGCTTTCAGTCCCAAGGAAACGAACTGATCTGCGGCGGCGAGTATTTTTGTTTCGTTGATATCTATCCCAGAAATTCGGAGGTGCACACAGTGAGCATGGTGTGTTGATTAGCCAAAATGAATACCCACTGCAACCGTACGCGTTCCAGGCGTTCCAGCTATACGAGCACATTAGTAAAATGAGGCTTTTAGCCATGTCGAAAAAAAAATCACCCGAGAGCTGGCAATTTTCCCGTCAGCGTGGACGGTGGCGTGGTGGGAGCCGTAGCAGCTATGCCGGTCAGAGTGACACTAGGAGCAGTACTCGTTGTGCTAGACGTCGTGCTAGATATCGTGGACGTCGTAACAGTACCTGTAGTCGTTATAGAGGATGTAGAAGTACTACTTTGCGTAGTGCCAGTTGCAGTCGACAAGCTTTGCAAGCATTGCGAATAGTACTGATTGGAGTATGTGCAAGTCCACCTAGGCCATCGAACATTTGTTATTAGCATCGACCTTGTGAAGGTTTATCGGACGAGGTCAAACGCACCCAGCTTGACAAGTCGTTGTTCCCGTCCAACTCTGCCCTCCGCATTGGGCATATGGACCGGCTTGTGCCAGAGCCACAGCTGCGGTTAAAAGGATGCTAAATGTTAGGTTCAGCATTTTCGATCTTGCTTTCATCAGTAGTAAAAACCCCGCATATATATGCCTCTGTTATAACGCGGTACCGAGCGCAAAATTAACGGTTTATTCCAGCCGCCGCGAAGCGAAGGATTATCATCGGAAACTCTGTCAAAGTGCGATGAGCATGTGGATCAACAACCATGTTGGGCCAAGGCAAATGTTTGTGGTGCTCACCAGGTGTACTACTGGTACAACATAGATAGAAATGACGCGCGTGAGCGTGTCTGAGAAAAGAGATGACCATGGTGTTTTTTCCGCGACAATGCCGAGCAGTACCACAATGTCAGGATGGTAGATCTGCTGACACGAACAGAAGTTGAAAGTTCGCTGAAGGCCGTTCTTCACGTCGGCTGGACGCGTGAAATGTCTAACATGCGATTCTACACGCTGATATCGCCGATATTTCAGCCATTGAGATTCAGAAAGAGCCGGTGGTGGTTCACACAAGAGAACAGATATAGTTGACAGGGGACTCGAATGTTAGGAGAATGATCGTTATGAGGAACTCGGAGTTGGATTTGCGAAAGCGCGTCGACAATATGGATTTCAAGGCTTTCAGAACGTAAGAGAACGGAAGGTCGAAAGCTCGAATTTGCTCTTTACTTCGACGATGTAGAATCTTGCACTGAGTGAATAGCTGTCCGACTCGCAGTGTTGGCAACCCCACTGGATATCCACGTGGGAATCCACGAATCCACAAAAGTGTGGATACCCACGCCATTCGTGGGGGTGGGGTTACTCATTATGGAAATCGCGTGGGGGCGACATGGGGGCGACGCGCGCGCGATGCGCCGCGATGACATGTTGAGGCTAAAAACCATGCAAACTAGTATTTATTTCAGTGGATTGTCGAACGCTGGGATTAAGTAAATGTGGTTCACAATATACGCTAAATAAAACATAAATTTATACATGGCTTAGACGTAGTGGCACATTTCCATGGACAATCTACCAAGTATTCATAGTGGATTTACCAATCTATGTTGACTCTACGTGTGCTAGTACGTCTTGAGCCTCGTTGTCCTCACTGTTACATAATATCATATATGATCCATATATAGTGATACCCGCCAAGAGTGATCCTGGGAATAGCCATGCCCACATACGTGGACATGGCGTATCCAGTGGATACCCACGAATTCGTGGTGGTGGGTTCCCACACCTACCCGTGGGGTTGCCAACACTGAGCTGTCGCGGTGGCGGGAAGAATCTCTGCCGGACTATGGGCCGGACATAGCCTATTTAGGGCCGGCATCGGTGACTTCCATGTCAGCCATCGTAATGCTGTGTACGTGTTCGCACATTCATCGCTTTCAAAGACCGCGTCGCCTCAGCTGGGTACCGCCATCTAACTATGGAGGTAAGGTAGATGTCATCCACAAACAATGTGGTCATGTGAGGTGACAAAGTGTGACCCCCAAATAAGGAAGTGTTTTTAGAATTCCTTGTATTCGCTCGATATCTTTGTACCAGAATAAAAATATCATAATCCGGTCTGTAGGAACGCTAGGCATATCTATTTCAAACGTCTATGTGAAGTTTCGTGCTTATCGGAGTGTGCGATCTAAAGTAGTTTCCCTCGAAGTGTCAGACAATGGCATAACTTGCCCACGGCACATCAAAGAAGGTCAGTTCATCGTCTTCCTTTGTTCCCTTCGTATGTAGACATTAATCTAAAGCAATCCCTCTTTCCATAGCTCCTCCATGATGTTCTGTGGCAGTACTCGATGCCCCTTGTATTTACGTGCAGCCCAAAATCCCTCCCAGCTGTTTCAATATTATCAATTTCATCTGGCCCGTTCTCGTGATCGCCATCCGAGTCGTCCATGGATTCGGGGGTTGGGCCATCGCCGCTGTCCTTAGCGCCGTCAATATCTGAGGGATCGGTGACAATAGACCATTCAAAGTAGGACAATTCCCTTGATAATATTGGTGCTGCGCGGGGCATATCCCTGGAAGCTGCAATCCGGAACGCAGTTTGTTGAGTGACATCGGAATGGATCTGAATCTTTGGAATTGCTGGATCGTTTGGCGCGTAATTGTCTGGCTCTGTATCCATCTGTAGTATTGCTCAGATAATTAAATTGTGTCTAATACACTATTGGATAAAACATACATGCTCGTCATCTGAGCCCAACGGTGTTGCTACCCTATCCCCATCTGATCCGTCTGACTGTTCCCCAACAGATTTCCGCCGCTTTGCTGATAAAGCATCTCTTGCGACCTCTAGAGAGGCTATACGTGCAGCAGCAGCCTTGCGCTTTCTGGGCATAGATGAATAGTGAAGAAAGATGAGTTTTCTGACGTCTATCTGCGCGACATCTAGGTGCGCCGCCTTATTTTGGAAACTACATGCTCAATTTTGGATTTTTTCCAAATCTACACGTAGATATATGTAGATTAACCTTATATGAATAGTTCCTACAGACCAAATCTGCAGAAATCTATTGTGGAAGGTGCTTTCGACACGCTTTTGTCTTTAATTAACGTGTCATTTCCATTTTTGATCATGTCACATCTGATGCACGTGACTACATTGTTTGTGGATGACATCTACCTTAATGCTATCGGTTCAACATTCGCTCATACATGACAATCAGCCCGATCAAACTATGGTTGTTTTAGTCATGTCCGCTACTCGCCAGGGCTTTCACGCCCACCGTCAACCTTGTCTTGATACCACTTCCATAGCGAAGATAGCGACAAGCCTTTCCTGAGCTTTCGACGCCGCCTAAACGCTACTAACTTGCTGCTAACGCCACATTTTGTTGCATCATCTTCCCCGAGAAATATTTCTTCCAGCCGCAAAGGTGAGCCTCGAAACCTCTCCCCACTTCCACAGATAGGGGCTTATGCATTTATCCTCCTGCAGAATATACAACATGGTCGAAAAATCCCTGTATTTCCCTTCTGATTTGGTGCACTGCGTCGTCGACTATCTTGAGGGCGACCAAGATACTCTTTCAAACTGCGCGCTCGTAGCCTGGGACTTCCTTCATCCTAGCAGAAAGCACATCTTCGGCCATGTTGTGCTCAAGGCCTCGCCCGAGGACAGGCAGCCCGCAACTCGGCTCTTGAACCTGCTGTCCATGGCGCCCCATCTTGTTCCGTACATCACTTCGTTGCGAATCGTAGTTGAAATTGCGCATTCAGCGAATGCGAACACGGGACAAGCGGGCTGGATATACGAAGATGCCGGTCTTCCCCTCGTGCTGGCAGGTCTCCAGCACCTGAAAGAGGTATCGGTCGAGTCCACTACCAGCCCAATAAAGTGGGCAATTTTTCCTGCACATCTCCAGGACGGTTTCTTCGAAGTTTTCACTCGCAGCAGACTGTCTAAACTGTCCCTTATCCAAGTCGAGAACTTCCCAATCAGAATCCTTCGTAAGTGCGGGAACCTCAAACATCTCGTACTGCGCTGCGTCTCCCTTCTGGTCGAAGAGCCAGGTCCACTATTTCCGGATCTCGGTGCCTCACTGTGCCTAGAAAACCTCGAGATGTTTGAATCCCGGGACACATTCTTCAATCTCAATGCATGGCTGCGAGATCCCGAGATGGCGGGCATGAATATCTCTTCGCTCAAACACCTTTCTCTAGCCGTCCACGGCAGATCTATCAGATATACTGAAGATATGTTCATCATCTCACGCTTCTTAGAGCATTCATCGCCATCTCTAGAGGTCCTCAGGCTCACCCCGCCCGTAATGTGTCAGTACCCACACTCCATCTCTCAATGCAGCTTTTAACTGACTTAACCGACCAATTACCCCCAGGTGCAGACATCTCGGACATTACGACTAACCCGTTCCACCTCAGCGCGATCCCCAACCTGCACAAGCTCGAGTTCAGCATCGAGATCTCCGACTTCGACGACGTCGACACGAGCCCCGCGCTCTTCTGGCTCGCGGAGCTCTTCGCGCACATCCCGCCTGCGAACATCATCCGCGATGTCGTGCTCACCTGCGAGATCCTACAGGCGAACCCGCTGGGCGAGTTTGACAGCAGGATATGGGTCGCGATCGACAAATTTCTGACGTGCAAAGAGCTCGCGCGCCTGCGCCGCGTCGCGCTTATCATCTACCCGATATACTCAGCGGGGAAGACGCACGCGCCGCTTGACACCGAGCTGCTGCAGAAGGAGATGAGCATCTTGAGGGAGCGGAACATGCTGCAGGTCGAGAAACGTTACGGTGAGTGCTTTGCACGGGCATGGGGATCGATTATTCAAATTGCCCGCTTACTGTGCGCATCTATTATCCAGTGACGCCTAAACTGTGACTTGAACACGCCAATATTATGGCAAAAACGAACGGGGTATAAATTGTAGCAGATGGTGCATAAGTATGTTGTACAATTTCTAGTATGTATTGATTAGAGTTATGTCTGCAGGTGTACTGGGTAAATGTCGTTAGTATTATCATAATGTGCTGACTTCGCGAGGGATTCCACGAAACCAACGGGGCGCGGTTCGGTCTATGAGCGTGAAGGCAGTCGTCCGAGCTCGACTTCAACATCGGTCGACCCGCTACGGTCGAAGTCATTCTGTATTGAATAGGCGCCTAACGGCGACGGCGCGCGGCCTGCTGCATAGAGTGTCGGCTTGGAGAAGAGTTCGGATTCGGGGCGCGTCGTGAGCAGCAGTACTGCATTGCAGGCGCCGCTCAGGCCGTAGATAGACACGATCGCAAACGTTGCCGTCCCGCTGACCGAGTTGGGGTGAACGAAGGTGATCCAGCGCACGACGCTGAGCGGGAGGATCGAGATGCAGTACACGAGCGGGTACCTGGTCCCGTGGGCCTGTCTGTGAGCAGCGCGCGGGGGTTTGGACTGCGGGGAACTCACGCAAGCATGATCAGCGCCCGATAGCGCCCGCCCTTGAGCGCGGGGTCCGCCAGCGGGTCCACGCGCTGGAAGCGGAACTTCCACCATATCTCGTCGTCGATTTTGATGTTCCCCCGGCTCCACAGGTAGAGCGGCAGGTAGAGCACAAAGGACACGACGAGCGTGATCCAAAACCAGACATATTCGCCCCATATGCGCCACTGGAGGTACCCCGGGCCAATCCAGCACCAGTACTGGAGAGGGAGGAGTATGTCAGATACACTTTCGTTCCACCGGCACGCCGGGATTGACGTACTGGAGTGGGCGATTCGTAGTGCTTCCCGGGCCCCTCGTTGAGCTCGTTCCCCAGGACCACCATGAAGATGATGAACGACCACGCAGCGGTCATGACATACGCTGTCTTCCGCAGCGAGCGTATGTTCCTCCCAATCCATATTCCCAAGAAGGTGTATATCGAGATAAGCTGCCAGATGAAAGTCAGTATTCGAATTCCACTGCATTCTTCGGCGCGCCGGGCCGTGATGCTGCACGTACGAGCGTCGTGATGCCCACGCCGGTCTCTCCGAGCTGCTGGATTATTCCTGTGCGTGTAATAGAAGTTGTGCATGTCAGTCACTTTTCCGATATGGGCGGGATCCGGGTAGCCGACTGACCTTGCGCGTCACAAAAAGTGCCCACTTCGACCTTGCCATCGTGTACCCATTTGATGTCGAGCACGGCGCCGATGGCCTGCAGGAGGTCGGCGGTGAAGAGCGAGAACTAAGTATCACGAGCACCCAGCCGTGCATGTGAGTAACCGGTCATGATAAAAATAACCTCAATGAAAAATGATCACCATGAGAAGGTCCATGGGCTGGTGGAAAACACGCAGTTTATCTCTGTGCAGATTCCGGATGCGCCATGCTATGTTTCGCTGCGGTGCGTGGAGCGGTTAACATACGAGGAAAGGGGGCTCACGCGACTGGGAGACGCACCAAGATGATTGCATACACGTAAGACACCGCAAGTAGTGAGAGCAGGCCTGCTTCGCTGACGATCTGAGAGGCTTAGCAAGAACATCACTCTGCGTATGGCAGCAAGGAGGAAGCTCACCGTCAGGCCAATGCTCTCGCCGCGCGTCAGACACCGGATAGTTGTGTCGTTCAGCGAGCGCTCAAAATCTTCAGCCGTGCAGATGATGCCGAGCTGGGCCTTGGCAATGGCAGACATCCAGATGTCGGGGGGTAGCGGATTGCTGTCGAGGGCGCGGACGCCTTACTGCATCAACGCAGTCGCTTGGTGGAGAAAGGGCACATTTTTTTCGAGGCGCCGCATATATATCGCCCAGCGCTATAACCCCCGCCCGTAACCGTACTGAGCGGAACCAGGCGACGCCACGCTGCATGTCATATCACTTATCTTGGGCTAAATCAATATGATGCCGAGTTTGGGAGCAAATGCAGATCCGCAGAGCAACGTCAGGGGGCGTGTGCCTGTGCAAAATGAGTTTGCGTAGGTTTGTACGTGGTCGCGCTTTGACGAAACTTTGACTTCATAGGACTTGGTAAATTTCTCTTGCTAGCGCGACGATTCAGGAGAGAGCGGCGTCAAGAGAGCTAAGGCGTTGCAGCATATTTTGAGGCAATTCAAAGCAGGACGCCTCCGTTTGATTGCTTTCCATCAAGCACCCAATGGGGTCCGAGGTTTGCAATGGATACAGATGACGCATTGGCAGCGAGCGTCGGATGATGAGCAGATACCAGTACTGATGGTGGCACTGAGCCAAGATGATACATTTGACGCCGGGCTGTTTGTCCTATGAACGCTTCTGGCTTGCAAAGCTTCATTTTTAAGTTCATTAGCCAATTCATGATATTCTAATGTAAAAGGGCAAAACATTGTATAATCAGTGCATTTTATGCCATTTCTACGCCTTCCAAACAGATTATCGCCCTAGCCAAGGGTCCGGCTTGCGACGTTTGATGCCAGAGCTTGGAGTAGTTGTTGCGGTACTAGTAGTGGCTGTCGTCGTTGTCGTCGTGACCGTTGGACTTTTGGAGTACCCACTGCTCTGCTGGATATATGTGAGGCCAGCCGGAAGGGGAGCGAGCTGCTGTCCCCCCCGATTTGTCTTTTCCGCGGCTGTATGGTTGATGGAGTACAGAGAACATTTGAGGTTGGATTGAACGAGCCCGGGATTATTGAACTCGTAGTATAGGTTCACAAAAACTAGAAGGAGAGAAGTCAGACGGAGATTCCAGGTGAGTGTCATGGTCCCGTACTGCAGCCGCTGACGCTGTCGCAGAATTGGAGGCAGGCGGCGACATTATATGTCGCGTTACTGACAACGGTATAGGTCAGGTATCCGGATCCTTGAATAGACCCATCGCGGTCGGTGGGACCGGTTCCTGTACCTGGAAAAACGAGGGTGTAACTCGAAGTGCTGCGGGCTGAGATGTCTGTGTGCCATTTCCCTCTCAGTAGTGGAGGTATTGTGCTAAAGACGACATCTTGGTAGATGGATCAGTGAATCCATGGCAGGAAACGAAAGAGAAGTACCATACCTGAAGCCGCCAATAGATAGGATAGCAGCAGTGGGATGCTCGTGATAAGCATCCCGGGAGAGGAGCAATGAGGCTTATCCAGTGGGGAGCAGTATCGGAGACTGAGGCATTTTCGTCAAGAGTCGCCGAGCCACGGTATTTTATCGCACATAGTTTCAGACGGACGATGCATAACAGGTAGGGCTAACCATAACAGGCTGGCGATTACAGCTGAAGTTCGTCCGTGTATGGTAGCACGCGGTCAGTGTACAACGACTTGGCTGCGGCTGAATCACTTGGGCCGCTCTTCGAGGGTCTTGTACAAGACAATTCGCTGCATTTCACTGCTTCGGAAATTTTATCTGCGGATAAGCCAAAGGCTCATCTTTACGAAGTCATCGCTTTGCTGAAGTTGCGCTGAGAGTTGCCCACAAGTCGTAAATAGGTGGTCAGGAGGGTCGAGGTCATGCTGAGCCCATCGACAGATCAAGCCAATCGATTTCGCCTTCTGCCCATAGTTCTAGCGAGTGCATGGATGAGTGCTAGGCCATTTTCACAGATTCTGAGACAGACAGATCAAATGTAGCGTCTTAGTAGTGGAAGGTCTTCTGAGGATGAAGTTGGGATGAAGCCGTCTGGATGCACGAGTGTTGAGTTCCATAATGGCGGAGCCGAATTGCTGGGGTGAAGCCGGAACGGCATGTACGCTTGCGGAAATGCACTCTGCAAAAGCCGGTGCGCGCGTGCCAACTTATGACCACCACCACGTCCCATCGTCTGCCCTTTGCTGCCCAGAATCCCCCCAGTGCATAAAATAGGACCCATCAGACAGAGATCATGATACCCATTGGGGCCACTGAGGTCAGAGCCTAGAAACAGCGTTATCTGAGCATTATCATCACCAAGTTGTGTTCCGATGCAAGTGCAAGTGGAAGTAGGCAGGATTCGGTAAGGATCTCCCGGCATCCAAAATTATTTGTTCTCACAAGCACTGCCAGTGTGAACTTGAACGTTCTCCGTTCCTGATCCCATCCAGCGACCTCGAGGTGACGACGAGGTGGCCATGTATGTTTGACTGCCATCTGGCCTCGCCTTCTAGCCGTCTGCCGTAAATAAACATACCGTTCCACCGCTTAAATTTCTACGTCTTGCTCGGTTTCCGCCCCCACCATCATTCCGCCCCTCATGCTGCTGGCCCGACTGTCGTTTCTACTGCTCGCGCCTGCGGGGGGGCTCGTGAGGTTGGTGCGCGCCCAGGCTACTCAACCCGCGGCCACACTCCCCGCGCCTGGCCAGCCTGCGCAGACTGGCACCGTCGGAGCGTTCGTTATTGTCGGGAACAGTCTTGTCAGCGCACAGCAGGTGCGTGTTCCGCACGTACGTTTACCTGAAATTCATGACAAACTACCTTGCTTGCATAGATATTTCTCGGGACGCCTGACAGGGTTTACTTTCTCGACAAGGTAGAAAACAACCCGACTCAGATCAACGGTCATCCCGCGTGGTCGTCTGGTATGTCATGATTTTTCTCTCAAGCGTGGATTTTCTTGTCGATACTAAGTGCCTCGTGCAGAATGGAGTCTGGGAAACAACAGCCAGAGGCCACTAGACGCAATAACGAACACGTTCTGTGCAGTGAGTTCGTCGTATGTTTCGACCCCATCATAGCCTCATCATAGTTCGAAATCCTCCATGCTGCATAGGGCGGAAACGTGCTCGGCAATGGAACATGGCTTAATGTTGGTGGAAACCAAGCTGTAACATTTGGAGGAAACCCAGCGCCCAGCCAGCATGGTGGTGCTCCGTACGACGATCCCGATGGGAGAAACTCGTAAGCTGACCGCTGATCATTGTCGTTTGTACACATGCTGACTATATTTGGCCATAGAATGAGGTCAGTGACATTGCCAGCAAAACGTTGTGATTTCCAGACTTAGCCATGGCCCACAGACTGCTCGACCCATGCGAGGATGCAAGTTGTGATTGGGTTCTGTCACCGCAACAGTCGGCCCAGCGCTGGTACCCAACTTTGTAAGTTATTCTGTACGGCGCTCATTCATTACTTGACTCGCGGGCCATCAATCTATTGGTTAGAGAAACTCTGGAAGATGGATCTATAATTATTGTGAGAACGAATATACACGAAATATATCTCTTCTGACCTGGACTCGTTCTAGCTGGGAGGCTGCCAGAACGGCGGTTATGTGAACGATATTACTCAGGACACACCGACCTACGAATTTTTTCCTACGAGGGGCGCCCCCATGGCATCCACAATCCTCGAGAGCACCCTTCCCGCCAATCTGTACCCTTTAACATGGCTTCTTCCGTCGGGGACCCTCTTGATACAGTCTAATTGGGCTACATCCATACTGGATTATAAAAATCAAATTGAAACGCCGCTCGACGACATTCCGGATGCAGTGCGCGTATATCCTGCAAGTGCGGGGACGGCCATGCTACCCCTTACCCCCGCCAACAACTACACGGCGACCATTTTGTTCTGTGGCGGGTCGGATGTGCAACCTAACCAGTGCGTCTAACATTTCTTTGGCGATAATGAATTCAATGAAACGAGTTTGCTGCAGGTGGCTCTCCCCGAGCTTTATACCGCCCACCTTCCCCGCGTCGACATCATGCGTCAAGCTGACACCCGATGTTTCTGGCTCTTACGTTGAAGACGACCCACTTCCGGCTGCCCGCTCGATGGCCAATTTCGTCCTTCTCCCTGATGGCAGGATTCTGTGTCTCAATGGGGGCGGCCTAGGTAGGCCGTATCTATGCTTGTGCGGCATAAATTGTTACTGACATATCCCAACTTGGAATAATAGGCACAGCGGGGTACGGCAACAACAGCTGGGCAATCGGGCACTCATACGCGGACGCGCCGGTCTTGCAGCCCGCTATTTACGACCCCGCCGCGCCGAACGGAAGTCACTGGTCAAGCGATGGTCTGCAGAACAGCACGGTGCCCCGCATGTACCACTCGTCTGCATTGCTGTTGCCAGATGGTCAGTAACTATACTCCTTTCGGTGGTCACGCGGCGAGATAGTGCGCTCATGATGTACGTTCCACTCAGGATCCGTGCTCGTATCCGGCTCGAACCCGAACCCTGATTACACTGTTGGCCCTGGGGTCGTGTACCCAACTGAGTACCGCACGGAGCTGTTCTATCCGTCGTACTTCAATCAGCGGCGCCCGCAGCCGAAGGGTCTCCTCGCGCAATATTCGTATGGAGGGCCGTCCTTCGACATCACTCTGAGCGTCGATGATCTCTTCGGGGACCTAAACAATGCGAACGCGACGAGCGTTGTCATAATCCGGCCTGGGTTCTCCACACACGCCATAGTTCGTTTGCACTGATACATTCACAGAAATATCGGGCTGATTATTTTTCGTCAGAACATGGGCCAGCGATTCGCCGAGCTCAACACGTCGTACACCGCGTATGAGGGGAACAACACCGCCGTGATCCACGTCTCGCAGCTCCCGCCGAACCCCGCGATCATCGCGCCGGGCCCCGCCTTCGTCTTCGTCGTGGTCAAGGGCGTGCCGTCGATCGGGCAGCAGGTGATGCTCGGATCTGGGCAGCTAGGGACGCAGACCGTCCTCGCTGTGAGCGACCTCCCAGTGGCGAGCGTCGTCGCTGCGCCGGCGGCGACGAGCTCGTCGGCGAACACAAAATCTGCGGGTGTGGCTATTTCGCCCCGCTTGCCAGCATGCTTCGGGGGCGCGGCGGCGCTTCTTGCTCTCGCTTCTATTGCCCTTTGGACATAGGACTATTGTTTTGGTGCTCTTGTGACATTTTCGTACTAACCAGACACTGTTTCCTCGGGACATCGCGCGCTCGGACATTTGACCTGCACACACTACTTACCTGCATACCTGCACGGACTTTCCATTGAACCTTGTCTAATTTTGTGTATTTACCAGCGCTCGCGTATGGTGAATATGCACCGTGTATCGCTATTACTACGTTTGCTGTTCCAGTAATTGTTTATTGTGCATACCATTGCGTAGAAGCAGATAATTATTTTCTGCTGTCGACGACATGTTTTTTTAATAACAATTTCATTGAAGGTGGGAGCATGCTGCTGCATTTGCTCTAGTCGGGTCTATCCGAGAAATAGGTAATGGTTCTACTCTCACTGTCGGCAGCATCATGATATACATAGTTTTTGGTCCTGTTCCACAAGTCACCGAGGACGGCCACTGATAACCTCGGAATTAACTGGCGGTCTTCGAGGCCTGCGTCGAACCTGCATCGATTGCTCCTCGAATTAGAGAGATCACATCTAAAGAGCTCGTAACCAAATACAGACCTACCTGAGTGAGACTACAGTGTAGATTTTCCGAAACGCGCAGACGTATTCAGCTCGTTGCGAGTCCAGAGTCCAGACAAAAGCCGCGATCATAATGCAGCCCGATCGGGAAAGCCCGAACGTGCGTCTGGCGGCTACTGCATCTTGTTCCCTGCCTCGCCAGCACTTTCGCTATTTACGCTCAAGACATGCAGAGCTCACACCAAAGGCCCGCTTTTTCTCGGGGGTTTACTTCCCTGCAGGCGCCGGAGACACCTACAGAACCCCGTACGCCGGTCGCGCAGACCCCAGTGCCTTTGCCCCGCCCTCCTATATCAATGCACGTAAAGCGAGTGACGCTCACGTCGAAGAAGAATTGGTGGATGGGTGCGCAGCGCTATATCATCTACTCGCCTGATCTGCTGTGCTAACCGCCGATGGCTTGCTTTCGCAGTGGAGATGGACGAGGAGGAGGACAATTCGCAGCCGTCACAGTTTTCCGTCAATTCGTTCTCCTCATCGGAAGAGACGGCGGTGGAGCCACCGCCTGTGTACAATACGTACAACCATGGCATTGACGAGGGCCAGCGCGAGGTGGATCACAAGCGGAGCAGCTCGCCGCCGCCATCGCCCATCTACAACCCCCCGCGGCACCCGACATCCATATTCTCCTTCCCGACGCCGACGGCGTACGCCGCGCCGCCGAACCCGACAGCGAGCCTGCAGCCGTTCGCGCACGGGTCTGCATCTGAGCTGTTCCGCTGCGTCGTGAAGAAGCCGGACGTCATCCAGCTCGAGATAAACGGCGAGATGCAGTCGAACGCCCCCGACGTGACCATCCAGTTCCTCGCCGAGCTGCGCGTGTACACGACGCTGTCCCGGCATCGCAACATCTGTGCGTTCCTCGGCTGCCTCGAGAACGTCGGCATGGTCCTAGGGTACATCGACGGCCGGACGCTGTACGACTGTATCATGGAGCGCCCGGTGCTTTCCACGAAGCAGAAGATCGACTATCACAACCAGCTGCTGGACGGGCTCACGCACCTCCACTCGTACCGCCTCAGCCACGGGGACATCTCGCTGCTCAACGTGCAGGTCACGAAGCGCACGAACACGGTCAAGCTGCTCGACTTCGGGCGGTCGGTCCACGCGGACTCGGTGTTCAAGTCGCCCGACGACGAGCCCGTCGACCCGTTCCCGTACATCGCGCGCAAGAGCGCGAACACGCACCAGAATCTGCCGACGGTGAAGGTCGAGCAGATCCACCCTGGGACGCGCCCGTTCAGCGCGCCGGAGATCCTGCGCGGGGAGTGCACAGACCCGCTCCTCGCGGACGCGTACAGCTTCGGGATGATCATGGTGTGCCTCGACCGCTGCGAGTCCGTCGACGTCAAGCCGTGGGAGCAGCGCAAGGACCGGCTCCCCGCGGACCTGTACGACGGGTGCGAGCTGTTCCAGGAGCGCGCGAGAGAGTACCTGCGCCGCGCGGACAGCGGCCGCAGGCGCCTGAGCAAGGCGGACATGATCGTCGACGAGGCGGGGACGTAGGTCTGATACGGATGCTCGCGGACTAGCTTCTCTTTATGGTGCGCGGCATCTGAGGAATGGGCAGCCGGGTCGTGCTTGGCCGCGGGGCCTCCGGGACCCGGACTCCCGCGCCTCCTTCGCATGCAATTTTACCCTGGATTCTGTCACGATAACGCATTATTACGACCCTCTCGCGGAGGTGTGGCACACTACCGGCCCCGACGCTCTGCGCACGTTTTCGTTCACCAACGCATATTGGTTAATCATACACACAACCCCCACTCAACGATATACTCCCTATACCACTTCCTCGACCCGACTCCCGCTTCGGTAGGCTGTGCGATGTTGTTAAAATTAATGCGCCTTCCTTCGCCTCGGTGGCCCGTCCCATCGAGGGACGTGGTGTGTCGGCTTCTGCTACAACTATTAGCATTGTACCATATGTAATCAATCCGGTACCGCGAGGAATACCTGTCGAGGCTAGTTTATATGTATCATTTACGCGAGATTATATATGCCATGAAAAATGTACTGCAGTAATACTCTCAGGGCGTGCCAGTTTAACTGTGCTTTGGTGGGACGGTGCTGCCATTCCGGCAGGGATTTTGTTTCTGAAAGACCCGGTCGATCGCGATCGTGTGTCAGCTAGTCGCTGCTTGACTGAGGACCACCACTACCCTCGAATCTACTCTACGCCTTTGGTGTAGGGGCGACACCATTCCAACTTGAATACTTGATACCAACTTAATCCTGACCTTCAACCAGCCAGCTTCCAGGGAGTCCACCAAACGTCCGCCATCCGACCATCCCACAGAGAATGCTGCGAAAAATAAATCTAACGGTATAGGAACTGCTTGTACATGGAATATATGCTCATAATAATTGTCCCTTCAACATCTAGATTCGGGAAAATATCATATCCTGGTAGCCTCGTTGGTGCCTCGCGCGAGAGAGCTATCGTCAGCCAATCAGAGTCTTTGGTCGGCGAACAATGGCGGGCCGTTCAATGTACATGCCGCACGATGTTCAGCACAATGGCGAGGCATTTGCTCAACGTTTATTGGCACCCAAAGAGACTTGCTCCGCGCCCTGACATCGCGAAACGTCCGCGAGATATTACTCGCTGCCAAACTGCGCACAGACCAGCCAGGCTTTGTTTGTGTGTGAAAATTCTGCAGCGTGCCCCGATAGGCCAGCCCAAAAAAGCGAACCAAGCACATGAACATCTCTTTTCGGAACTTTATTATCAAAGCTTGCTTGCAGGATGAGCGTCGTGTCCTCGGTACTCTCCACTCGCTCATCAGGCTGGAAGATTAGCGCCCGTCTTTCATCCTTCATGGACAGCATCTTCGCCATTGCCTTTGGCCTCGGCCTCCGTGTCGTCGTCGATGCCGTGAGCCACCATGACTTCAAGCTTACCGGAACGCTCGTCGGCCTTTGGGAAGGCATCATTCTCCTCCATTTCCTCAAGAAGATGCCAAAGTCAACAGATCCCTATGTCGCCTATGGGGTCCGGCTATTCATCGATTTCCTTCTCACAGACAGCGTTGCGCGGCTCGTGCTCGTGCTCATCTGGACCGCGCTCGGGATGGTCCTCGCAGACATTACGCCGGCCATCTGGGACGACGTTGGCCTCAACCGCATCTGGCGGCACTTCCGCCGCGACATCTATACCATGACCCAAATGATACCCACCGTTGCCTTCTTCCCCCCCGCGCGCACCGTGCGCTTTTCGCCCTCACGAGCACCCTCTGTCATCATGGAGGAGCCCAGCGTCCTCGACACACAAACGCCATCCGATATCACGACCGAGCACACAATCACGACCCCCATTACCATTCCCGTCACGATTACTACGACCCCCGCGGCGCACAGGCGCCGCGTCCCAGGCCACTTCTCCGGTGGCTTCTCAGATACCGACACGGACTTGGGCTCTGTTCGCGCCGGACCCTCGACAGGGCGCACGAGTCGCCGGCTATCGGTGTACCCCCAGCAGCAAGACTACGAGGACTCCGTCACCGATCTCTCGTCGAACAACGATTTGGACGAGGCCAATCTCTCGTCGGGCGGCTCGTCGCTGTCCACCGAGCGGGGCGACCCGTCCTCGGTGGTCATCGACCCCGTTGGGATCCCGGATATGGAGGAGGAAGCGGCGCCGCTCGTGCTGGACACGGCGGCAGTGGCCGCCGCCGTCAAGAACGAGGAGGGCGACCAGACCACCCCCAGGGCGGCGCCGATGTACCTCCCGCCCACGCCGTCCGACTCTGCCGTGCGTTGGCGGCCGAACCTTGAGCCCGAGGAGCCGCTCCCCGTCCGCCTCGCGCGCCCGTTCGCGGAGTCCTTGCCCCAGATCCCCGACTTCCTCGAGGAGCCGACGACGGAGGACTGGGAGACCATCCAGCCGCAGGAGTACGCGGACAAGCCGCCCACCCCGCCCGCGAAGGACGACCTGCCCGCGCGCTTCGCGGTGCCGCCCGTGCCCACGATGCCCCCGCCGCAACCCCCGCAGGTCGTGCCACCCGCCCCCGCCCCCGTCACTGCCATGGAGGACGATTGGGAGACGCTGAAAGGGAACTTCGTCGCCCCTGCCGACCACGCAGCAGCCGCACCTTCTGGGACCGGACACGAGAAACGCCTCTCGGAGCCGCCATCGTACAAGGAGAGCGCGGAGTTCGACGACATATACGGCGAGGAGTACGTCCCCGAGCCCCGGCTGGACGAGGCTGGGCCGAACGACATTTACGACAGTAATGCGACGGGTGCACCCCCGCCCACGAACCTCCTAGACGACGGAGATGTGGCCCCTCTCGGGGACCCTTTCACTTTCACCTATAGCCAGGCGGATAGCAAGAACCCCCGGGCCCGTGCTACGGCCCCTGCGGCTGGTGGGCTCGACGAATTTGTGCGCCAGCAACAGGATGACGAGGCGAGACTGCAACAGGAGAGGGACGCGAAGGCGGCGGAGGAGAAGGAGGAGCGAGAACAGGCGGAGGCAGCGGCGGTGGCGGCGGTGGCAGCAGCAGCAGCAGCAGCGGAGGAGGAGGAGGCGGCGAAGCGAGTGCTAGAGGCCCAGGCGGCCGAGGCGAAACGAAAGCAGGAGGAAGAGGCAGAGACGGTGCGACTTGCGCAGGAGGCCGAAGCGAAGCGGAAGCAGGAGGAGGAGGACGCAGAGAAGGAGCGAATTGCACAGGACAAGCAGAGGAAGCGTGATGAGAAGGCAGAGCGAAAGAGAAAGGAGGAGGCGGACGAGCTCGCTCGCCAGCAGAAACGAGAGGAAGAGGCCGCAGAAACGAAGCGGCTCGAGGCGGAGGAGGCCGCGAAGAAGTTGGAGGAAAAGAAGAAGAAAGCAGAGGAAAAGAAGCTGAAGAAAGCGGCGGACGCTGAGGCGAAGAAAGCAGCGGAAGCTGAGGCTGCGAGAGTTGCTGCTGAAGAGGAGAAGGAAAAGCAAGAGGAAGCTGCAGAGCAGCGCAGGAAGGATGCAGAAGATGCTGCTGCGCGTCGCCAGGCCGCGCTGATAGCGAAGGAGGAAGCGGAGAGGCAAGAAAAGGAGGCCGCTGCTGCTCAGGAGGCGAAGGAGGTAAAGGAGGCAACGGAGAGGCAAGAAAGAGAAGCCGCTGCTGCGCAAGCGGCGAACGAGGCGAAAGAGAAGGAACTGGAAGATGCAGAGACCGCAAAGGCTACACAGGCAGCGTTGGACGCTGCAGCTGCACTCGGAGCGGAGACACGGGCGCAAGAAGAGCACGCTGCTGCAGCCACCACCCCCGAAGGTGCGGGCGAGACACAACAACCGACTCCGGATACGTCTGAAGAGACCCAAGGCGCTGAACGCCCACCCGTGACTCCCAGAAACAATCCCAACCCGCTCGACACCGAGGAAAATTCAGGCGACGCGCAAAAGACGCCCGTGGGTTCTCATCAGGTCCTGGACAATCCCGTTAAGCCGTCAGAAGAGACGCCTGCACCTGTCGACCCCGAGGCAACGCATATCCCGGAGGCGGAAGCTGGCGATGTAGCTACGGGCGAAGAACGCGCGCCCGGCTCACCAGCGATTGCAGAGTCAATTATAACCGATGCTAGTGAAGTACCCGGGAAGGTTGCAGACCGTCTCGACCGGCTGTTGCTTTTGAAAGCCCAAATCGTTGGAACGCAAGATATTATCGCACATTTGAAGCAGAAACTCTCAGAACCTGAGCAAGACGCTACTTCGTTATCTGATGAATTGAAACGCACCGAAAAAATCTTGAAGAAGATGGAGCGGAAAGAGCAAAGGCGACACGAGGCCGGTAAGTCGCTTGCAATTCGAACCTGCTTTCTTTAATTATTTGTCCAGTGGAGCAATATTATCTTGGTGATGATGACCATGGAGACTTGATGTTATTTAGCAACAATACGCCTCCTAGGGAGGCTGGCTTGAAGACAGAAGAAAAGCTGGAAGAAATGTTAAAGCCCGGAATTACGTCATTTGGGTTCACTCTGCAAATGGCTGCTGGGAGTCAAAAGAAATCAAATGGTCCCAAGCAGAAGGCGAAAGTTGTCGAACTTCTCCAAGAGTATGTCCGTCTAAAATCCATCAAGAACACAATTCTTATCTTTCTATCGTTATTAGTTACGGCCTTTTCGACTACACCAAAGAAGATGCCAATAACGGTCGCATTATGCATGTCAAAGTTTCCGAAGGGAAGTTCCGCCAATGGCTCATCGACTATAGAGCAAAAGCAACTGCCGCTGCAGAAGATGACGAAAATATCTATAAATAATAGTATTCATAACCTCGTACTTGCTATATATTTGTACATCCTACATATTGTTGTAAATACCACACCATCCGACTGCTACCTGGCTTGGGTGAATCCTCCCGCTGAAATGCTCTCCGGTACAGAACCAAGGCAACTATTTGCCTCTGTCTTATCTGACGTGAGGGTTATAACGACGTCTCCTCCGACTCTGAAGGTGTCGTAGAAGTCAACGTGGCACCTGGAACTAGCAGGCACCCCGTTGACAGTAACGCTCTTCACGTATGCCGCTACGCCAGCCGGAATCGTCGTTTGCACCGATTTTGCGTTATAATTGACCGTTGTCACCGTGGTACTGACGTTCAGGAATGAGTTGTGAATGGTGTATTTTGGGGTAAACGGGGACAGGACGAGAAGCTGGGTTGATGACGGGACTGTATAGGGCGTGATAATTATTAAGTCTGATACGCTCGAAGAATATTTCGACCTTACCTGGATAAAGGCCTAAAAGATGGAACGAAAGTACAGTGGCCATGGCCCCTTGATCATCGTTACCGGGCAAACCGGCAGGAGCTAGTAAAAACAAAGTTGGTTGGAAGCACGTCAGGACTGTGTAAAAGCTGGCTTACTGATATCGAAATTATTGAGAACTACCTTCCGAACTTGATCAACAGACTTCGTAGGTTGATTGGCGTAGTGGTAACCAATAGGCGTCTGCGACCGTGTATTGTTTGATTTATACACGAGAAATTATATGAATAATACGAACCTGAAAAGATGGTTCGTTCGATGGATCAAAGTAGCCGGCCTAGAAAATAAATGAGCACCGAACAAATAAACTTTTCCACGTCGAATTTTGAAATTTACACTGAAGAAATGGTCCAAGCGCTTGACAAAAGTGTCCTAGTAGTGCGACAGGTTCCTGCGTCAGTAAGCACATGCTTTTTTCATCTCGTTACTCACATTTCCGCCCATGAGTTGAATCAGGTGGTTTGTGTCGTGCGGTACATACCTAAGAGTTTGCAACACCGTTTACTTACCCAATGTTTGTGCTCAGGAGATCGCAACTCACCAACTGTACTCCCAAGATGACGCTTCGTAAAAGCCACTTTCGTTGTCCCCCTGAAGCGAGCATTCGCTGTTTGGGTTCGGGTCGTTTGGGGAGCACTCGACTGGATCCACAAAAAAGAATGTGCCATTGGAATATCTTTTCTGGGAAAAGCCTATACTCGTGCACACGTTTGGTGTAATTCATATTTTTAGATCAGGTCAACGTACCTTTGAATCCATCGCTGGTAACGGCCGCATCCCAAACGTTGCGATAGGACTATCTCGTGTCAGTGGGCAGAACTGTTGCATTTCCCAAAAACCTCACCAATGACCGATTAGTGTACTTGGCGACATCATCGGCTTTACCGAGAACTTGAGCTACTTGACGTATTCCAAAGTCCTCGAAAGCGTACTAGAGTGCGTTTCAGCAATCAGCACACTGTGCTTCGCTGGGAAGAACATTACCAACCTCTAAAGTCCGACTGCCTTCCCGAGTTTGCCGGCCCGTGCTAGATACATCCAACACAGCAAACGGAACATATCCATATTGGCTGGTAATCAATGCGTGAGAAGCTGTTTAGTAAACGAAGGCGAGCTGAAGCTCACTTGTAAACGTTGGACTGGCGACCTTCAATATTCCACTCAGGAGGATTGACCTCCGCGTCGGTTACCACTGCAGCGTACAGTTCATCGAGATCGATTCCAAGAGCCTCTGCTTCATTGTGATAGCTCACAGCGAATTGAGCAACTATATTGTCCCCACTCGAGCCTGGTTTACGAAATTAGCATTCCGGACTAAACCACGAAACCCATGACATAATACATACCTCCTTGAGTCCAACCAGGGAGGTTGTTTGCTCGACATTCCGGCATCCAGCCATTTTTGCGCCAGCCGTCAATGTAATTGTCAACGATCTGAGCAAATTCAACGGGCGAGTGCAATGCCATCAGCGGGTAAAACGTTCGGAACTGCGCCAATGAAGTGAGAAAGATATTTAAAGGCAAGGCGACCTGAAGCTAACCGTGTCCCAACTATCGAGAAAGATGGTCGATCAGATTCGACACAACCCTGATAGCAATATTACACACCTGCAATATAATGAATCAAAATAAAAGGACGTAGTGTTTTCGAAGACTCCTTGAGTTTCATCCGTTGCATTGTTCTATCACCAAAAGATTATCAGTTAAGGATGTTTTTCTCGAACAAGAATGGGAGTTTACAGGGGTCAAAGAGCCGCGATACAACGACGAGTAAAGCATCTCGGTGACGTTTGGCGGTGTCCCCGGAACATCGATTTCAATCTTAGACAGTTTCTCTTGCCACAGAGCCTTTGCCTGCGCCTCGATTTCCTCGAAAGTCGCGTTACCGATCTCTGACTCAGCATTCGCACAAGCCTGCTCCTCCGAGCGGAATGAGACACCCACGCGGATGTTCACCGTCTTGGGTTTGTTGGCATAGGAGAAGAGGGCGCCGGATTCGTAGACTCCTCCAATAAGGTTGATGGAAAGGTTGAGGTGGGTCTGGCCGAGACCTTTCGCGTCAAGTCCCTCTCTGAGTAGAATATGTGAGTAAGAGTTTAAGATAAGCATAAATCGAGTATCACTGACGTATCACCAGTCCAAACGCCGTATTCAGCCAGTTCCTGCTTCCCCCCGTCGAGTAGGTCGTAGCAAGCAAATGCTTGGTAGTGGAAGTTGCCAGGTCCAAAGCTAGGACATGCATCTGCCGTTGAGCTTGGTTCAAAGGGAGATTGATGGCCCGGCAACGTACCTGGAACCCCAGTGGCCGCCAATCATGACTCTGCCCAGCGTTGGGTCAATCGTGAGATTTCCACCTGCGAAAGAGGCGGGTAGATCGTTGGCAAGGTCAAGAACGAAATATGGGGTGGATCCAGTTGGGAAGGTGAAGCGTTCGAGCCCTGCGCGACGGGTAGCAGTGGCCTCCATCTGAATGTTGTTGTCGAGTGTGAGGGAGAAATAACCCGGGGAAGCATCTGCAGAGCAACCATAAATATCACGTCGCTTTGTGATTTGTACGTAGAAGATAGACGAACCGTCTGTGTTGTTTTTACGAAGACGTTCACGCGCAGCCAGAGTAGTAGTACATGTGTCGAAACCTCCGGGGCACAGCAAGGGCATGATCTCAAAGTTTCCATACGTTCCTATATAAAGCCAATATGAGAGCTGACCACGAGCAGACGTATATATACTAACCTAACGATGAACCAGTTCCGCTGTCGTGCAAGGGACTCATGCCACGGATGAATTGTGTGTTGTCAGTGACATACCCTAAGTTAGAATTAGTTAACCTTTCCCCAAGATGTTCGATGATTGATATAGAATTACCAGCTGGGGCATAACCCGTCATATCAGGCGAGAATTTAGCCTGTTACATCGATCAATATTAGTATGTAGTGATAAGGTCTCATAACGAGTGACACACCATGCCAAAGGGAATCGATGCTCCTGGACTGTAGCTCGTCTTCAGATCAATATCAATCTTCATTGATGAATCTTTACCAGACATCCCCAAAATTATCTTTCCAACAAAATTGTCAGTATTGCATCATCGAAGCCTGAGATATTGAACATACCAGTGCCGATGAATGGATTGACAAAAGCAGTGTAATCAATGTCCGTTTGATTGGACGCTGCAGCAATAGCCTGACTGATACGCTTTTGCACATTAGGAGATGGCTGAGCAAAGACGACAGATATCGAGAGTAGAGTGTAAAAGACCCCAGATAAGGAGAAGGGGGACTTTTTCTGCATCTTTGCGGAGGCGCAAACCATGTAGAAAAGTTAGGGAGGCTTTCGAAACACCCCATCGCTTTTATACAAAATCCAAATGACAGCAAGAACCTAGTAAAAGCTGCAAGCACACATGGAGCTGGTTTCTAAAACCGAAGAGACCTGGTCTCGTGGCCGTACTAGAGCATTAGCAGTATTTTGCGAGCGACTTTGAAATCGAGATTTCTGGCATATTGGTCTTACAGCCGTTAGATCTTCTGCTCGGTCGTCCTGGAATAAATTACTCCGTCCGAGTTTTGAGAGGTAACAACGTGTATGTGGGAGAAAAAGAACACCGTTTCGCGCCGCTTTTGCGCGCATATCGACATATAGCACGGCACAAGGGGAGCGAGTGGTCCGAGACTTCGTTCTTTAGGCCCAAGAACGCTTAGACGTTGTGGCAGCAGAATCGCCCGGGTAGAAAGTTACGTGCTCCTGCCTGCACGGTCCGAGCTTTTAGATAGAAGTCGGTCACTTGGCCGGCCCTACGAAGTCCGTGGAATACGTACTTAGTCAGTCATGATACGATGATAACCAAATTCGCTGGTCAATCTGGCGCACCCTCGCATGATCTAAGGTCGTTCTCTATCTCCAAAGGGGTTGCAGCCTTCTGTGTGTTCGACATGTAAGATTAGCATCGACTAAAGCCATATCTTCGCCACGCGGACGATTCTGAGAAGCATGGAGCTGAGCAAAACAACTCTGGTCGTAGAAACCACTCCACGGAGATCCTCGTGCTCATTGTGATATACAGGTCACGGCCACGCATTGTAGCACGGGACTCGGTCACGACGTGCCACATCGCGTCTTGAAAGTAAGTACTTAACCCCATCGCCAAGCACGTACGGTATTTACGAGAAAATAGACCTTGGGACTAGCACTGGAGTAGAAAAAATTATGGAAAATGGGAATTTCCAAGAGGCAGATATGGGTCGCGTGACGTGTTCAGCAAGCGCCACTTTTACTTCGACCAAGGACCGACTAGCAAGCTCCATGGACGATTTAATTCTGCGAGAAAGAAACTGGATCCGTGAGGGCCCTTTAAAATGAAATGAGGAATTTTGTATACGTGGCCTCTACTTCAAGTCTCCTTGAGCTCCACAAAGCCCCACTCGCATTTTAATAAAAGATCACGACAACGCGCAAGTACTCTGCCTTTTCTGGTTTCACGTTCAAAAGATACCGCAGTGTCCCAATAAACTCCTCTAGATCAAAGTTGATGAGGCAGGCCAGTTCAAACTTCAGCATTCTGTTGTTTATATGTTACAAGTGGCCTTCGGCAATCCACCGGCAATGTCCGACCGGAGACGTTTGGGCGTCTAATTCTATGTTCGCCCGTTCCACTTGTGCGCACGGTAGCGAGCTAGAGACCAAAATATTTCCCTTTCATCTTATTTCACGACTCAAGTATTCCTCTTTCCAATATATTCACACACCTCGTCTCATTGAGAGATGCCAGCAATTAACCGGCAATAGTCGGCCCGAGATTTTGAGCGCCTAACATATTTTGAATCTTTCTCCGCTTCTCCTACGAAAACATCGTTAGTAATGGAATGATATATGAAAACGATGTATAAGCTGTATGGCGAACTTACATATGATCCACCTTTTCACTTTGAGTCCTCTCGGTCGCATTTCCGATGCCCGAAGGTCATGTTAAGTATATCGCCTTGATATCGCCGGCAGGGCCATTTTATTATTCAATGTCCTTGAACTCAGGCTTTAAATCTCTCTTTTCTCCTCTCCATAAATTCCGAAGACCGCTGGCCAAGCTTTATATGAACCCGGGTCTTCAAAAAGCGATCTTATATCTAGAGAACTTTGGGCCCACCGCCAGCAGCCACTGGGGTGCTCAATGTAAGTATATTCAGGCGCACTTTCTGTGTTACACCCTCTGCGCAGTGCGGAGCCATTGATAATCGATTGACTGTGGCACTTGTCATCCATCACCGGTGCATCACCGGCTGCATCCTGATCAAGAAGCCGGGCGATCTGCACACTTATCAATCGCCATCAAATATTGCAACCAATGTCCTCGATGTACGCGATTTTAGTGCCAAGAGTGCTGCATTTTCTGGGCCAAATTCTGGGTATAAAGTCTCTCAATGAAAGACAGGGAGCCTCAGCAACCCTCCGTCTCAATCCCCTCGCCCAACCATGTCGAAATTGATTCTAGTGCGTCCAACACAAGTGTGCCATGCGCTATTCCGGCTAATTGGTATGCCGCCTTAATTTTAGGTCACAGGCGCCTCCGGTTTTGTCGCGTCGCATATCATCTACCAGCTCCTGCAGGACGGCCATCGTGTCCGCGCAACCGCGCGCGCAAAGAAGGTCGACGCCCTCAAGGCGCTGTACAGCGCATACCCCTCCCTCGAGATCGTCGAGGTCGCCGACATCGCGCAGAGCCAGTTCCGAGACGCGCTGACGGGCGTCGATGTCGTGATCCACACCGCGTCCCCATTGGCCTACCGAGTGGATGCGGATACGTTGCTCAAGGTAAGGGCCGAGGGAAGTTCAGCTTGTTGCCAATCCCTTGCTGACTCCCTACCTGATTAGACGGCTATCGAAGGCACCCTGAACGTGTTGCGCCAAGCTGAGAAGGCCGGCGTGAAGAAGTTCGTCGTGACGAGTTCAATCGCCGCCGTTGTCGGTGACCCTACTATCCAGGGCGTATCGTACAAGTCTGAACGTGAGTCCACAGTCGCCTGGGATGCACCCAAATTGACATGAAAACATCGGCGCGCAGATTGGAATCCGGTTACGAAGGAGACGTTCGTCGTCACCCCCGAGACCGACCCCTTCCAAGCATATTCGGCATCCAAGACGCTGAGCGAGCGCGCCGTCTGGGACTGGGCCGAGGCGCATCCCCACGTCGACGTCACGACCAGTGAGTGCTCCCCAGTGCTCCCGCAGCCATGCGCCTGAAATAGTATGGCAGTCTGCCCAAGCTTCATATACGGGCCCTTCGCGCCGCTCTTCCTTCCCATCGCACCTGGCGACTTGAGCAGCTTATCGACAAACGGCCTCGTTTACGGGCTTTTCACTCCGCCCGGCGCCCACCTCCCAAGTATCGGCTTCGTCGACGTGCGCGACACTGCGCGGGCACATGTTGGTGCTGCACTCAAATCGACAGTCCCGGGCGGAACAATCAGGAAGAGGGCGATCCTAGCCTCGCCGGGTGGGCTAGACGAGAGCAAACTCTTCGATTTGATCAGGGAGAAGCGGCCACTCGTCGGCGAGCGTCTGGCTGGGGGAGATAATATTGTATCTCCGGTCGACACTCTCGATCTTGACTATGAGCAGATTGAAAGTTTCACAGGGCTGAAGAAAAGCGACTACTATACCACGGAACAGGTACGCGGCCGCTGAAGCTTGCTGTGATCGTAATTCAGTTGCTGACAATTTGGTTTGTTGCTTTCACTAGACTTTCCTGGACACGATAGACTCACTTCTGGAGGTGGAGGAATATTGGAAGGAGCAAGGGGCTGTTGCCGCCGCGGTCGCAGCGTAAACTAGAATCAACGATTTTGGTGTAGAGCGTACCTTGTGATGTAGGACGCAATGTTTCATTAATAATCCACTCACTTCATCAGTATGCCATTCATTCATAAGTCGGACATGAACACTCGCAATGCACGGTATAACACCATACACACGACCAATGGTGAAGTGCGGCATAGATTCGTAGTACATTGAGTTCGCGGGTGCAAAGCAAACAAGCGTCGCCGTGTTTGACCTTGGCTAATATCAAAGACCTCTTGACTTCCACTCTGCGTCTCATGAGCAGAGTTCACCCGACTGTGACCGCCAGAAGTTATCAGGACACTTGAGTTTCCGCTTGACAGTACAAAACATGATGTCCATGGCAGTCGGAGGCTCCAGGAACTAAGGTGGAAGTAGACGCAATGATTAACGGCAGTATCTCTGTGCATGTCGTTTCAAGATATGTTCCCGTGTGTCGCCGCAGTCGAAATTCGTGTCCGTGTGCCACCCGTAAGCACCAGGGGAAAATGAGGATAGTGGGGGCAGGCGGAGAAGGGGCAGCGTGCGATTCGGCGTCGTTGCAAATCAATTTGTAATGTCCAAGCAGCGGATCAATTGCGAGTCAGCCGGGTTACAAAGTCATCCCGGCTAAAATTCACTTTATTTTCCGAGTCGCTTTAAATAAAGCAGCGGCAAGGAAAGCGAAGCACTCCAACAATCTCCTCCCATTTCGCAGCAAGAAAGCAGAGCATCACCCACAACATGTCGAAGCTGATCTTTGTGCGTTGTTCCCTCGCAACCTTGCCTCCAACAATCGCGCTAACGCGCCCGCTATTTACGCGTTAATCAGGTTACCGGCGCCTCTGGCTTCCTCGCGTCGCACGTTATCTACCAACTCCTGCAGGACGGCTACCGCGTCCGCGCGACGGCGCGCGGCAAGAAGGTCGCCGCGCTCAAGGAGCTTTACAGCGCGCACCCCGCGCTCGAGATCGTCGAGGTGCCCGACATCGCGCACAGCCAGTTCGCGGAGGCGCTCGCCGACGTCGACGCGGTGATCCACACCGCAACGCCCCTGCCTGCGCGCGTCGATCCCGAGACTATGCTCCACGTAAGTTTTGTTTTTAAAGGCATTTATTGGAACGCCGCGGTCAGCACTCACGCACGCCCTTGTAGACGGCCATTGAGGGCTCGCTGAACGTGCTGCGCCAAGCTGAGAAGGCCGGCGTGCGCAAGTTCGTCGTGACGAGCTCCACGGCCGCCATCAACGGCGACCCGACCGTCGTAGGCGTGTCGTTCCGAACGCACCGTGAGTCCCCAGCTCACCGATCGACGCGCTGAGTACCGGAGACTAATTCTTTAATCTCATAGACTGGAACCCGGCAAAGAAAGAGGAGATCAACGCGGACACAGATCCCGTCGAAGCGTACAGCGCCGCCAAGGCGCTGAGCGAGCGCGCCGTCTGGGACTGGGCCGCGGCGCACCCGCACGTCGACGTCACCACCAGTAAGTCTGCACCCCCCCTACAACCGCGGCCCGCGTCCTGACGCAGCCGCAGTCAACCCGACGTACATCTACGGCCCCGCCGCGCCGCTCACGCTCCGCCTCGCGCCGGGCGACTTCGTCGGGCTCTCGACGAACCTCTTCATCTACAACCTCATCACGCCGCCCGGGCAGCACCTCCCCGGCGCGGGCTCCATCGACGTGCGCGACGCCGCGCGGGCGCACATCGGCGCCTTGGGCAATGATGCCACCGCCGCCCCCGGTGCGCGGAAGCGCGCGATCCTGGCGTCGCCCCATGGGCTGGTGGAGCGCTATCTGTTCGAGTTGTACAGGAAGGAGCGGCCGGCGGTCGCGGGGAGGATGATCGCCGGGGAGGGCGTGGTGCCCGTATTCGACCGCTATGATCTTGATTTTGCAGAAATCGAGAGCTTCACGGGGATGAAGAAGAGCGATTATCATACCATGGAGCAGGTACGTCGTTGCAGTTATTGCTGCAACCGATAATGAGTGTTAACAAACTAACCGCTTCCTAGACTTTCCTCGATGCGCTAGATTCACTCCTGGTGATAGAAAAGGACTGGAAGGAGCAAGGATTCGTCGTCAAAGATGTTCCACTCATGCAGGCTTAAGCAAGAACGCACCGTGTACATTTACGAGATGACTGCAAAATTTAATGCAAAGCGCTCAAGTGAATCCTCCTTATCCCAGGATAGACATGCATAGCGGACATGCACTCACAGATATCGCAAACAGCAAATCATGATTATTGGCGTGGATTTAAGTAAATGACGTCATCACGTTATCTAAAATACCTTCGGACATCGTAAAATCATGCAACAGCGCACTGCAGCCCGCGCTTCATCTGCTCCAGAGCCATCCGATGCTGGCTCACGGCGAGAACGATGAAGCAGTGCCAAATTGCATGCGAGTCTGTTCGTATGCAGTCGTGAGCATAAATCGCAAAGTGGACGAACGTGCGCGATACGTACTTCCGCCAATTACGTCGAGCTTGCTCTGGATGCTCTCAGGGATAATGCATTCTGGAAAGTGTGCCGCGTAAAATGCGAGCCCAATGATGTAGGACAGGAGGGATGGAATAACGGGCCCTGCAAACGACACGGACCGAATAAAGCTCCGATGAGCATGCGATGTCAGCGGCGTACAGGAGACCGACGCACCGACAAAGCTATACATTTCCTGCCGCGAGTGCAGCATCGACAACGCGACCATAGGCGCGACGCTCGAGAACGCAAGCACGAGGAAGAACCCGATGCGATAGAACTGCCCGCCCTGCATAAATTGCCGTTTGATGGGACGATAAGATTAGACGTACGCGGTATTCGTGCTTGTTGAACCATGACATAAAGGGGAAAACGTTGCCTGCGAGCCCCGTGGCCAGGCAGAGGCCCAGAAATGATTTACCAACGTTTGTATGGCAGCCGAAGCCGTAATGCACGATAGTGCCGACGCTGGCGCTGATCAGCCTGAGGGGAATGTGAGTTGTGTTAGGAGAGAGAGAAGATGCATGCGCACCATCCAATGCCCACATAGTCCACCCGCGCACATAGTTCCATGCTGCGATGATCTGCGCATCCTGACATTGTGTGCCAGATGGCGCTACTTGATAAGCAAAGAAGAGCAAAGCACATGAAGAGCACCTCAGGGAGGTCGAAAGCATGTGAGCTGGTGATTAGTGACACAAGATTTATTCCCCATAGCAAAAATGGAATTAGGTGAGTGTGGATGTTTACTGAAGACGGGTGAGCGCAGAAAGACGATAGGAGAGACATACTTACGGAGTTCGTTGTGTGGTGTAATAAGAGACAATAGGATAAGCGGCCATCTTTCTATGGGTATAAATCTGCGCGATGTTGAGCTTAAATCATATAAAGAAGACGTGGAAGGCTCACCGGTATCCATGGGTAACAAATGGGTTGTTGCGCCACTGGTGGGGCAGGTCAGAGTACTTTATGAGGTGCACGCCTTGCAGGGAGCGCTTCACTGCATGGGCGACTTCGAGCGCAGCGCGCTCAAGCATGTCCTCGCCTTCTAGAATAACATCTGCGGGCTTGGAGTTGAGGATGTCGGCGAGCATTTCAGAGTTTAGCAATGAGTCTAGGATCGACGAAAGGACAGTATTGGGTGTGAACGACGCAAATGATTTATCGGCTACTTCGATGCTGCACAGGTGAGAGTTGAGGGTTTCTAGGCGGTCTGAAAGGACAGGAATATAGCTGAACGGCCCGCGGAAGTCGAGCTCGTTGAACTTGGCGCGGACATCATCGAACTTGCTGTACATTTCCGAGCTCATCTCCGAGAGACTCGGCATGTCCGGCAGATGCGAGCGCATGTCTGGCATGTCAGGCAGATGTGAGCGCACCTCCGACATGTCTGGCCAGTGCGAGCGCATCTCGGCGAAGTTGGGCACGTCTGGTAGGTCCGGGAACGACTTGAGGAAGGTGTCCATAGAGATGTCGGAGAAAGGGACTTCAGGAAGGTGCGAGCAGACATCGGCGCGAATGCCTTCGAGCATGTCAAGTGCGGTACGCGCCCACTGAACCGCATCTTCCACGGTGTGTTCGCCCTGCTTCCACACCTCAGGGGTCCCAAACTCCCTGAGCCTTCGCTCGAGATCCGCGAGGTATGAGAGCACGAGTATGCGTAGATGCGCGAGAGTTTGCGTGGGCGATGCAGATGAAAGGTCGAGCGCCTCGAGGCTGTAGGAGAACGTCCTGCAGATCTTGAAGGACGGCTGGGCTGATGATGGGGCCGACAGCCTGCGACGCGCCCTGCGACGAACGTGCTGGGTCTTTGAGCGGTCTCCCCTTGCGGTGACGGCCACGGACATCGTCTGGGAAGACGCCAGTAGCGAAGGTGAGTGCTCGACCGCGGTCATGGACATTGTGGGAGAGATAGGTGTGGGCAGCAGGCGAAGAGGGGAGGAGGGTTTGATATTTATGCATCAGAATCAGGCGCAACTAACTTTTATGCTGACTAAGCCGCTGATCCGACGGCTGTGCTCCGCGCCGCGCTTGGCACCTCCCGTCAACCTTTTCATTAGCTATGATTTCAAAGCCATAACACATCCACACCTTGAACCTGAACCCCCACCATGAACGCCCCTACTCTCTTCGTCGCAGGCCTAGGAAATCTCCCGTACCCCTTCACGCGCCATAGGCAAGTATCTGTACTTCAAGAGCAAATTCCCGTGCTAACGTTACCGACGCTAGCGTCGGCCAACTTGTCATCGATGCTCTGGCCCATAGACTTGGCATTCGCATGGCCTCTAACCGCGGGGGGCTCAGTGGGCAAGGAAGCGTCCTCATAGGCGATACCCAGGTCAAACTCGTCCTCTACAAATCAAGTACGCGCCTTTCTTCTTCGCGTCGTCGCGTCATATGTGCTGAACCGTGCCCAGAATCCTTCATGAACATCTCCGGCCCGAGCATCGTCAAGGCCTATCGCGACAGCGTCAACATGCCGTCCAAGATGGTCGTCCTCACGGACTCGCTCTCGCACCGCGTCGAGAGCGTCAGCGTCAAGCTCGGCGGCTCCGCAAACGGCCACAACGGCATCAAGAGCATCATCGCGGCGCTCGGCGGCGAGCAAGGCTTCTACCGCTTCCGCCTGGGGATCGGTCGCGACGACAGCGACGCGGCCGACTATGTGATGCGCCAGCTCTCGTCGCACGAGCGGCGGTTCTGGGGCGAGGAGGGCCTTGATCTCGTCCTCCGGGAGATCGAGAAAGTGGTGTTGAAGGCTGGCTAGCGGACGATGACAAGCAGTCGGGCAGCTGCCCGCTTTGCTTCGTAATGCGTTTGCTATATTTACCCTGCTTGGTCACCACGAGCTCTGCTAACGTGTTCTGACTCGAACGTCACAACTGCAGGCGCTTCATCCAAGCCTTCACTCATATGTAGCAACCAACCATGCAAAAATTAGCGATCATCCTTAGGACTTTCTACACTATATTGTGCGTAATATCAAGCTTAATTTCCTGACACATTGCTTGAAAAGATTAGCCTCAGATAAATAGTAGTGGAAAGGATGTCGTTCACCGGCGGCGAGTGTGTCAACAAGTTTCAATTTCTTCCCATTTTCACCATGTTATAAAGGCCACGATTATCTCGTTCTCTCAAGTTTGATGACCATATGACTTCCCGAGGATTGCCTTCGCGCGCTAAACTTCAACTTTTCTTTATCCAGGCTACCTACGATTGGACGCAGCTGACGTACTCCTCTGCTTGGTGGCTGATTTCCAGTCTGCGCCCACTACGCTCTCACTATGCCAGTTCGGATGGGACTCAAAATCAGCTCTCAACACTATGCATTTATCACTGGGGTCTCCGACAAGCGCATCGAAGAAACTGGTCACATGACTACCTAAGGCCAACTTTCTCGGCCTGGCACAGTCTCTGTACGTGCCTTCGATAGCAACATCAACAAGTACTTGCAGTCTGTATTTTGAGGCCCTTCGAATTTGGCGTAGAGTCCCCGCGTGGTTCGAGATCTGGATGGCATTGACGGACGATACTCGATTAAGACAGTGAAAGTACAGTGGCAAATAGCTGTCAGTGTCTTCCAAACTCTGCTCATTAAACTTTGATGAATCAGAATATCCTCTCATTTTTCACCTTGACCCAAAGCATCAGGCCATTGTAGCGCGATAAAATCAAATCAAATGAATTCTTCTCCGCGGTACTTGCTTTGCTCAGTCTCCGAGGCAATTCTTAGCCTTTCAAATTCTGTCGCAGTCATATTCAAGGTCTCAGATATCGCTACCACGTTCTTGTGTCTCCTAGTGAATCCACGGGGCCTGCGCAAAAATATAGTAGCTTTTGGAAGGCTTCTGTAAACTGTTATTCCAGCGACTGCTCCGAGATGCCCGTACGGTTGCCGCACGGCAAGGACACGCCGACCATAAATAGCTCGATCCCCTCCCACTCAGATGCTTGAGAAGTCGGACGGGAGTGACACCGCAGGCTGGTGGTTCTGCCACGGCTATAGCTCTGCAGAGTCCTCAAATCCCCCGTTTCAGAACTCAGCGTCAGCAGGGAGACGCCCCACTCGCGGCGATGTCTTCTACCTACGTCAACATATTTCACTCTCTTGAGGGAAGCCATTTAAGCATCACACATGTTGCCGCCACACTCTTCGTACTGTTTTTGGCCTCGAAGGCGTTGTCGTATCGACGCGGGCTACAGGTATGTGCTTATCCTGTACATCTCATGAGCAAGGGATGACGCACACTCACTGGCACTCGCAAGGCGGTGAGCTACCTCCCAGGATTCCGTGTTCCGTTCCACCCATTCAGCCTCCCGGGTATTCTAACCCCTACAATGTGGTGGAACCCCGGCTTTTACTTCTTGTGGAGTTGGCGCGATAGTCGTAAGTATCGGTGCATGAAATCTAATCGGGACATTGCATTGATTTGAACATCTCTGCTGCGTCCAGTATACACGCGCTTTGGGAACGACACCATCTCTCTGGTCCCTTTCTTTTTCGGCCCGCCAACCTTCTACACCTCTAATCTTGATATTGTCCGACAAGTTGCGGCGAGCAGCGGTGGGAAGAGTTTCATCAAGCCGAAGTCGGCCAGTCAGTCGCTTCTGTGAGCACACCTGTAGCAGCTTGCCGTCTCCATGCAGTGGCTGACCCACAGTACAGCCCCTGGGGAATGAACCTCGCCGCTGCGGATGGCGATGTCTGGAGGAAGCACAGACGCATCATGGGTCCCGCATTCAACAACAAGCTGTGCGCATATGCATTATATTTTACCCTATTCTGTCATTCACTGATGACACTCTTTGACGAAGATACGAATCAGTCTGGGCGGAGACCCTGGATACCTACCACGAGATGGTTGCTGAGGAAGGGTGGACCAACAAAGACAGGATCAGTGTTTCTGCCGTGCAGAACCTGACGTTCAAGGTGAGGTGTCGCTGAGCCTACGTGCCGGGTCTAGTCCTATTAGTATTAACATTACCGTGACTGCTATCCAGCTTGCACTTCTGATCATCGGGAAGTGCGGATTCGGGTTCTCGTTTACCTGGTCGGAGCCGGCGCGCACCTCGGACGGCCGCATGTCTGTACAGGAAGCACTGCGCATCGTCGGGGACACGTTCATGATCGTTACATTTGTTCCCAAATGGGTCCAAAGGCTGCCGTTCGAGAAGTATATCTTATATATTATCCGCCACTGCTACCGCTCATTGGTATTCCTAGGATGAAAGAATGCTTCGAGGCACAGACTGAGCTCAGAGGATTCATGCGGGAGCAGGTAGCCGAGCGCAAAGCTGACATACGGGCGCGGGGGTCGGCTGAGGCGAGCGACGCATTCTCAATGCTCGTTAAAGCGAGTGAGGATGAGGAAGGTAAATATAGATTGGACGACACAGAACTGGTAAATACGTTCGACATTTGATTTATGCTGATTTACTGACTGAAAACCTAGATCGGAAATGTATATATCATGCTTTTCGCGGGCCATGGTGAGTCTCGACCAATGGCAATACATGTCCCCGATGTTTTCGTGTTAAAGCCATCTCAGAAACTACCGCACATAGCATTGCATCCACACTTGGATTTCTGTCGGTGTCCGACAAGCTGCAGGAAGAAATATATCAACAGATCATTTCAGTAGTGGGATATGAGCGAGATCCAGTATGTTTATTCATCTTGATCTGAGGTACACGGTTGACAGCTCTCTTTAGGTGTACGATGACTATCCCAAGCTCAATAAAGTCCTCGCTGCCTTTTTCGAAGCTCTCCGCATGTTCCGTGCGCATTATTCATTTTTCGCTGCTGACTTGTAAATAACTGTGTACATCTAGCGCCTGGATACATCATGATCCGCGAAGCGTTCGAAGATACCATACTGCAGATCCCCAACCCTGTAGGGGAGGAGGGTTCGAAGACAGTTCCCGTGCCCAGGGGCACTCAGGTAAACATCCTCTCCGCTTTTTGCTCACGCACACCTGAGCTTTTTTAACCCAGGTGCTCGTCGATATGATCGGAACGCGTAAGATACTGTCGTATATGTCATAGCAATATCCTGCTCACGCTGCTTGACGCGCAGAACATAACCCGCGCTACTTTGAGAACCCGACGGAGTACAGGCCGTCGCGCTGGTACGACGTCGCCGTGGAATCGGAGGCTTTCTCCGCGTTCAGCATAGGTACGTTTCTATGTAGCGTCACCCCCTGGGAGGTAATTAGGATCATTTCTGACGAGCCTCTGTGCGATGCAGGTCCTCGTACGTGCATAGGCCGCAAGTTCGCGACGACGGAGGCCGTCTGCTTCCTCACGGCACTACTGCGGGACTACAAAGTTGAACCGACCCTGCGCGCGAAGGAGACGCGCGCAGAGTGGCGCGCCCGCGTGCTTGACGCGCGGCTTATGCTCACGCTTGGCGTCAAGGAGGTTCCGGTGACGTTTGTGAGACGGCAGAAGTAGTGGTTCTCGTCAAGAGTTATCCCTGTAGGTGTAGGCGTGTACGCATAACTGTGTCATTATGTGACGATTATAACAATCGGGTGTCCAACGGTAGTAATAATGTGACGCGGCATCGTAAGTATCCGTCCATATGAAAAGCAATAAGATACAATAATCATACAAGGCCGTCAAGTCATGGTTCGAGTTCGTGCAAAGAGTGCGAGTAGTCCGGATCCATGTCAAGGTCTTTTTTTTGTCGTGGTCGTCACACCATCAAAATGTACACCTTTATATTTGATACTGCGGTGGAGGGATGTCTGGGTTCCCTGGCACTACCCGCGAAGTGTTCTGCGCTCCCTGTCTGTTGGTCTGTCGAGGTATTTGCTGGTTTTGCATCCCAGCGTGTGGCGACGGCGAAGTAACACGCTGACCGTCGCCCGTGCGTGTCGCTCTCCTGGCACCTGGAGGGGGAGGCGACAGTTGCGGTGCAGACGCCAGATCGGGTCTGTATTTCCCGTCTGAAGTAAACGGAATGGTGAGTACTTGCACCTGTTTGTACCAAGGATAGAAATGGTGAGCACACTTGATGAGGGAGATTTCTGAGCCTTACCATCTGATCGGGGTCTTCAATGGACGCATACATAGAATGAGTAGCTTGTGTCGTCATCCCCATAGACAGATGTGGCGGTGGGATTAAGTGCTGCGTGCTGGAGCGTGCCTCGGGAAGCGCCTCCGGCGTCAGTATATCTACAGCAGATATGCCCGTGAAACCATTGACCAGCTTGTAGGCTGGCTCTTTGGTTCTCCGCCTCCGCCATAGGTTGATAGAAAATAGTAGCAAGATCAGTGCTGCCACCGCTCCAACTACTATACCGATGACAGCACCTACAGACAAGCTGCGGATAACATCAACACCATGCAAATAAATGGCCATTGGATGGTATCCACTTACACAGCGTGGCTGCTATTCATAGAAGTATTAGATTTAGAACCAGGTATGGGATTATAATTAGGAACTGAATTGAATGAACACACCTTCGTTGCAAGGAGGGAGCTGTAAATACTTGGGCGTAGTCTATACCCAGACTCAAAGCTGAGTTATCCGGAGCTTGAGATTGAACTCGAACGCTGTGCTGTCCACCACCAAGATTGCTCGCCTGGAAGAGCATCTGCTGCGCCCGATAAACTGACTTGTATGCAGAATAATTGCTGGGGGTGCTGCTATCTAGCTGTACAGAATACGGCGAACCGGTCGGGCCCACAGGGCCGTACAGAGCAATCGCATCGCCTGAACGTTATATTAATAACGGCCCAAGGATGATTTCGGAGAAAACTCGCCCTGTGGAGAAAAACACGCGCCAGTCAACCCCAAACTCAGATGATATGATAGAAAAAGCTCACCTCGAACGTGATATCTGCATACGCTCCACCAGACGTAGTAACGCTGGGATTAATTCAGCTTGCGTTGCATCCGGTTTGAGTCTGACAGAATACGCACTGCCCAGAGCCTGCGGAAAACATGCCGATGTTGGATGGCGTTGAACTCCATTGTAACGCGGGCGAGTATGAGAAAGGTGTGTCGCCGTCCTGGAAGGTGGTCACCAGAAGTGTTTCGTTGTCCAATCCAATGGGTGTTTGATACATAATCTAGAGATACGGTTTGAACTCTCAATCAATGGAGGTGTATACTTACAAGCAGAAAGCTAAGACGCACGAAGTCGACATCCAAGAACAGAGCCTGTTCGTTCGCTATCGTAACTGTATGATATCCAGGGTGCAGTGCGATGGTGGAGAACAACGCGGTTTGGAAGACCGGCGAAACGGGCTCCGCGCCATTGACGGCGGGATAGACGAGGGAGTCGATGATGACCTGGTATAGTCCGTGGTTGGAGCGCTTCGCGCCGTAAATCTGCACACCAGTGCCAAAGAAAGCGAAGGAGGCGTTCGCCCCGTTGACCTGCGTCAACGTGAAGGTGCCGTCAGAATATCTGCGAAGTGCGGCCGCGTTAGACCCGGACACAGCTGGCCGCACAAGGCCACTACCACACTCACTGATCAAGAAATGGATCACCCTGCGAGCTTCCGGCACTCCATTGACTCGATGTGCTATTCGAAGAGTAGACGAGTAGTGGAGATGTATCTTCGAGGCTCAGCGTCAGAGTGGGCATGGTCAAGGAGCTCGAGGCTCGGAACACCAGGGAGGTTAGGGCGGAAGAGAACCTGAAGGTCCTGAAACCCGAAGACCAGCTTCAACTTACGTATTCCGGCAAGGGGCTGAGAGCGACGAATTGAATATGCACTGCATTCATCCCTGCAGAAGAGCGGAGTGACACAATCGCCATGGTATGTCAATGTTCTGTTCATATCGATTTAGATACTCGACTAGGCTGACAGAGGAAGCAAGATTCAGTGTGAGCAGCGATCTGTTTGCCCGTTGATGTAAACAAGATGTATACACATACAGAAGGCCAGTTAGGTAGGGGTTGGGTAGGGGTGGCAGTCTGTGGGGATGACACGTCATAAAGTGCATATGCGCATTGAACTTCGTGGATATAAGAAAGAGTATCTGATAGCCATCGATTCGGTGTCGAAGCAATGTCGAAGGATAGAGAAAAAGAGTTTTATTGCAATGCTACATCGTGGTTGAAGAAGCCAGGGGTATATCAGTACGTAAACCAGGTGAACGATTAAATCTGGCTACTTACCGGTATGTAAGTAACTTAAACCTTTCGTATGTAGATAAATTCATGCCATCTAAAAATACCCTTCGCCAGCGTGCGCCACCAGCAGACGACGTCTGGCAGATCGTGTTCAGGCCCACAATCTCTGTTCCAGTTCCAAGCCATTCAAATGGTATTTATGTATTATGTAAAGCGATTCTAAGTAGTAAGGACAAAATACGTGTCATGGAAATAGGTACATGGCGGTCGTTCAAGTCGAAATTCATGCATGTGAAGTGTTATGTGTTTCGGTGCCCGACGGACGACGACGGGCTGGAGATCGAAGAAATAGATAGAGACGAGGTGGGGAATGGAATGCAGGATACTAGTAGTGCGCTGTGAAGAAAAGAGAAAAAAACGAGGAGATTCCAACAGAACTCGAGAGAGGCCAAGAGAGAAATGGCTGTGAACTTATGTACACCGGCAATGCAGACAGGGCTACGGAACCATATGGATTACGAACCGATGAGGCGGGCTGGTGAATGAAATGAATAGTGCACTAGAAGATGTGTGGTGGCTATGAAGAGGGTGTGGTGATCGCGCATGGTGATGAAGTGGGTATACAAGATATGCTGGTGGAAGAATAAGATGTGTAAAATGATAGGCCGCGACCCCGCGCTATATGCAGCAGGGGGCGCAGAGACAAGGCAGATAAAAATAATCAAAAGAACAGAAAAGAAAAGGAGGAAGAGACAAAATGCTCGCTGCCCAGCAGCAGCTTTTACGCTCGCCCGTATTCTCTCTTCCAGAATACGCAACTTGCCAGGCATCAGCGCAGCGGAGGCGACGCAGGCGCTCCTATGCCGACCCACCGCCCGGCTTCTGCACGACCCACTTCCCATCCACGTCCGCCGCGAGCAACACGCTCTGCGTCCACCCCTCCATCCCCTCGTCGCTGCCGTCGTCCTCGAACAGGCTGAGGTGGTGCGACGACGCGAGCGACAGATTTGACGACGACGCCTGCGGGCGGATGTGGTTCTCACCCGGCTTGATTGTCCGGCGCGTACCGTCACGCGCCAGCGGTTGCGTTGCTCTATCTTCCCTCTCATCCCTGACGCCATAAGGCGACCCTCTCACCCTCGGCGATGCGCGCGAGCCCTCCTTTCTCGGCCGCATATCATCCGGCATCGCAGTAGGCGGCGGGCTCAGCTCAAATCCCAGGTCCATCCCAAACTCCGCCCGCTCAATCGGCGTGTCGAGCACCGGCGGCAGCTGCGCAGTGCTCGCGCTCGCGCTGCCCGCGCCCGTCGGCGCAGTGACTGCAGACAGCGGCGTCGACACGGACAACGATGATGAGTCGCTCCCGCTACCCGTCCCTGAGCGCGGCGACCCCTGCTGCGCAAGCAACACAGGCGGCGAGATGATGCCGAGGCCCCGGGCGGCGGCGGCCGTACCGTTCAGCGAGGACACAGAACGCTTGGAGAAGAGCAGCTTGAGCGACGGCTTCTTCCCGCGCAGCGTGCGCGGCGGCTCGGAGGGCGAGGGCTGCGCGGACGGCGGCTGGGTCGAGGGCGATAACGGGGTCATCACTGGTAGCGAGAGCATCGGGATCGAGCGCCGCTTCGTGGCGGACGACGGCGTCGGCGGCGAGTCCACGGGGAACGGCACGGACACAGGCGTCGCGAGCGGCCCGGGCCTTCCGCCGTACGCTGCGCGCTTGCCCTGCACAGCATGCTGGTGGAGCTCGAGCGCGTCGAAGATGAGCGGTCCGCTCCCATTGTGGTGTGCATGTTGCATCCCAAGGTGCTGCGCCTCCTGGTCCTTGCCCGTCGCCGCCGTCGAGTGGAGCTGCAGGTCGGTGAACGACGGGTTGCCGGAGGATGTCGGCGTCACCACAGACTCGGACGACGACGACAGCGGCGGCGGCGACGACCCGCTCAACGGCGCCGCGTACGCGTACGCATAGCCCCCGCCGCCGCCACCACCACCGGACGACGAGATCGAGCCGTTGTCCTGCTGTAACAAGGACGGCACCGAGCTCCCTGCGGACATATGGCTCCTCGTATCAAGATACACTGTCGGCACCTCGCGCGCAAAGTCCGCACGCAGCACACGCGGGACCGCGCCGTCACGGATGCTGCTGCCCTCCGCCGAGCCGTGGTAGTCCGAGCTTGGGCCGTCCAGCGAGGGCCTACTCGACGCGACACTGTCCGCCTCGTCGCCCAGCCGACTGCGCGCGTCCTCGCTCGACGCCGAGGCGTCGTCCGCGTCCGCCTCATGCCTGCGGATATCAATAACCCCCGCACCTTCCCCCGCCCAGCCGCCACCAACTTCGCACAGCGTCTTCAGCAACGGCGGCGTCATCGCCAGACTCGGGCAGAACACCACCAGCAGATTGCTCAGCGGCATCTTCGTTTCCTTGCTCTGCTTTGCTGTCTCTTTAATCAAATCCACGACCGTCAGTAGGAGATCGCGGTTCTCAGTGGGTAGGCGCGCGACGAGCGCACGGATGGCGGAAACGAGCGCGGGCGAGGCGGGCGGGATGCCAGTGAAGGACGGCATCGCAAGCGTCGAGAGCGAGGGCGGCTTGCGCAGGCCGGCGGTGAAGCCGCTCTTCGGGTTAGAAGGTAAGCCTTGTGCGCCGCGCGCGCCGGCGCCGAGGCGCGTGGTGCTGGTGTTGGTGGTATCGGCGCTCGATGAGGCATCGGTCGCGTTCTTGCTCGCCTCCTTCGTGATCGCCTCGTCGAACAGCGGCTGGAGCTTCTGCGTCAGGATCGGCTCGGGGACTGGATACGCGCGAATATACAGCACGTATTTAGTTAGGGTGTCGATAGATAGGCAATCATTAGAAAATGTTGGGATACCGGAGCTAAGCAGACTTACGCTCGCGTAGGTAGGCTTTGAACACAGAAGCCACCGCGTGCGGGTCAAGGTCGCCCAGCGAGGCCGCCTCCATGTCATAATCAGCACCTAAACGCCGGGGTCAGAAGAAAGAACACATATATAAGCAGGGGAGGAGTCTTCACCTGAATCGAACTCAGCGCGCAATTTCGCTACATGCGCCGACCGCCCGGGCACGCGGAACAGGCCCTCCTCCTGTACGCCCCACAGCACTAAGTGCTGCGCGCACCTAACAACCACCGCCGCCAGTGCCCGCTCCTCAAACACACCAGCGAGCCCCTCCCTTCTCTTGCCCCCCACACCCCCTCCCACATGCACCCCTGTATCCCTCACCCCCGCGGCCAAATTCCGCCCGAATACCAGCCCCCCGGCCCCGCCAATCCTCCCAGAGCCGCGCAGCGCACCGCGCAGGCGAACGCCGAGCACCGGCCCACTGGGCGCGAAGAAGTCCGAGTCCGAGTTCGAGCCCGACGCCATGCTCGCGGACGACACGCTCCCTGCCCCCGACGCCCCTGACGCAGGCGTGCGCTTGTGTCCTCCCGCGCCCGCACCCCGACCGTGGCTTGGGGAAAAGAATGACGTATTTTGCGTACCCATCGACAGATTCGACGAGGTGCGCACGAGTACCTCACCCAGATGCGAGTAGGAGTGGGAGGTACCAGACAGCGACGCGGGCTCGTTTACGCTCGCGCTCGACGAGGACGACCACGCGCCGGCGCCGCCCGACCCCGAGCTGCTCGCGCTGAGCCCCATACCCATCCCCTGAGCCCATTTGCGCCCGATCTTGTCCACCGTGCGCCGCGCGATACTTGCAGCTGCCGAGCCGACGCCGATGCTGATCGCCGTCTGCCGAAAGGACGACGGGCTGCTGCTCGGTGCCGCGGGCGACGGGGTACGCGCGTGCGCAGCGGGTGGTTGGGGTTGGAGGAGTGGTTGGGAATGAGGTTGGGATAGGAGGGATGATGGTGGGTGGGGTGCGGGTGATGATGGCGTGATGTAGGTATTTCCCGCGGCTGCGCTCCACGCGGCGAGCCGCCCACGGAGATTGCTTGCCGCTGGGGCCTGAGGATTTGGTTGGGCCGTAGGCGTAGGCGGTGTGGGTGTACCGGCAGCAGGCCCGCCGCGCAGGGTGAACCCTGCGCCGAAGGGAGGCACGCCCTCTGAGACGGAGTGTGCGTATCGCATATCGAGCGCAGGGATGAAGGACTGCGGCTGCGGCGCTGTGCTACTGGTGCTGCTGCCGAGATTCAAGGACATGGAGCGGCGGTGCAATGACCGCGTCGAGGCTGTTGGAGAGGTGTTCGCGGCTGCTGCGGCATGTGAGTGCGATGACGCGGACCCGTCTTCATCGTCCTCTTCCGCCATGCCGAAGTCCGCGTCGCCGATGAGCGCGCTGCGCCGCTTGTTTGCCTGTGGCATTAGGGTGTGCGTCGACTGCAGCGAGTCTGCCCACGACACCGGGCGCGATGCGCGCGCCGCCGCGCGGACGGTGTGGTGGCTGTTTGTCGAGTCGCTCTTCCGCCAGTTCTCCTTCGTCTCTGGCTTATCGCTCGCCTTGGCGCCCTCGCCGTCGCCCTTCGCCTGCTGCTCCTGCTGCTCGTCCATTAGCGTGATAAAGTTCACCGCGGACGTGATCTCCGTGATGTTCGTCATCACCGAGCTCCTGCTGCCGGCAGCAGGCGGCTCAGAATCAGATTGCACATGCACTGGCGCCGGCGTGTCCTTTTTCGGCGGTGTGGGCGGGCACTGCAACGGCGAGCGGATGATGTTGTGGCCAGATACCTGCGGGCGGATGAGCGTTACCGGGCGAAATTTTAGCATGGCACCACATACTGGGTGCGGCCGCGTCTCGATTCGCGGCGGCGTGGAGCGCTGCGCCGCGGCCATCGGCGGCGGCGTCCCCGGCGCCAGCGAAGGCGCCGACACGCCCGCCCGTAGTTTTCCGTCGTGCTGCTCCATTCCCCTGGCCGCGAACACCTTCGAAGCGTCCTCTGAGTTCTTGCGCCTCCTAGCAAACGTGCGCTTCAGGCCGTTGCTCACGGTCGTGCTGAGGCCCTTCGCCGGTGTCGAAGACGGTGGTAGTGGCGGGGGGTGCGCAGGCTTGCTCTGAGAGAGGCCCATCTGCAGGTTGAAAGGGAGCGAAGCGGAGCGGCTGCCCGCGGTGGCAACTCGATGAGAGGTCGAGAGGGGGGCTGCTTGCTGATCCGAGAGGCTATTTGGGGGCTGGCTGCCTGGGTCCAACGAGGACAGGGCCGCACCTGGCTGGTGCAGCGTGGCCGATGGCGCAGGGGTCATGGATAATTAGCGTGTAGATAATCTGCAAGCCAGTCAGTAAAGAGCGAAAATCGCAGCACGCCAGGGTGTTGGCTGAAACAGCGAGCTGCGCTGATGCCACCGTGCTTACGCCTGCCACGCCTGTGCTGAAACGCAGAGATTACTCACTTATGTATTGGTAGTCTGTGGGAGCTGGCTCCTCATCGACGGCGGCGAGCAGCAGAGATCATTGACGGGTGAAGGAAAGCTTCGTCGCTGGTGATCGCTTGCCTCTTTCGTCCGCGGCACCGCCTCATATCACTTGACCACCGCCACAACGTTGTGGCGACTCAGTACATCGCCATTTGCTGTCCTTCAGCTTCATGGGGCACCCACTTCCCAAGCGCCACCCTCCCAGCATCTTCATTCTCAGCATCTTCATCAGCATCACTGGACTTGAGAGACTGACGTTTTTCCAGGCATCACAGCGATCGCTTCCACGGCGCCGCATGTCTGTCTGCATACATACATTCACCCAGAACATCGATAACGCACCACCCTTATGGCAACCCATTCACAGACGCCACCTCGGAGTACGAACAACGGAGACGACCAACCGCCGAAACGGGGGGGCCACGATGAGGACTGAGGTTGAACGTCGATCGACCATCCATCACGCGCACTGGCAAGATTTGCCCCCAAGAAGTATTAATACCGTATCTTAAGTGCGCATTTATTTTAAGGGATACGCATAGACCGAGTTGCTAAAAGCATTCGTGTACGTTTTTGTGCATCTCAGTTGGTCTTGGTACTCCAGGAAACGGCGAGAACGGCCACTGAGCGCTTGAGCAGTGACCTCAGCCCCCAGGTCTCAGATGCGAACGTCCACCGCGATTTCAGACAGACGGCCTCTTGTTAGAGGTAAGCACGCTCCCTTCGCTTCGTTAATCCATGCCGTAACTCCACGACTTCAGTGCACCTTGACACTCTAAACGCAAAGCCACCTGCCTCGCATGCGGTCGTTCGCCGGCATACATACCTCGGTTGCCACATCAAATGTCCATGGACTTTGTTCAATACAAGACACGGTCTGCGAGCGGTGGCACTGGCCACTGAGCAGCACTTAGCCTCAGCCCACATAGCCCGTGTCCTATCTGCACAGCGTTCCCTTCAAGTTGGACCATGGACGCGCGTCTTCATCAAGTTGGCGGATTTCTGTCTGGTAAGTATAAGCCAAAACTCCTCCGAATCCATGTCGTAATTTCATGACTTGCAACACGCCTTTAATAATAATTACACCGCTAAGCGCGGCCAAGGAACAGCCACTGCAACGCCCCCTCGCACGCGTACATTCGCCGGCATACATACGTATATAGGTCGCCACGCCAATATTCAATGGCCAAAAATTCTACGGCCTTCTTCAGTATACCTTTCAGCCCCTCGTTTATCAAGCCACAACGTTATATTCTTGCTACTGCGCATGTATGTTTTGGTGCGTCTCAATCGGACTTCGTTAATAGCTCAAGAAACGTACTACGCGCGGAGAAAGTGGCCGCCGAGCAGTGACCTCACCCCTGTGCCCATATGCACTGCATATCTGCGCAGCGTCCGCTTCGACTTTGCACTTTGGATATGTCTCCCTGGCGGTTATTTTTTGCCGAAACAGGTTCAGTCTCCTTCGAATACATGTTGCCACTTCTGACTTGCACTGAGCCTCTAAATAATTACACCGCAAATACCGCCTACAACACACCGCTCGCACGCGCGCATTCGCCGGCATGCATACATAGCTCGCCACATCAATGGCGCGGCATGCCCTGCCATCCCAAGTATGCCACGCAGACCTGCGTTCACCTTCATCGCTACAGGTCATTAACTACTCGCTGAACCCCGTGATACCCGCGAAATTAGTGATAGAACCTGCATCAAGATCAAATAACGCGGACGACGTCGAGCGTCTATCAGCACGCGCGTCCAGCTGACCAGAACACATGCCCACCTGCAACCCCTCCGGAGACCTCCAAATTCGCCCAGTTCCACGTCCCTATCGGCGCCGACGTCAGCCTCATTTGCCCTTCACTACCCCATTAACCCTATACTAAAAAAGTGTACCCACCAGTGCACGATCCGACGCCGCAGTTCACCGCGACCCGCTTCGCGCTGCTGCCGACGCTGATGGAGGTCGCGGGCGCGCCGAAGTTGACATCCTGAATTAAATAAGACACAAATGAAATAAGTAAGAGGGCGCGATGCCACCGCTAGGCGCGGCGCACGCACCGAGAGAATGACACCGGTCCCCGGAGTGCCAAGCGTCGCTGGATAGCTCTAAAGGCAATCAAGCAATGAGCACAATTCCTAAAATGCAATCTGCAGTCTACAGAAACGACAGACCTGGTCAATGAGGACGCCGAACTCCGTGCACCCCGTCGCAGTATTTCCCTACCCAAACCGCCCAATGTTAATACATCAATGCACTGGCGGGGCAAAATATGACCGAAACACACAGTAAATGTGATGTTTGAGACCGTGCTGCCCGTTGCGGTGGCCTTCGTCTTGATCCTCAGCCCCTGCACGCTGTCGGCAGTACGCCACTTTTGGTCAGTCTCCCTGTCAGACGGAGGGCGTCGGAAATGTACTTGTTAATGATTGTGTTCCCTGAGATGACCACGCCGGAGACGGTGGCGTCCGAGCCGATGGAGCCCTTCATAGAGATAAGGCAATGGAATATTTAGCACGAGCGTGGATGACATACCACGGAAATGCCGTGGCTGTTAGTGCACGAGTTACCGCTAAACACGATATTGGTGCCCCCGTTGATCGCGAGACAATCATCCTGCCCAAGCCAGTCAATCTGACGACGAAGAAATGAAGGAGCCGGACATCGTACTTACCTGGTTGTGCACAGTACTGCGATACAGGCATCCAACAATAAGCTTCAGTCACCATACACGAAACATTTCATGAAAGCTCAACAACCTTTTAAGAATGCTAATATTGTTGCCCACTACATCGAACCCGTCCGTATTTGCACCTGCCGGTTTACCCGCGCTGTTGGCGTTTGGCGCGTCTCCTTGGGCTAGCCACAGCAAATCGGGATGTGAAACCAGACACCGCGACTCAGAGCATGAAGGAAGACGCACAGTTGTCCACGGTCACTCCCGTCAGTGTCATCGGTGCATTATTCGATATAGCCCAAGCGCGTTCAGGGGAATTCACTACTCTGACATTCTAAAAAATCTTCGTATTAGTCCACGGCACGTACTGCTTATCGTGTTCATTCTGACCTCGATTGTGCCAGAACCTCCGATGCTAATGTATGACATCAGTCCCCATTAAATACCGTAGACGTGTTGCACGCACTTCATCATCGGGTCTGGCTTTTGTATGCCCCCATTGCCACCCAGGCCATCCTAAAGATTTATAAGCGATCTTGACTGGACTCTCAGCCTAAGGCTGCTTACCCAGTAGAACGGGCCCCCATCATCGAATTTGTGGCCTTGTCCGTCGACTAGATGCACGTCAACATCTTCACCGATACACGGGTGAGGCAGCCCTACATGTTATCCCCGTGCCGCTATAAAGATTGGTGTTTAGCTCGTATAACTGTAGGTGCGGAGAGGGGGCGGGCGTCGACTGACCTCATAGAGAAGAGAGGGCCGGCCCATGACTTGTTACCGAACAATATGTCTCCGGCTGGAAAGAAGATTATTAAAGGTAAGTCACATACTATCACCTCGCGAACGGCGGATGTTTGAGCTACCCATAGTGACCTTTGTACCGCTCGCTAAATTGAGTTTCAAAGTTTCACCAGCAGGAACAGTGAACCCGTTCAAAGTGATGGTAGTGCAGGCCACAGCGCTGGCAACATCTGCAAAAACCAGGCGTTGAATCATGGAAACTTTGCGCTGGAAAATAGACGGACCGCTCAATGAGCTGATAGTAGCCGAGCAGGCTGCATTGGCCAGTGTTGTGGCACTGGAAAGCAGCAAGACAAGAGCCAGGGAGGTCATTTCGCTGCTCGAGAGTGGATGTTCGAACCAGAAATGTCATTTTCTGCCTTATATTTACTTCATGGGTTTTGAGATACACTGCGAGAATTGACAACGCTGCTTGACGGATTGGCACGAAGGCAAAGAGCTCCTAACCAACAAATCTCATGATCAGCCAGAGTCGGATGAGAATCCACAACCACTGGATACTCCAAGACAAGGACTTGTCACGCTGGAGCTCCAGAAAATCCGCCCGCGCGCCAGCGTGGCAGGCGCCATATGCGCAACACAGCCGCGTCGTCATTGACGGAGTAATCGAGCAAAGCACAGGCTGTGCATTCGCACCATGTGAGAGCCTGTGCATTCAAGTTGGCGCAGCGGAGGCCGTCTTGTGTACCGGCTGCACAAACTGGGACAATCGGCTGCTTTATAAACGTCGTCAAAATTAAAAACATCGCGGACTGTATAAAGACTGTATAGAGATAGTTACATACATTTAGCTTTCCGCATACTGCCGGGCCATAATGAAGCTGCGTGTTTGTGAAAAAGGAGCCTGGAAACGGTAAAATTAATTATACATGGAGCGCACCCCACTTATGTTTTTCCAGAGGGGTCCACGAAGGGTGTTGATCATCAGACAGTCAGTGCCCACCCAGCGGCCCGCGGAAAGATATGCATCGGGTATCCCTTTAGGTCACTCGGTGGGGTGAGACGAAAATTTGGATTCGCACACGAACGAATAGGCGGTTCGAGGATCAGAGCACCACAGAAAGACAAAAGTTAAACCCGAGAGCATGTTCACAGGCGCACTCGAGGATCCAATTCGTTCCATTTAAAAAGCTGTCTCCAATACGGGCAGGGCGGAGGTCGACTTGGTGAGAGCGGCCACAGGACTTTACCAATATATCAAGGGTATTTCGGGGAGACACAAAATCATGTGGCATTAGCATGGACCAGACGCACACACCAGCCCCGAGTTCCAAGTCTACTGAGTGTACCCCGATACACGCATCAGGCAAGCTCTTCGCAAGAATCTTCAGTTGGCACCTTCGCTGCCGTTTGACAAACACATTGGCAGCACTTATCCCTTGGCCTAGATCCGCCTGAGCTGACGCGGCCGCCGTGCTTGTCAAGTATTTCGCCGTGCAGCATCTGACAAAATTAGATGAGAAAGTGGAGCGAAGCTGAGTACGGGATCTGGGAACACAATCTCTACGAATTCTTGGAGCAGTTAAGTAGTAGTGAACGTGGTCGAACCACAGCTGGGAGCGTCAATGGCGTTAGCCGAGCGCCTCACGAATGCTGCGCGGAACAACCCGAAGTCCAAACAAGGAGTCCGTGTCTAAAACTGATTCTATGCAAACTGCTGCTATGTAACTGCTCTCAGTACATATGTAGGTTTCTCTTCAAATTCCGTTGCTTTCTACTAGTCCCCAGGATCTTCCCGCAACGCCGATTACAATGCATCAGGGGAAATATCCCCCAAGGTGTTTGTATCCCAATTGTCAAAACCGCTGGCGGCGCTGAAGCCACTGACGGATCTGGCGTCGTCCCCATACTCCGATTTGGAGTCAATTGTATCCTAATAAGAAGTGAAAAGTACGAGGTGGTCAGAGCAGTTCAAATATTCATATGATTCAGACATACATCGAAGTAGTGGCGCAAAACACTCCTCGGAGCTTGGAAAAAAGTATCCTGTCAGCGCCCACATCGGTTTCTCCGGTAGTGGTCGACTTACTACGAGGCGTTTTGGGCAAGCGACAGGTGACTCCGGTTTGGAGAATGTGGTATGCAACCAGACCGGACCAGCCAGTCTGATGAGACGCTCCAAGACCTCGACCGTTATCCGCATGGAAGAACTGGAAATTAAGATCAGCTTAGTTTCGCTAAAGGTAAAATTCTCAAGCTTACTTCATAGAACCACACGTAATCGCGGAAATGGGGATCGTAGTCAAGCTTGTTATTTCCTCCGTTGGTCGCTCTTCGTCCTTCCGTATCACGGCCGAAGATATGGATAATGCGATGTTGAATTTCTTCGGCGACCGACACTAAATTCATGTAGTCGCCACTTCCTGTGGGACATTCGACCTGCACGAAGATTATAAATAATTGTAATATATAATCGACCACGTCGTATTCTCAAAACTCACTTGGAGATCATCTCCATAGTATTGATAGAATCTTTGCAAACTTTCGATGAGTAGGAAATTGGTCGCCAGCCCTGATGAAAAATGTCAATCTATGTACCCATACCGAGTTCAAGCTGACTAGAAAAGTGAAAATAGCTCACAGATTGGACCTCGCCAATTCGAATTCCCGCCAAACATGCCAGATTTTGAGTCGCCAGGCCAATATCCAACTTCGTAGCGCTGGCCATTGACATCCATTCCCCACGGGTGCTCCTCGTGTAGTTTCGACAAACTGTGAAAACATAGTTTAAGCCGTAAACGCGATTCACATGCGTGAAAAGACTCACGATCGTATACCATGCTCGCTCAAGAACTCATTTTCGTCCAACATCTTCTCCAAAATCTTGACCAGGCGATCTTTGCTAGCCAGAGCCAATAACCTTCTCTGCTCCCTACCGCCAACTAAAGGAAGTCATAAGAACACGCCTTCCGACACGGAAAGTATGCACAGACCTTTCATGTTCGCCATATTCCTCCCCGAAACTCCCGGGCGGTTGTTGATGAACCACTCCATTCTCTTCTTGAATCCCGGGAAACGATTCAGCACGGCCGGTTCCAAGACAAGCGTCCCGTAGAGGGGGATCAGCCCCACCAAGCTGCGAACGGGAAGTTGGATAGAATGGCCGGGCCCGAACGAGATGGCATCGTAGTACATTCCGTCCCTTTCGCTCCAAAGCGATTCTTCGTGGTCCCCTTCTTTATAGGTCATTGCATCCGCTATGAAAATAAAATGCTAAGCGGGGGTTTCAGAATTACGCGTCAATTATATACTATAGCCGTCAGCTCAAGACAAACCCACTTCGAAAAACTTTGACGCGATGTCTTCGTATACAGGGTTACTCTTGGCCAACTCCAGAGCAATGCTCAACCTAACGTGCAACGTACATATTGAGTACACCAACTTTCACAAAATCGGCCTGGCTCACATATTGAGGCAATAGAAAGCCATCCATGCTGTGCCATCGGCTTGACGCAGCGTTCCGCCAGTGGGGAGAGGCTCCGAGCGGTTGAAAGCGCCGATATTGTCCAAGCCCAAGAATCCTCCTTCGAAAACATTGTGCCCACCTTGGTCCTTGCGATTTACCCACCTGATAATATTGGAACAAACGTTGTTTAATGTTTAGCGGAAAGCACGAGTTTAGTCATACCAAGTGAAATTGAGGAGGAGCTTCTGGAATACACGTTCGAGGAAAGGAAGATCTTCTCGGCCATGCAATTTGCGCTCGATTTTGAAAATGCGGAATGTCGCCCTGCAGAATGCCCTTCAGCTGTAGATTAATAAATAAAAAGTACCGATATATACCAAGCGTGCACGGGAGGATTCACGTCGCTAAAGTTCCACTCATAGGCTGGGATCTGCCCGTCCGGCTTCATGTACCACTCCCTCGTCATCAAATCTAGCTGCTTCTTAGCAAATGCTGGATCGACCACGGCAAGCGGAATGCAGTGGAATGCCGTGTCCCAAGCCGCGAAGAAAGGGTATTCCCATCTAAAAACAGCAGATCAAAAGGTTGTGAGTATATGCGCCCCATTAGTATTCAGAACCACTGAACGCACTTGTCCGGCATCGACAGAATATCTTCGATGTGCATGTGCTTCCATTCCTATGAGCCAAGGCCGCGGTCAGTGTAATGTTATCCCACAAGTCGTGTATTTTTACGTACTCTATTGCGAATGAACTTCCGGTTCGGGGGAGGCGGGGGCTGCGCTGGATCTCCCTCGAGCCACTCCTTCTGGATGAATCGGTAATATTGTTTGGACCAGAGCATCCCTGCGAATGCTTGGCGCATAATTTGCTTCAGATCATCGGTGATTGGACCCAACACGAATGAGCTGTAAAATTCGTCAGCCTCTTGACGGCGTTCCTCCACAGCATCGTCGAAGGCTAGTTCGTCCTCCAAACTGATATCTTTTCCCAGCCTGGAGGGTGTAAGCTTGAGTCGGACTACAGAACACCCGCCATGCCCTGGGACGTCTTTGAAAACGTAATGCGCGCCGCATTTAGTTCCCCTCTCATCTGGATTGATGAACGATGCTCCCAATGGGAATGGGGTACACGGGCCTTCCTCGGGGACCTCAGGTCTTTCGTTCCCGAATAGAGAAGCTGTCCTCGAACGAATTTTGGTAGTGAAGAATCCCTCTGGTTGAGATTCCGAATTGGGAGGTCGATGGGAGGGAATAATGTGATCATGGAAAGCATCTTTGACATAAAGGCTTTCATTTGTCCCCCCATAAAGACGACTGAAGTTTGTGTTATTTTCAGTGAACATCAAGTCCGGTTGAATAGCGTCGCCCTCGGGGTCAACTTCGAAATCGTTCGTAGGTCCGACAGCTGGTGGCGATGGAAGACAATAAAGGTATGTTTTCCCCAATGTTGGATGACGGACAGTGACGCAACGAATATCATCGTTACCACGAATCGATCCGCTCATGGAGGGCATAGGTGGTTTCTCCACCGGCCAAGACCATGTGTTAGGAAACCAGAGCTGAGGGATGATATGAAGTGTCGCGGGATCTGGTCCACGATTGTATGCGGTAATTCGAATGTAGAGATTTTCCGGATCTTGCTCGTCTTTAGCATACTAAAATGTTGATTAGTTGGATTTGTGACTTTAGAATAACGAGATCAAAAGTCTGACTTCAACAAAAACGTCCCAATATCTATCTTCGTCGAACGCATCCGTGTCCAAAATCTCGTATTCAGCGACATCGCGGCCGCGACGTTGGTTTTCGGACACCAAGTCTTCGTATGGGTATCTTCGCTGCGGGTATTTATACAGGAACTTCATGTAAGAGTGAGTAGGCGTTGAATCCAGGTAGTAATAAAGCTCTTTGCAATCTTCTCCGTGATTTCCCTGATGTCCAGTGACCCCAAAGAGGCGTTCTTTGAGAATGGGATCCTCGCCATTCCAAAGCGATAGTCCGAAGCAGAGGCGTTGATGATTGTCGGAGATTCCAGCGATTCCGTCTTCGCCCCATCTATACGCTCTCGATCTGGCGTGGGCGTGAGGGAAGTGACTCCATGCGTCGCCATCCGCAGAGTAGTCTTCGCGCACGGTGGCCTGACACGGTGTTCAATCAGCTGGACCCCAAACCAACGAACAGCACCTACCCATTGCCTATCACTTAAATATGGACCCCACCGTTTCCAATGCTTTTCGCGTTTATCGTCTTGTTCGAGACGATATTTTTCAGCGCCTTTGTATTCACCTCCGAGCTTCTCCGCGAGACGTTCCCGAAATGGCTGGAGAGACGGCGTTGTCGCGCCAGAGTCATCGCGATCCTGCTTCGGCGAGTCTGTGTTCTTCCTGGGCGGCTGAGTGGGTGTTGTTTGAGTTGTGGACTTAGGGATGTTAATCGACAGAGGGGGGTCGATGCGCTCCTGCGATATCGATGGGGATGGCTCGTCGTTGTCCAACGGCTTAGGACTGTTCGTCTTTCCGAAGATCCTTTCTTGGACTCGCTGAGCAGCGTTCGACATTGTATGTCAGAGTACCAAGGCTCGAACGTTGGCAGAACGTTTAGTTATCAGAAATCACGTAGAGGTCAAGGGGGTAGGTATAATGCAGACTCGGACTCGGATGACGCGCGTGACGTCACCCTTTTCACCCCACCTAATAGCACCTTGTTACTTAGCCTCGAAACTCGTCATCGTTTCCATCGACGTCTCTGTTCACGCAATGCCCAAGTGTAATAATTCTTGCTCTGAAAAGGATATCCAAGAGTACTCCATCGCGGAGAGCCAATTTCGAAAGATGTTCTCGTTTGAGCAAAATTGTGGCAAGTTCTCCGAAAGTTCGGCGTGTTAAAAATAGAGCATCAGTAACTTCAAGTTAGCTTCCGAGAAAATAGCGCCCAATAATACACTGCTGAAGACCGTATGCTCGCTGCTCAACTGACAAACGATTGGTCTGACCTCTTTCAGTATCATGTTGATTTGCAACGTATGTGGCACCCCATCTAGATAATACTATGTCATGAAATTTGAACTTCTCATTAGTTTGCCGATTACGCATTAATCATTGAATTTAGTTAATATAGGAGTGGGAAAGAACCGGGCAAGGAGTACGCACATGAATATGAGAGGGTGAAAGGCCGTGAAAGGTGGTTATGTGTGAAATGGGAACGGCAACACACAGCATTCTGTGCTTCCGCAATAAATCTACCACCGGACCTTGTGACACTATCTGACATATTTACACCTTGTCAAGTCCAAATGTGAATATCAGATCCAAGAAACGATTTGGAAACAATGCCCTTGACAGATATACGCGACATTCTCTGCACTTGCTGTGGTCAGATGCTCTAGGGCGTCGTTCCTAGCCTTCACTCGGGCATCTTGCGCTCGGCACGACGAAGTAAATAGTGACGCATTGACAGGAAGGCATAATTCTCAATGTAACTTGAAAAGACCCGGGCCCGTGATCAGCCAGCAAAAGTACCTACCAAGATTGTAACTTTTACTGGCACGACGCTAGGAATTTCTAAGGAGTATTGATGTTTATGTTTTCCAATACCGCGCCGCCGGACCGCCGGAGAATCTGGAGATTTTTTATTTTTTAAATGTTACTGTCGTTGGGAGTATAAAACGAACGCGAGTGAAGAGGATGTTTTTCAAACAAAAATGATTTCGATCAACACTGTGTTTTCACTACTTGCTGGTGCCATCGTTGCCAACGCAGCTTGTTCTGCAACTATCAGCTCACTTTCAGGTATGTTTTTCTTTTGTTCCGACATATTTCAACGCATAATCTTACTGTCAAAATTGTAGATGTTGCCGCCGCAGTTAAATGTACAAGCATCACCTTGAACGGCTTCACGGTTCCTGCAGGCGAAGGTCTTACGCTGAGCTTGGCCAGTGGGACCACCGTCACCATGGGTTCGCAATTACCACCTACTCATCAAGGGTAAATTGCTGATCTTTCGCTTCTAGCTGGCGACATACTTTTCGGGAATAAAAGCTGGGCTGGACCGCTCTTTACTGTCAGGTGAGAATATACGCCTCACCTTCCGATCCATACATTGAGTTCTTGTGTTTTAGCGGTACCTCGGTAACCTGTGAGTATTGTATCAGGATGAGTTCCCAAGCTATCGCTTATATAGTGCATAGTTAACGGAAACGGCCACAAGTTCGACGGAGGAGGCCCTTTCTACTGGGTCAGTGGACAGACATAGCTTCATACTGCAAAAACGGAACTGATATATCGAACCCCGATAGGACGGCCAAGGTCTCAACGGTGGAACGACCAAGCCAGATCCCATGATGAAGTACGTCGGCTGCCGACTCAGGATCCATTCATTATACCACGCTGACAGTACCCAAGAATCAAAATGTCCGGGACCTTTGAAAATGTACATGTGGTCAACTCTCCGGCTCGTGTATTCTCGGTTGGGAATGACGATCCCTTGACTTTGACTGGTCTGGTTATTGATAACTGTGTGTTTATTGGACATTTATACTCTAAATAGCTGACCCTCTGTATTCTCACAGCCCAAGGCGATGCTCCAAATTCGATGAGCAAGGGACTAGCCGCAGGTACGCACGGTCGACTAAGCCCTGTTGAGAATATATTCATATATTTTACGAAGGTCACAATACCGATGGCTTCGATGTCAGCGCTAGCGACGTTACCATATCAAATAAGTAGGTATTTCTTCCCATAACATTGTTGACCAAATTCTTATTCTATTTATAGTCAAGTCCATAATCAAGACGATTGCCTTGCCATTAATAAAGGATCCAACATCGTATTCACAGGGAATTCGTGCACAGGCGGCCACGGTATATCCATCGTGAGTATTTCTACAGTACCGCTATTACGAGGCGTTGACTTGGTTTTAATCCTCAAATTAGGGATCTATCTCTTCTGGTGTCACTGTCAGCGGTGTTGTTGTCTCCGGAAATACTATTACGAACAAGTAAGTACATATCAGATTGAAACCTGTGAATATACTTACCTTGTCTCTCGGACCAGCGACCAAGCTTTCCGTATCAAGACCGACGCAACCTCTACCGGAAGCACTGTGACGAACGTCACCTACTCCGTGCGTACATATGTGTCATACCAGATATTTGAAATATTCAAACTTTCTTCAGGGGAATACTGCTACTGGCCTGCGCCAATTTGGTGTCCTCATTGATCAAGTAAGAGCCTGGCATATCAATTCTCTCGCCGCGTCGCATCTCATGCTCATTCTTAGAGCTACCCATCAACCCTCGGTACTCCTGGAACCGGAGTTGTGATTTCGGTTAGATAAAAAATTATCACAACGAAAGTTGGGATCAGAGCTGATTCAATTCCCATCTCGCACAGGATATCAATTTTGTTGCACCAGTGTCAACCCTCACAGTCAACAGCGGCGCTGATCAAGTGGCCGTCAACTGCGGCAAGGGCTCCTGCACAGGTACGCGCTTGAATCCGACAGGCGTAGTGTCCACATTACGAATTTAACAATATTGCCTTCCAGGGACATGGAACTGGAGTAACCTCAAGGTTTCCGGTGGCACATCCGGTACGCAATCATTTTCAAGCTTTGCGCATACCATATGGGGCCTGACCATTTCGGGTTGTAGGTCCAATCACCAACGCCGACGTTACGGGATTTACCCAATGAGCAAGTTCCACCGCCTCACTGGACATAAGCATTTGTACAAGTCCACTCTTCGTCGAAAATAAGTGTTTCAGCCTCGTGGACTGCAATTAGGACATGTATACAACAACCTATTTCCCAATTTAATGGTTGCTGTTTGCGGAATATTGGTGATTGGTTCGGAGTCATCCGTAACATCATCTGAGGATACGGGCCTGCCAAGTTGCCGAGCCGGTTCTTGTTGTCTGTATTTTCATCGACGCTCTGGTAAGGCTGTCTAGTTATTTCGATACTTTTATACTCTGCGAGATTATTGCCGCGTTTCTTTGATTTTTTGTGAAATCTCCGTAATAATTTTGGGCAAACAGGCATGGAAATTTGAGCTCCTGCATTTACGGGCGCGATCATTAATTTTACCCCGGGGCTCCTACGGATCATGAGCTTATTCTCATGTCAGATGTAATGCTATGCTTAACATTGCCAAAAATCGTCTTGCTTTCGGTCAGATGGCAATTTCCATGTGCTTCTACCCGGGCCGGCTATTATTACATTGCAATATCTAAAAATAACCTGTGCCCAAGGGGAGACCTTCACCATCACCGAGGCCCACTCAGATTCATTTGGTTGGTTTATAGTAATAGAGAGTCTCTCTCGCGTCTTCAGAATGAAAGGAAGGAGTACTCCCGGTTAGGACTTAAAACCTTTCCATATCTATGGGGGACAAAAAATAACATCCTCCAAAGATAAACCGCAGCCTGAGAGCAGTCAGGGGCATGTCAAACGGGCCGCCTCAGTGGTTGCCTTTCGTCGCACCATGCCACTCCACATATATCGCTTATAACCAGAGCTACGCATGCCTCTGACGGGTGTTGCCTGATCACCTTTCTTCTAACATGGCGTGCAAGCAAATTTTGAACACAGGCATATTGTTGGCAGCCTTCAGCCAAGTCTCGAGATTCGCCATGGCGGCGACAACTCCATGCATAGGAACAATCAACTCATTTGAAGGTCGGCCCATTTTCCACCACTCGAGGGATTTGTCGGCTCACACCAATATAGATGTCGCCACAGCAGTCAAATGTACGACGGTAAATCTCAACAGCTTCACCGTGCCAGCTGGACAGGGCCTTACACTCAATCTACAAACGGGTGCTACGGTTAATATGAGTAATTGTCATGACTTCTCATAGCATTCTGCATCCCCATAACTTGCGTCCTATTACAGACGGAGATATCTTCTTTGGAAATCTCAGCTGGGCTGGTCCGCTTTTCACCGTGAGGTAGTTTAAAATCCAAAATGCTAGACATGACTTCTCGTCAAATAACATCACCGTTGCGTATAGCGGAGAATCAATCACTTGTGAGGGTCATCTCGCGCTTTCCAGAGGTGGCGCTATAAAACTTGATAGTCAATGGTAATGGGAACAGGTTTGATGGTGGCGGTCCGTTTTATTGGGTAAGTAGACGATCATACTCGCTAAACAAACATAGCTGATCAGAAAGCTCTCCGTAGGATGGCCTGGGTGGAAACGGAGGCGTGTTAAAACCCGCACCCATGATGAAGTATGAATGCCTTTTTCTCGCCGCAATCCCATACTAGTGTTAATATGTCACTTCTGAGAATAAAAATGTCTGGCGTCTATGCAGTGAGTTCATAATGAATCCAAGTGTTGGGCGTCTGATAATCTTGATGGTGGACCTCAAGAACGTCACGGTTGTCAATTCCCCTTCGCGAGTTTATTCAGTATCAAACCCCGCTCCACTGGTGATGACGGACTTGATCATCGATAACTGTGAGTCAAAGAGACGTATTACTTGCGGCGCTCGAGCTCAAGGTTATCTTTAATCTATTTTTAGCTCAAGGAGATGTACCAAATAATCAAAGCAATGGACTTCCAGCAGGTGAATTTACTGAAACATGTCAGTAAAAGCTATGATACTCAAAGGTTCTACATTGGAAAGGACACAATACGGACGGGTTTGACTGCAGCACTACCAATTTAGTGATCCAGAATAGGTGAGTCGAACGCGAGCGCCGAGAAGTAACGAGTCGAATTCAGATGACGGTCGCGTCGGCGGTGATGGTTTGCTCATTGGTTATCTAGCCTGATTCATAACCAGGTATGTGATATCAGATTGACTAGAAGCATGGACCTGCGAGTACTGAGCGCTTGAATAATCAGGATGACTGCTTGGCTATAAACAAAGGATCAAACATCGTTTTTCAAGGGAACACTTGCATCAACGGTCACGGAATCTCGGTCGTCCGTACTCAGCCTCCAGTTTCTATCAGATAAAAGCTAATAATTATGCACCCGGTAATCAGGGCTCCATTGATTCTGACGTTCTGGTCTCTGGGGTAGTTATATCAGGGAACACCATAATAGAGAAGTAAGTCCTGTCCCCCATGGAACCAACCCATGATATCACATACGAATATCACACCGCAGTGATCAGGCGATGCGCGTTAAGACCATTAACACATCAACTAATAGTACTGTTACCAACATCACATACTCTGTGAATCGCCTCTTCATTTACCCTCCAGCGCCTTCGCCGACTCATCCATTTGGAATTGATGCATAGAACAATACAGCCACTGGTCTCCGCCAATTCGGGATTCTCATTGATCAGGTATGTGATCGTGGTCCTGCAGCATCATGAGTTACTTCTCTAACGCGAGCTGTTTTGAATCACTGTCGAAGAGCTACCCAAACACTCTCAAAACCCCAGGGAACGGGGTAGTGATATCGGTGCGCCGGGCGGATTAATCTGCTCCACCACTCAAATCCCTATCATCGTTCTGCTGACCGGCGTTTATCTGCGGTTTCAGAACATCACTTTTGGGCCGCCCTTCTCGACGCTGATCATGGCCAGCGGGAGCGGCGTAGACAAAGTGGCAGTCAATTGCGGCGTGGGGTCGTGCATAGGTCCGCTCCCAGGCGATATGAAAAAGATTTCCCCTCGCTGAGACAGCTGTAGGTCCTTGGGACTGGTCCTATCTCATCGTAGACGGCGGCGGGCCCGGTAAGCGTCTATTCCAGACTCGCCTCCATTCGACAGATGATGATGATGAGGAAAATAAATTTCAAGGCCCCATCAACAACTTCACAGGCATAGTAGGCTTCAATCAGTTGCCTGTCCACCCAGGCGCCTAGGCCCGTCGGAGAAGCAAAAGCTGGTGATTGTGCCATCGATTGCGAGTGAGAACGTTTTCCCGTTCCGGGAGGGGAGAAACCGCGCTTTGATTGTAGCCATGGGATCGCATATGCACTTGGCCTAGTACATATGTAGAAGACTCTCATAGATATGTTTTCAGAAGTTGGGAAGAAGTAAAAAAACACGTTTGACTTTATTCAAGCTCTTCCGCGGTTCAGATCGGAGTTCACAGAACGCTTCGCTGGCTCGCAGATATATCGCTGGTTTCGAACCGTTTTATTCTCTATGTGATTATACATACTAAGAACAGTAACCCCTCCATGAACACATACAAGGCGGCCGTGGAGAGAAACAAAATAACAGTTAGATAGGTAGAGAGACAGAACAAAAGGAAAGTCGAGGCGAGCCAAAGCTGCCCGGCGAGATAATGCGCAAGGAGCGTGGAGTGTTTGTTGTAGGTGCAATTAAAACTCCTAGATATAGACGGCTACAACTTTATGGGATATGGCAGGCAAAATGGGGTCACTGGGCAGAGAAAGGAACGGTAGGTAGGAAACGGCCGGTAGTACATAATAGAAACGGGAAAGACGGAGATCCAGAACGATAAGAGGGGAGTGAGGAGAGAAGGGAACAGTCGTGGGTCCGGGTACTTCTGAGATGCGGAAAGATGCAGCCGAGACAGTGTCGATAATTTTGAATAGGGCGTGTGGCGGGGTTAGGTGTGTGAGGTGGCAGGGGAAGAGAAAATATGATTATGCAGATGTGATGTAGGCCGGACGGGCGAATGCGAGAGGAGAAAGAACGAATAAGGCTAGGAGAAGGGGGAGAGCAGACCGGAGGCGAGGAAATCATGTCACGAAGAGCGTGACCTGGCCCCCTGGTCGGTACTGCTCAAACGCCATTTGCACGTCCTCCGTGGACCCGAGCGATACCATGTCGCCGTCCTCGTCGCGGTACTTGACGCGCAGGGGCCCGTCGTCCCGACGGGGCCCGCACAGGCGAATCTTGCGTCCGACCTTCTCGACTAGGTCGTCGTACTCCGTCGCGCGCGACACCTGTATCACGAAGATGTCCTCGTGGAAGTGCACCTTGACCTTCACGGGCAGCACGCCCGCGGGCTCCTGCACAGCGTCGAACGCGCCGTGCGAGCGCGACGTGCGGATGCCCACGCCCGCGAGCGACGAGTCGCTCGAGCCAAACGGCGTAATCGGCGAGGAGCTGTTGGGCGAGTAGTCCGAGCTCTCGCCCGTCGACTGGCTCGAGCCGCTGCCGCGCTTCCCGGTCCCGCTGGGCACGTTCTTCGGGATGCCGTGCATGGGCCGTGTCTCGCGGCTCCAGTGCGGCTGCACGGGCCCGGTGGGCAGCGGCGGCGCGACGGTCTTCGGCTGCGGGATGTACGCCGTCGGCTGGCTCGCGCTGCGCGAGCGCGTCATCGGCGGCGGCGCCTGCAGGCCGTTCACGTTCAGCGTCGGCGTCGCCGCGCGCTTGCGGTAGTCGCTGCCGCCCGCCGTCGACGAGCTGTGCCCGTTCGGGCTCTCGTAGCCGCTGCGCAGGCGCGTCGAGCTGAACTGGCTCCGCAGCTGCGGCCGCGACGACGACTTCGGTATCGCGCTTCCGAAGCTCGCGTCGGACGCGGCATAGCTGTTTGCGCTCATACCGCTGGTGAGCCGCGGCGTGATCGGGCGGAGCGCTCCATTGGCTGATTGCAACGACGCCGATGGGAGCGCCGATGGGAGCGGTGGCAGGCCGCCGCCATTTGAGCGCCATTGGGCTATGACAGACCCGTCCGTGCCCTCCGTGACTGCCCGTGGCTTTTCATAGCTCCCACTGGCCTCGCGCTCCGGGGGCATGCTGAGCGAGTTGGGATTCCTACGCGAGCCCATAGGGGTCCCGCGGCCGGATTGGGAATATGACGACGCGACAGGATAATCTTCAAGATCGTCCTCGTCGGGCTCGTCCGCGTCGAAACCGTCGTGGGGTGGGTAGCCTTGCGGTCCTGCGCCGTAGGTGCTGTTTGTGCTGTGTGACGCCTGGTCGTCGTTGTAATAGCTGTTGTTGGTACTGTATGCTGGGCGGCTGTTGCGTAAAGTTGAACCTTGAGATACACGTGCGTATGCGGAGCTCGGTGCACTTGACATGGAGTAATGTGACTGGCCCATAACGCGGACCTGGGGCGAAGGGTTGGTGCTATTGGCGGCGATGATATGCGATAATCCAGCGCTGGGACGCTCCAGCGCGCGCCGTTGGGCGGCTTCTTTGATCAAACGATTGATAGTGGCTTCCCACTGGCGCATTTGATCATCACGGCGGCACCGTAGCGTGAAGAATTCCAAATCATCATCACCTTTCCACCACACTGCAAGCGGGTAATGCGTCGGTATGCCAATGGCTACAAGGTTAATTAGTTATTATGGCATATACTCAGATAACAGTGAATATACACATACTTGGCGAGGCTCGCGCTGGTACTGGGACGGCTTGCGTAACATTCCCGAGGAAAATGCGACCCTTCAAGAGAAGAGGCGTATTCTTTTGCGGTGTGCCATTGCCGCCCGGAAGGGTTAGCGGCAGAGGCGCTGGCTGTTTCTTTAGGATGGAGCCATTCTTTCCCCCGTTCTTACCCCCCCTAACCGGCTGCGCGGAAGCCTCCTTGCAGCATAGGATGATGCGCTCGAACAAGAAGACGTGATATTCCCGATCAATGTCGGACTTTGTCACCACAAAGAGATCGTCGAGGAGGAGCTCCCCAAAGTTTTCTAGATGGTGGCCCTTCCAGTCGTCGATTCTAGAATGAAGACTCTTGACAGTCTGTTCGTTCTCGGCGCGCCGTTGTGCCTCGTTGATCTTGTCTGTGATGCGTTTCGCGGCATCGGACCCGCGTTTCAGTTCATCGTAATGCGCATACGTCGCTGCAGAGCAAGCTTTGAGTAGGGACTAAAAGGGCGTACCCATGAGTATGAGGTGTGGTGGAATGTTAAAATGACGGGAAGACGTACATCGAGAAGAAGAGGATATTTGCATATGCGCTGAATCGGTTTGATAAGCAAACCGGGGAGTTCGCCCTTGACGTTGATCAAGTGGTTCAGTGGCTGTTGACGTATGTTTGGTCAGCATTCGGTCATAACCAATCGGCAAGTTGTCAGGGTGATGGTCATGGCAGTTGTGTGAAACCAACTATTGGGACCGTGTCGGAAGGTTGGAAACAGAGTTGGGCTTACCACTAGGTTTTGCTCGTTCGCAAGCATGAGTTCCGTGGCATTCGTATAATTAGCGCAATACGGCTCATAGACGATGAATTCATCTTCCTATTGGGGGGAGAATCAAGAAGGTATGGAAGCGTGGCGTGAGTAAAGACAATGGGAATGCCAGTTACAGCACATGGGAAGAGTGAACTCACGCTTTCGACGAAATGTTGTCCCCAGCGCTGCTCTTGCCAAGGCAACTCTGCTGTGCTTTCCAGACGGATTAGGAACTTGCGCTGAAAGTTGAGGAGCTTGTTGAGATTTGGGAATAGAAGGTGGATTGTATCTTGGTCCATGAGGTTCGCTTGCGAAAGCAAGGTCGAATATTTCTGTAAGGGGTCAATCAGCATGGGCGGGGGTTCCGGATTGGACACAAGGCCGCTACATACCTGCATGATTTCGAGGTCCTGCACGTATTTCCGCTCAGTCTCGACCATCTCTCGGATAATGTTGTTCTGAGCCGACTCCTTGGGGTTGACCGGCTGTGAAACAAGGGTATCCGACAGTGACTCGATTGAGCGATTCTCCATGACGGAGGGAGGGGACGGGGGGGAATCTTCGAACGCATCGGGCGGCAGCTGATTGACCATGGCGGTGACGGTGTTGATTACCTAGCGCGCGAAGTCAGACATGCCACGAGATTGCGAGCGCAAAGCAGGACGCACCTTGACCAACCCGTCCGTCGAGTTTCGGTCCCAGAGATCCGTCACCGTGAATAGCTCGCACCCCGGAATCTTGTCCACGACCTTGTCCGTGCGGATCTGCATGGCGAAGAGGGCGATCGCGTGTTTCTTCGCGCGGTCAGGGTTGGCCTCGTATTTCTCGGGGTTGAATGCGGAGTTGTTGAGGCGGGTGAGGCTGTATGACGCCGGGATGAGGTCGAATATGAAGCAGAGGGGGATTCCGGCGGAGAAGAGGTCCCAGAGCTGGGTGACGGGGTCTGTGGACTGGCGCGAGTCCGCAGAGCCGAGATTGAAGTAGGGGGCAAAGCCGCGAATGCGCATGAGGCGGCTTCTGAGGGACGAGCATTGCTGGTAGAGGGATGTGGAGGCGGAAGCGGCCTTGTTGAGGAGGGTGTTGTTGGCGTTGGTGTCGATGTAGAGGCCGGTGGTGGAGACAACGGACTTTTTGCGTCCTGCGCCGTTGGACATTGTTGTCGCGGGGGATGGATGGTGGCAAGGAGAGAGCACTGCAGCCCAGATCAGATCAACTTGGCTCGTTTCATTTCAATCTCCGCCCGCTAAGCCTCCCCTACATCCTATTGTTCACTTCTCCCCTCGACCACAGAACAATGTCCCTCCCTCGCAATTCTCTGCAGCGGCGGCCACCCTTCAGCATCGCAGAGCGTGGCTATTGTATCTGCACCCAGCCTCCTTGTCGTTTCAAGCTGCAAAAATTCCAAAAATTCTGCCTCTTTCGCATTTGATACCCGAACCACCGGAAAATCTCATCTTCTCGCGTGCGGCAAACCAGCACACGCTGCATCCCCCTCCCAGAGCTGCCTGCCGTGCCCAGCGTTATCTTTTTCCAGTCTCGTCCATGGCGCGTTCGTCGTCCAATCACCCGTGCGTCGCTGCCCCTCTTGGGCCAGATCGCATCATCCGCCCAGATCTCGCAGATTCAACAGATGCCTTATTTTTATCCCTACCGACGTATGCCCAAAAGCGCTGTCTCCCGAAACCCCATTCCCCGCTGCTATTTTTGCCCCAGATGCTCTTTGGCAGACGCAGCATTCATATCAGGTTGCGCTGCACCACGCTCGCTCTCGCCCCACTGCGGCTGAGCTGTGCGAGTCTTTCTTCGGTTGCCGGTGACGCTGCATACCTGGAAGTAACGCACATCTTCTAGGCTCCCAGCAGGGTCTCCACATCCGAGCCAGCTTTAATTCACGGCTTCTGCCACATGATTTGGAACTTTATTATAAGGCTCACGCCAATTTACCCATCAACTCCGGTGCGGTGCGCACGAATAGACAGGGAGTATAAACACATTGCCTTCTTCGATATGTCATTCACTACCGTATATGTCGGCCTACCTGTGCGTCCATTGTTCCTCTCCAGCACTTGTCCCAGCCTCGCCCGAGGCGAGGGAATGGAATGATCGATGAGCCTATTATCTCTGCCCCATATCACATCACCGCGATTGTTTATCTTTCCTCGGCGCCTCAGACGACCAGCGGTCGTCACTCCGATTCGCGGGCGCCTGCCAGGCACTGCCCCGCTTTGTGTTGTGCAGTGTCGGTGCTGCATACCTATCAGCACGACAAAAGTATCGGGCATCGGAGAACAGCCACCCAGCGCCCGATAAACAATGACCGGCACTGTTCTATTATGAGCGCCTATGTACAATGCCATTCCAGGTCTCTACTGTGCCAGTATGCGGCATGGTTCTGGCTTGCAACGCGAGCTAGAGATGCGCTGCTGCTCCTGGAGAACAAGCGGCCGCGAGCCGGATCACGCGCGATGCTCTATCGCAGCGTCTAGACTCTGGGACGCACGCGCCACGCGCTCTGCTCGAGTCTGCTTGGCGGCATATGTGGATAACCCCTGTGGGCCCTCCAGATCGCGGAAGCTATTTCACGTGTATCGTGATCGTTCGTGGCCACGGCCCCGAAACTGGACGCCCTTGGTCCTTCGCCCGCGCACCGCGCCAAGGCGCGCGCGGGCGTCTGTGGTCGGGCGCCCGCGCCAGGTGGGTAGCCATCACAACGAGGACTCGAGAAGAGAGCAGGCGCGACGCGGCGGGCACCGTGCGACTGACGGCCGCCCTCCCTCCCGCCTTGTTCACTTGCGGCTGTCCTTTAGATAGCACACAACGTGATATAAGAGGATACAATAATAATCCTTACTCACCAAACAGAAAATTTACCGCGAACACAAAACAATTCAATCTGCGCACACTTAGGCGAGCGCCAGGCGGACGGACGAACAAGCCGCCTTCCCACAGAGGCCCGCAGATCAAGGGCGCGCGTACGCGGGCGTGCGTCGCGTAGCTTATGCGTGGGGACATGCGCACACGGGCTACGGCAGCGGACCCGGACGACCTTACGTACCGGCGATCCCGCGCTCGGGCGCCGGGCGCGCGTGTCGCTGTCGCCGAGTGCGCCCGCCAGTGGCGCGCCGGGGTCCGGGGGACGCCGCCGCTCCCCGCGCCCCTGGCGCCAGAAATGACACGCCCGGGAAGACCGCCGAAGTGTGGAGTGTTGGCCAATCGCACGCGAGAGCGGCGCGCCCAGAGATCGTCCAGCCGCGCACGCGAGCGAGCGCGCACGCACCGCGCGTGGTGATGCGCCGACGATCGTCTACATACATACGCCATCAAGAATTCGCCGGCGCTGGCGCCACCGCGCGCGGAGGGCGCCTTGCCCCACTCTGCGCGCCCGGTGGGTGCGTCTCCATATTCGTGGCGCCGCGTGCCGTCATTGGGAGCCCTAGCTAGTTGCGCCCACCGACGCTTAGAGGGGATGTTTGTCGCGCGCAAGAGCCCGCGGCGGCGGGCCATCGCAGCGAGCGCAGATATCGATCGACCGTCGCACCCGAGCGAGTGCACGCCTAATATAGCGCTTGCCTACAAGCGCCCACCACGCGCGCCCATGCGCTGATGCGCAAGTAAATCAATGATCTATCAGAAATTCGCCGGAGCCACCGTGCGCGGAGGGCGCCTTGTCCTACTAACTTCACTCGGCTCTGGGTGGGTGTATCTTCATATTCGTGGCGTTATTGCGTACATTCAATATTCCTGATTCAGAGTGCCTTGGCCTTGTTTTGGACGATCAACTGAGCCTAGTTATTCGCGTCGGTGAATTACGCCGCTCAGCGTACTACTAGGTGCACTCGATATTTCTGAATGCCTTGTTCTGGACGACCAACTGAGCCTAGTTATTCGCGTCGCACCTCGCCCAACGTACCTAGTTGAGCTCTAGTTCAACCCCCATATCCGACTGACTCGGAACGGCATGCATCGGACAGCGTTGGGGAGGCATAGCCTCCGGAACACCAAGTACTCGGGATCAGGATGACGCGTTAATCATTTAATACCGGAAGATCCTCAAGTGTTTTCGAATGACCTCCTTGTAATTACAAACAGCATTACTTATGTGTAAGTGTTTTAAATTCGTTTCGACCCCGCCCCACATACTTACCGTTTGGGCATGGGTCCCAGACCATCATATTACAGGCTAACCGCGATGGTTTCGATTGGTTAACGCTTCTTGAATACAATAATCATTTAATTGTGTGTTCAGCATCGCCGCTAGCTGATGTGCGTACGAAAGATGATGGTGGTGGGGATCCGGGTCGCGTAGATTGCTATTATGTACCAGCAAGAGCGGATGCACCGATGCCTAAGCCGGCGAGCTACGCATATCGCGGGATGTTTTACCCCGCGATGAGACCGGTCGGCGGTGCTCCGCTCGGCGGAGACCCCTGTACGACATGCGCCTCGTTTGGATTACGCATGCACACCTTGGTACTGATTGCAGTGGGTACCTGATCCGTGAGTGCGATATCAATATGCCACTCCGAGCTGATACAACATATGATAGCGCGTTTTCAGATGAACGGGGGCGTCTCGTGTCGCATCCTGCTTCCTGCTTCCTGCTTCCTGCAACACTTACGACCAAAAAGAAGGCCGGAAATGATAGCGAAATGATGAATAACAGTGGGTAGGAAAGGGTAGGAATCGGTGTATGCCCAAAAACGATAATCAGTTACCCATCGATACTGGCGTACGCACCCATTGGTCCGCTGGACAGCCACCGCGGACCGTGGTCGTCGTCCCGAACCGACGCGCACTATTGACTCAATTGCCCAATTTAGATTCAAGTCCTCGAACTCACGAAGCGGATCGCACGCCAGTCCAAACCGGCCGCCGATGTGCGTGCGCGCTGCTGGTGAAGCGCTGAAGATGCATGCATGTACTCGGCCCAATACAAGGAGCGGGTCTCGAACACACAATATTATTATTAATGTTGACGTTGTGGAACGCACGGGCTATAACTGGAGATCGCGAAGATCAATCAGCTCAAGAACGGTGCCATTTACGCATCTAATCTGAGGCCTGGGATCCCAGCGCGATGTAACGCCGCGCACGCAGCCTGTAGCTGATTCGGCAGCGCACTTGGTCGGCGCTAGGTCGGTATATCATGGCTTTCTGACGGACTGGTATTGATATGTCTTCTGTCTGGATATGCTATAGCACCGTGACTCTTCATGTGGTCTGCCGCTTTACTGCACTGGGGAGGCGCTGGTGGCTCGCACATACAGCGGTAAAGCGGCCGGGAATTTATTTGGATCGTGTGCACTGGACGCAATTTAGTCGTTGTTACGAGGCGATAGGCCGACTTGGAAGTTCAGGGTTCTAACGTTCAAATTGCATCTAACAGAAACCGAAACTTCCACGAACTTGAAGAAGGACAGCTTTGAATTGAATATGCCTTCACCACCAATCGGCCTGCAGCTTGTTTAGATTAGGTAAATCTTAACTTAGCGCACGGTCTGGCCGACTTGTCTGATTATTTTTCCATAAACGAAACATATGGTTTAATCAAGGATGCCCAACCGCCTGACAGAAAGATGATTCCAGTGGCATTCCAGCTGCCTTCTTCCGTCCCTCTAGCCAGATAATTACGGAAATGATCTTCTAAATGCAGTCTACATGTGAGTATTCCAAGGGTATTTCTGCACCGACGTTGTAAGTCTGACGGCGTGGTTAAATTGGAAGCGCGTTCATCACCTCATGGGCCATCGTGGGCCTGGGGAGGCGACTATATCATGACCCTGATCGCGAAACACTATCTCGCTCCCGTGTACGTGGGAGGTAAATCCGTTGCTTGCTTCAGCGGTGTTTCGGTAGGTTTCGGTAGGCATACCGCGAGAGCGAGTTGGCGGAAGCGCGCGTGGATTGCGCGATAGGCGCTTGATGCCGCTTCTAATAATAGCATCCCATTTCCAACCGTGATTTCCGCCCTCCTGATAAACAGCGACTAGTGATGAAGCAACGCCAGGAGATGATCAGATTCTCTCAAGATTATCGTCGGGTTGAGGGTATAAGATGTTCGCGTGCTAGATCTATCTTTGAATTGTCCTTGAAAAGCACGGCGGATAAATCATGGATGAATCACATCCATTGCCAGATGCCAATCATCATCGTGATGAACAGTATTTGTTATCTTATCGTGGAAGAACAGTCAGTGCCATCAGGCAGTAGCATCAGTTACTGGCAAAGAGGTATTTGAACATCCACGATGAACCTTAAGTAGTCGGGAATACCGGCCATTTCGAGATCGTTTCATGGTCTTTGGACACTGTCAAATTGCTGTAAAACACCATGTGTCAATGGAGTCGGGGACTTCCACGGTAATCTAAATCACGTAGAATGTGCTATGTTGCTCATTTCCAATATTCTATAGAGCTCCCAGCATCATTCTATCCTTGCGGGTAATGGTATTGTGGGAACTTGCAGATGATTACTACATGCATAGAACGATAAAGTATGCCGAACATTGGCCGAACATCTATTATCTTTCCGAGCAACGCCAATGTCATACATGAAAGGATTACAGGGACCTCATATCTAGATACCCTCATGTTAGAAAGATCCCAATGCTAGACAGACCAACACAGAATAATGACACTGACCTGCCTATCCACTGTCCAGCCGAGTCATCCTAGCAGTTCTGCTATATTGTAACACCGGTCTGACGATGGAGGACTGCGACGACGATCATACAAATAATGAGCAGACTCACCCTGGCAGAGGCCTTTCCGTGTGAATGGATAAATATGAGGCACATCAGCCCACACTCTTCTGGCGTGGAGTAAATTCATGGAAGTAGATAGAAACCCGTCTGACCGTCTTTAATAGAAGTGTATGCACAAACAATTTTTCCTGCGTCAGGAGCATCGTGATGGAGATAGTTGGGTAGTATGCAACCAAATGATACACCTGGCTTATGCACCATGTCAGGCCAAAATATTAATACCTTCTCGAACCAGGGTTTTCATTACCAACTCAATATAAGTAATCATCTCGACCCTGGTTCAGTATTCCACATTTGGGCGCGACAATTAATAGAGACAGAAGATACGATCAAAGGATTGCAAGATTTGTTGAGTCACGATTCATTGAGCAGGACAGAGATCACTACCTTCCCCTGTAAGTAATGATTTTTTTTTGTAACTCTTTAATGAAATTAGAAGTGCCAACTCGTAACTCTGAGTCTGTTAAATACTTTGCTACTGCATGATACCGCTTTCGGCGTCAAGTAGAGCCACGTTGTCCTTCACAAACATTGCGTCGTGCAAGTGCTACTACAACGTTACTCGTACTATGAACTTCCTTTCTAATAAAAATACATGCACGACACAGTGCGTGGGCACGCTGGCAGTGGTAGATGGAAAATCAGTTATGAACGAATCACTAAGGGCTCTGGCTCGTTTAAATTTCAAATTGAGCCTTGTTTAAAGACCCTTAAATTGAAAGAAAGACTTGATTTGATTTGAGCCTCAACGTCAACGCCATATGAATTACAGCTTCTTTGCGCCTGTGGCCATTTCAGAGGCCCGTCACGCTAATTTTAGATCGAAACGGGCCGGGTGGCCCAAGCGCCTGACTTTGTCATTTGAACTCCGCTTGAGTGAGGCACAGAGTCGGACTCCAACCACCAGCCAGATAATTCTGTCCGGGTCAAGACCCATGGCACCAGTCCGTTCTTCCACTCGCCGTGGCGCACATCCCACCCCGACACCTCCGATACAGGATGCAGACGGCGATGACCCCAACACAAACAAGGAGCTCTTTCTTGATCCCATGCTCGGCACTCCACTCGCCATTTATCTCGAGAAGGAGGTAGAAGACAAGGACAACATTGCCCAACTTATCATCGTGAGTTATAGTTCTACAACCATGTGCCACGAAAATTGTGAAAGTGTCGCGGGTAGCTACCGGCACGGAAATTTTCTCCAGCCCGCACCTAGCAGTTGCCCGACAGAGACATTTGCACCGTCCGTAGAAGCTTTTGCAGGCGCCAATTGGGTAATATGGTGCAGTTTGTTTTCCATGAATGCCTAGGCGCTTAGTCTAGAGGACTGGACCCTGGGGAATTCAGGGGAAGTTTTTCGGTGGGCGCCAAAATTTCACAGAAATATATGCGGGGCATGAGCATTTCACATATTTTTATCGTCTGTTGGCATCTTCCAATCCGTCGTCGTTGTGTGGTCTCACTACTTTGGCTTCCGTATCTGCAAACTGTGTCACCTTTGCTCTTGCTGACTGGTGATTTATATTCGTAGAAACACGGCGGAACAGTCTCACCAGGATACAGTGGCGTCCCATATATCCTTGGTAGGTTGCGATTTCATATGTGTCTGGGTAGCATTTTCTATGACCAAGGGATCGTATATGCATAACATACTACCTGACATCCTGAAGACAAAGTCTGACACACATCTCGCAGTTGATCCGCACAAACCATCTGGCCAAAATCTTTGGCGACAATATGCTGGAAAAAAGGGAAAAATCGTTCTCAACGCACAATGGGTGCACGAATGCATCAAGACAAACCAATTGCAGACGTTCCATAGCAATTGGGCAGGATGCAAAGTAACAGGAACTGAAACGTACGTTCAATTCCTTTGTTTTCTTCCCATCCGTCCCAGCCGTCCCCGAACCTCGATTCAGTCGCGAATTGATCAGGACTAAACCATGTCTTTTGGCCAATATTTTCATCCGTGCAGCAGCGCGAATGTCGATGGTTGAATACAGGGAGTCCTGCAACAAATAACACATGATACAGACCCAAGAGGCTGATTTTTTGTCTCAGTATTCAAGTACCAGCTCGACGAACAGAAGAAACTGCAAGCGCTGTCGCTGCTCGGTCTGTCCAGGCTCAGGCTATACACCCCCATGCTCTGCAAGCTCCTATGCCGCCCGTCGACCCTCTGAATGCCTATCCTTTCCAGGTATATGTGCCTCCGCCGATCCCAGGTGCCCCTCCACGAACGATGCCTGGTCAGCCGCCCCAGACATGGCAGGTCACGATAGCGCCTTCTCAGACGCATCTACACCCGCCGCCTCCGCCGCCTCCGCCGATGATCCATCGCGCGCCGGCAGCATCAGCACAGGCGGGTCCGTCGCAGCATTACCGTGAAGATGCTTGGGATGGGTATAGTGCGACCGACGAAATGGCACCCCAACCAACATCGTACGAATATAGATACAGAGATGAGCAAAATGGTTGGGTACCAGGACCTGGGCCGTACTATGAACCCTCGGTATGTAATATATCCCTGCGCTAGATATGCGCAGCTGACCAGTATTGCAGTACGACCACCCGTATGGACAGCCACCGTACATGGAAGACCCGCCGGAACATTCGTCTGGGGCCAACTCAGTTGCTGGACAGCCGCAAATTGCTGGTGCTCTCCATGGCTCAGCAATGCCACCATCCGGTGGAGACCAAGCGGAAAAGGCTCGTGGGCGGAAAAGGACACGTGCGCAGGTTTGTTAAAATTATGTTCATCTAATTTCATACGCACCCTAATTTTTATTACTGCGAAAGCCTGCACCTGCAGCACCTGCAGCGTCGTTAGTGGTCAATCGGAATCCTCCGGCTCGGTCGCCGACTCCCCCAACGAGGGTTATCAAAAGTACTTACGGTGGCAATTTATTCACCGCGGACGACGTGATGTACCTAAAAAAATACATCGACTATTGTCAAGACCAGTGTCTCGTTTTGAGGTATGTTCCAATCTCCAATGATTATGTTTTCATGAAATTACTCACCCTCCTTTTTCCCAGTCTTAGGGAGATTTGTGAAAGGATCGCAGTCAAGGTATGAAAATTTTAGCTCATTCTCTGCTTGAGGTTAAAGTTGCGTATCTGGTTGTCAGGCTCCTCATCACACGTGAGCGTATTGCTGCCTACTTCTCGACAATCGTTGCTTATGCGCATTATTGTAGATTCTACTCCTGGCGTCGATACTGCAATAAACACCAGATTCGACTTGGTGGCTATGCGATGAACCGTTCCGAATCTCCTATTGGAGGCGACGACCTCGACCTCGATATGGACGGCGCCGACGACATGGTCCAGCGCACTGGTAATGCTGGTCAACAGCACCATAATGCCGCCGCCGGATCGAGTATGTCACAAGCGCCAGCACCCTCTGCTGCACCGACAAGATTGGATATGAGTGCTGCCACTGCCGCAGCCGCTGCTGCTCCCCATCGGAACCGCTCACCCACTCCGCCACGGGCATTGTACCGCAGCACGACGGGCAAGGGTGTCGCATTCACGCAGGAGGATGTTACGTTTCTCGTCCGATTCATGGAGTATCGCAAATCTCAAGGCGTTCTTGATATGGTGGCGTTCTGGAAAGACGTAGCGGTCAAGGTACATAGTAATCTCTATCTACGTCCAGATTCTGGATTATATGTGTACAAAGCCCATCGGGCCAGTGCTGATGCCCTTACTTTCGATAGGCACCGCACCACTCGCGTGCTTCATGGATGAAGTTCTGGCGAAGGCATAAACACGAGCTAGCGCGCTCTGACGGAGACGAACCGCTTCCTGCCCCTCCAGATAAGAAAATGCGATACAGTAAAGAAGACGACGTACTATTGGCCAAGTACTTTTTCAATAAACCAGACGGCACGTCAGATAAGATATTCCAAGCTTTCGGACGCTTGGTGAGCTTATCCGGCCCTTTTTTCTCTGGTGCATGTGCTGATTACTTGATCAAGCATCCTCATCATCCTTGGAAAGGGTGGCAAGAACACCACCGAATACACAAAACGAAGATCGAGCACCTCATGCAACTCCTAGGAGCGGGCGAAGACCTCGATGCGCATGACATGGACGAGAGCTAGTATTAATTATGACGCGGGTTCCTTTAGACCCCAGATTTTGTTCCTTTTTCCTTCTTGCCCAAAATGCATGTTTTCGGTTACCCTTCATGATGGACTGAACAATGGCACAGCACGGTATTCAACTTTTGTTTTCCCCAATTTGGACTCACCGCTTCGCATATCTCTTCCAGTCACCCTCCAGCACCCTCCCCATGCGCTGAATCCAATGCTCGGGGCTCGCCAAGTCTCGCCAAGTCTCTCTAGACCAGATTTCTTTTTCCTTGCCCAGCTGTCTGCTCGTACATCTTGCCGTTCAAACACTTCAACACAAAGACCTGCTGGCGCGAAGATTGGAAAATGGCGTGCAGTTCAATTTCGCACGCAACACTTGGATTTTTATCATTCATTCCTTTGATCGCGAGGCTACTACGAATTCAAATACTCGCCGTCTACCAGATGCCTATCTGACGCTCGAGCGAGTGCAAGTCGATGTCTTGGTCAAATGTGATCAAGGAACAACGATGCGATATGAAACTGATGAGTATCTTTTTGTTGATATCTGGTTGTCTGGAAGTTCAAAATCTATCTGTTCATCGCTAACCTCGAAGGATGTGTACGCCTTTGGATGGCGAGGGACCCTCTTCTCTTGGTCGGAATTTGGAATTACACAAAGAGCGGAGATGAACGCGTCCCACTTTGTGTTTGAACAGGTATGTTACTTTTTAATTATCCATGCATTGTCGATGATTGATTTCGCTCATCCATTTTCAGATCTCGCCGGTACGTGTTCAAGTCTATGTTACTCTAAAATTGTCCTTCGTGCAAGAAACTACGAGGCCATTGCAAGGAGGGGATTCTGAGACCCTCCACCTGAAAGGTTGGCCGTAATCGTTGTATAAGCTTGAACCAAGCTCGAACATGTGAAGGTTACTTTGGAAGTATTCGTGTCTACGACCTGACACCCTGGCCTTCTCCGAACGGTGGGCAAGATTCATATCATCGATGATTACACTCATTTCTCTGTTGCGTGGGCAAGAACATCGTCGAGGAGCCTATTCGACCGTGCAACGGTTACAGACGAGCGACCCTATTTCTAATCTTAACGTAACATGCCCGAGTACCGCGTTCATATCCTGGCGCGACGGGGTTCTGCTACCCCATTCACAGTTTAGAATATTCCTCCCTCCTAAATCCAGTATCGCGCGGACTTGAAGAGGGGTATTAATTATCGGGTCAGAGAAGTATGCTATCCCCGCTCCAATAACCATGGCCCTGAGCTAACCTCAAGCATAACAGTGCAAATGTGCTGAGATGACATCTGCAAGCCTTTCATAGCTCAGATGTCAGCCCTCCGCAGCATGCACTGGCACCTACTGCCACACCCGCTGATTCAGGCGCATTACGCGCGATGCATGATGCCCGTGCGTATGCCCGTGCGTCTGCGATGCTTTGCGCAGTACACCGCGGTCCCGGCGAGGCCCAACGGATGTGCGTGCTATCTTGAAAGGGTTCGCGTCCACACCGGCGAGTTCTGGCCCGCACCCGCTGACTGGCCTTCGCACGAAGGGTCGGACCCGCGAGAATGGCGTGGCCGATGTGCGTCATTAATTTGGCGGGGCTACTTTTGTCAGGGATATGGCCGTCCGCAGCGCGCTGGGGGACCGCCGCACTCGGCCGTGGTGTCTCATGACATGTGTTGCAGTAAGTCTTTTTTTTGCCGCCGGCTGGAATGTCTGGGAGTGCGCGCGTTGTGGACTCACGACCGACTCTCGTCGACTACACAACGCTGGTCGCTGCCGCCCAATGGGGCGCGGGGAGCTCTGCTTGTGCGGCTTTCCTTTAGACAGTTGGCGGATGGCTATTCTCGTTTCTCCGGGCATTTGGCATATATCAAAATAGGCGCGCAAAAATAATGTGGGAGTGGGAATGAGTGCGATGCCGGAATGGTGCTTTGAGTTGGCGTGAATATCTTCAGCTTTCTCTTGCTCGTACATAAAGGGTGTCGCAAGGTGTCGCAGTACTGGCACATCGGAATAGAAGCAGGAAATCGTACTAGGTTATGCGTACGGGTCGAAAAGCTGTATGACATTATGTTACACAGCTGTAGTACCCGTCGGCAGTGTGCTTCTGGAAACACAGCTGGGTAAATCCCTTACGTGCCAAAAATGCACAGGAATTTTAATTAGGTTGCTACCATATTGGTTGGATCCCTTTCCACTGCTTAAGATGAACTGTGAAACCTGGTAAAACGCACCATTTGTCTACCCAGTCGACCTGTGCAGCAACGTGCTGAACAGCCTTGGGCAGCGAGAGCGGTGTGATCATCAGTGACCCTGTGCCCGACATGATGGGATAGATATCAATTGCCGTTGCTGCTTCCGCGTACACCAACAGTCTTCTTCTGTGAGATTTTGTGGGTGAACATCGAGTCTTGTGGACAATGCATGGAAGAAAATGGGTGGTTCCGGCCAGTGCTTGTGGAGTGCTGGTACTTGCTCGTACCTGGTGATGGAAAATAACAGAGGGCCTCAGGGTGCGGGCAACAGTTGGGATACCAATTATTGTGGATGAGGATCAAGCAGAAAAGGATGTGTTGTTGCCACTCGGCCATGATGGGTGATCTAAAAATAGACCTGCGTTGTGCTGCGGAAGGATGGAAATATGAACTTTGCGGCGGACGGATCTGTCCAGTGCGGCACACACGACGCCCTGATTTTGCTGCGCAGCTTGTCCTCTTACTCCTACGTCTCCCGGCAGTGCCACCTACTCCATTCCTTTCTCATTCTTAATAAGCCTCTTGTTCGACTGGTCGACCTCCTCTCCCTGCACCTCCTCACCATGGCTCCACTAACTCTGGCTCTCCCGTTTCTCTTCCTACCTGCTCTCGTCCTCTCTGTCGACCCCATTCACGTCCCACTAACGAAGCGTGCTTCACACAAGAAGCTTGATTTAAACAAAGAGGCACTGCGTCTAAGAACTAAGTACGGTTTTGGCGAGGCCGCTGCCACGGCTAGTCGCAGAGCGACTGTTGGGCGGAGAGGTTCATCGGCTGGCATCCCAGTTACTAACCAGGTATTTACCCTTCTTTCAGCTAGTGGATTTCGTAGCTTAACTGCTTGACACCTTCAGGACGACGACTCAAGTTATTTCGGAACCGTCACAATTGGTACACCGTGAGTAATTTTTTATTGTTGTTAGAACAATGAAGACGGCTCTGGGGCCCTCTTGTTTTGCTGGATTCTTTCTGCCACTTGTATGTACGGCACACATACCAGTGTCTTTTACATGTCTTTACACTTGGCAGGCGCCTCGGAGGACGGATCAGCGGGGGCATAAGTGGCTCATCCTTGGCAATTTCTTCTCCAGCCTTTTCCTTGCTTTGCTTCGCGTGGTCTTGGCTCCGTTCTACCCCGGATAGAAATCTGGAAACGAATGATATAATGACTAACATGCCTTCATATTTACAGGGCGCAGACGTTCAATGTCATCCTCGATACCGGCTCATCCGACCTGTGGGTTGCTGGCACCTCGTGTACGAGCTGCACGCGTCAAACACCTCTCTTCCAGTCCACACAGTCGTCCACGTTCCAAACAGGACAGACAACGGTTGGATCCACCACCGGCAACCCGGTGCTTGGTCAGACGATCAAAATCACATATGGCTCTGGAGCGGTTGAAGGCACACTCAGCCAAGATACGGTGTCCATGGGTGGATTTACTGTTAGCAATCAACAGTTCCGTAAGTCTCTCTCTTTCACATCAAAAGCGCAAGTACAAAGTCTGAGGCTGTATGGATTTTTTACAGTCGACGTAGCCGCTGTTTCCACCGGCCTCCTTGATGGCTCCGTTTCCGGCATCATGGGGCTTGCGTTTAGTGCGATCGCAAGCACAGGCGCCACACCCTTCTGGCAGACGCTGATCGCGAACAACCAACTGTCATCTCCCGAGATGAGCTTTTGGCTCACGCGCTCTAGCAGCACGAACACTCAGGATGTGGCCGGTGGTGTCTTCACGCTTGGAGGAACCAACGCATCGCTCTTCTCAGGCACCGTGGAGTTTTTGGACATGCCCGCAACCACGCCTACCTTCTGGCTGTTGACTATGTCCAGTGAGCTTCAGCGCTTAATTGGAAGGGGGTGGATATTGACCTACATTTCTTCTTTGACAGGCGTCACGGTGAACGGCAGCCCAGTAACAATTTCGACTGGCGACGCAGCCCTCTCGGCGATCGACACAGGCACCACCCTCATCGGCGGCCCTAGCGCCGATGTCGCAGCCATCAAGACGGCAGTAGGCGGAACTGATTCACCCAGCAGTCAGGGCTTTTTCAATTTCCGTGAGTGTCCAATGCCCAAGGGCGATTCGCAGTCGCGCATCGCCCCAGCCGCAGCAGCACACACTGACGCATTCTCACTCCTACTCCACAGCCTGCTCGACGAACCTCGAAATTTCGCTGTCGTTCGGTGGCCAGCTGTGGCCCATCAACACCGCGGACATGAATATCGGCACGGAGCCCAATGACGCCAACGCGTGCATCGCCGCGATCTTCGACCTCGACCTCGGCACTAGCATCCAAGGCGGCAACTCGGGCAACCCTAACTGGGTCGTCGGCGATACCTTCCTCGTGCGTCTCCCGTCCTCCCGTTATATCTATGTCCTAAATCTGAGCCCGCGTCCCTAGAAAAACGTGTACTCCGTGTTCCGCTCCTCGCCAGCGTCTGTTGGGTTCGCGCAGCTGTCGACGGTTGCCGGCGGTACAGGTGCGCAGCTTTTTCTCTCACTCTCGTATTGGTTACTGACGCCGACACCGTTCTGCAGGCACGCCAAGCGGGAGCGCGGACTCCAGCTCAACGTCTGGCACGAGCACGAGCACCGGGGCCGGATCGACCTCAAGCGGGAGCGTGTCAAGCGGCGCATCGCGCGTGGGACCGGCGCTTGCGCTGCTCGGCGGGGCGGTGGCGGCGCTGGCTATGCTATGCGCTTGAGGTTTGGCGTTCACTCACAGCGCAGCGATCGATAGAGCACGCCCCCGGAGCGCGGCGCGGCACATTGTATTGAACAACTCATGGACATGTAATTAATTATACGGTGCATTATACATCGGCGGACATAAGCGGTAAATAGTACATAGTACCACCTTCTGTTAATTGGGCTGCGTGCGGAGCAATGCAGGTGCTTCATGGGGCTCTGCTGCTGCTGCTGTCGTCTATTCATATTTGTCTGTCGTTTCGTTGTGGAGGTTGCAGCTGTGAACTTGCCGGTGTACGACTTCCACGACCAGTACGATGATTCGGCGGGCCATCCCTGGTACCCAGCAAAATATGTAGCTAAAGAAGAATCCGAAACCGGCCTTTGGCCCATTCGTCTGGTTATATTGTGTGGATCTGGAAATCATATATTAGCACTTACATACTGAAGTTTGAAAGAGAAATTCAGGCATGGACGGCGTCTGAATGCTGTCAACAGGGAGGTTTCTTCAAGGTGCCTACGTGAGTCTACCTGTATCGTCCAATAAATAATACGTAGAGAGCTTCGACGAAATTAGGACATACATGGTGGTCACAGATGTCCTGAACCTCTTTACTCGTAGTAGTGATGTCTTATCAATTTCGTCCGTATATATTACTGTAGGTCCCAGGATTCCAACTATCAGCCAATGCTTCTGAGAATTGAACCTGTCAAGAACAACCGGTGGATTCTTGTTAAACTTGTGCTAAACACCTGTACTACTACATACTTAGTACGTTTGTCCCTCAGCATATAAAAAATTCTACGAGTTGGAAATAATGTAATAGACAGTTATATTTAAATTGACCGCATCTGATGATCGCTGGTGTTTTGTACCCACCCACGCACGAAGCAGGAGACCGTCACGGAGCCAAAACAATACCGGATCAAAAACTAGTAAGCTGGGGCGGGTTCGATATCAATTCCGTAGAATAATCCCTCCTTGCTTAAGTCCTCTCCACAGCCAACATAAAAAATCGCTCAAAAAAATCGGCCAAGTGTGCAAATTATTTACAGTTCCGAATATCGAGTCTTTATTATGTTTTATTTCATCTCCGGTGTGAGCGAAAAGCCCAATCAAAAGTGATGGGCCCCGTTGCTTGTTCCTATTTGTACAATGTTCGAATTATTATGGTTCTAGCAATGCCCTCATTACCCTCAAGCTTACACTCTCTAACCCTTGCGATATCCTCCTACTCTGTTCCTGCTACTCATTTTCTCCAATTCATACCCGCGGATACCACACCTCTAACGCATTCGACATCACTTCAATACCAATACCACAAACTCTCGCTCCACAGACTTCAACTTGAAATACACCATGTCAGAACAAGACCAGGGTGTTTTTGCTCACATACAACTACGATCGTCTACACCAGGTCTGTCATGCATGATTATTTCCAATAAATTCAACTGACGCGAAAGCCACAGCCCCAAATGAGAAAGGTACATTATTCTGGGAACTGTAAATTCCGAGGTCTCCTCTGAGTGATACTATCCTTCGCAGTCTTAACTTTCTTGATGGGAATGCAAGACGACCGACCAAATAATACACCCCCTCGCTCCATGGCAGACCCGGATGAATACGCCAGCAAGGCTGGATCCATTAACAGCGGCACACGCACGCCCCAGCAACTCTTTTCTCCTGCTCCACGAAGCAAGATTAGCGACATTCTTCTCGATCCTCCTCTTAGTCGAAACGGTCTCAAGGCGCCGAGCCACATAGAAGAAGTTGATGAGCGCGACGATGTGAATTCCAACGTCCAGGTTGGCACGAGGTCCGAGCTTGGCGAAATGCCTGTAGTGAGTAGCTATGCTTGGTCGTCCATCGGAGTGTTAACGCCTCCGCCCAGCGCGAGCCAGGTCCCCACGATCCTCCCGGCCCGAAGTACGCGTCCTACGACTCCGGTCCTTCCTTTGGCAACTTTGGCCCACTGCCCACTGATGAGCATCCTACCGCGTCGATAAATCTCTATGCCAATAACTCCTGGAATGTACGTTGACGCTCTCCTTTTATATGTATATGTCATCGGCTGATCTTCCCACAGCCGCAATGGGCCAATATTATCAACAATGGCGACGGAAACGGCGAAGCGTGGAATAATGGCGCCAGCGGAAACCCTACTGGCTTGACCGAAGGAGGCCTCTCTGCATATCCTGCTGGATTGACGTCAGGCCCACCTGCTTCGGAGCGTGGCGGAACTCCCCGTCAGGGTTCCGTAATTTTAGATGCCCGGGCTCCATCTCGTGCCTCCCCGTCCAAAGCTTCTGAACGCGATTTAACGACCGTGCGTGAGAAACATTCTAGTTGATTGACTCCTATACTAACCATCCCATTGTGCAGTCTCCCAGACCGCCCTCTCGAGTTCAGAGCAAGGCACCCACCGACCAGCCCCCCTGGTCTCCATTCTCAGGCCGATCTAAACTCACCCGACCGACCGATAAAGGTATACCCTACCCGCCACTCCCCGAGAGCAGAATGGGCGACCACGATATTGGCTCTCCTCAATCACGTGCACGTTCAGCGAAAGTACCTTCAATCTCACCGTCGGACTCCCCTTCGGGGTCTGGATCGCCGAGGGTTCAGCTATTTGCCCAAAGGGGTCCCTATTCCAACGGCCGTACGTTGTTCTTCGCGAAAATGCGTTTGCTGTTCAACTGATTAATCTCCCTGCTAGATATGTCACCCCCTCCTGGATCGGTTTTGTCTGGTGGCATGGCACCTGGGGGACACCACAACCGAGCATTCTCCCCGTACCGCCACGCGCCGACGCAAGAAGACCTCTTGAATGCTGCCCTTCGAGGACGCGCCCTAGTTATACCCAACTCACCCGAACCCAAAGCCCCGTCTGTCATTTCCAAGTCCCCCTCCAAGCAAGGCACTCCCAAATCACCCCAAAGCCGTGCTCTCTCCCAGATGGAAGGGGGCAAGCCCATATCTGAGGTGTCTCGATCTAAACATAGTTCTATCGCTGGATCACGGATTTCGCACGTCGGCAGCAGGGCGGAGCGCGAACAGCAGGATCTGACTCCTACGCCTAGCCGGCCGCAGTCGCCAGACGGCTTGGATCCTGAAGAAGCCCGAATGGTCAATGACGCGCTGGCGTCGCGCATTGTGGACGATGCCTTGGCCGCGGCCCGCACGCCTCGCACCTCGTATTATGCAGCGTCTTTGGAACCAGAGGCCACTAGCCACTACCATGACATGGAGCTGTGTGTTCTCCTTCACCAAGAAAACGATCCCTCTCAGCACGAGATCGTCAAGAAGGCACTGCGCAAAGCAGTCAGGCAGCGCATCAAGAAACTGGGAATGAAATATGATCATGAAGTGCGTCCTGAATTTTCACCGATGCTCACCGATGCTCACATCCTTGCGAATAGTCTATCAAACAATATCGGAAATCGTACCATGACCATGACCCTAGTGTGCACATGCGACCCGAGTATTCGAATGATGTACGCGAATATTCCTTTTTTATTTTTGGCAATGTGCTGACCACTCGCTTTAGGAACCACCTCAATGGGCTTCTGACCTGAAGCGGGAAATAGTCCTCATGCAACAACGAATTGAAAGCTTAGGTCCCAAGATTGAAGGCCTGAAAAGCCAGGATAGGTCCTTCATTGCAAATGGATCACGCTTTGCTTATGAACCCGATGAATCTACGCGCACCCCGATGACACAGACTGTTAATATTCAAACGCAGCCCACCGGCACTCTGGCCGACTCAATGTACCAGCCGGCGGAAGAAGAAGACGTATTCCTCGATGAAGATGGCAATCCCGTACAGGAATGGGAAAATAAGACCGAGACGGATATGCCTCGTCGACTTTATACCGACGGAGAAACAAGATCACAAGCTCGGAGCGAACCCCCCGAAGTTACCAAGGATGATTCGACCGGGCAGCAATACCTCGAGGAGCAGCTTTACAAGCTCAGGGAGAAGCCTCAAGGCAGCCAATCTGATTTGAGATCACATCAGTCATGGGAGGTCGCGCAGCATGACGAGATGGACGATATTTACGAAGAGGACCGAGGCTTGCCTCAGTCCGGCTTGCCTACAATCCCAGATACCAACGCAGATGTATACCACGATGACCGCTCGAACTCTCCCCCGCTGCCCGAGCTCCCTAAAGACGACCATGAGATGACCGTGCACCCACAGGGCCCTTGGAATACTGTTGAATACAGCGGCGAGGCGCCACCGCTGCCGCCCTGGCAGCGTATTCACGCGCGGCTGCTGAACTGGGCGATCATCTGGCCGATGAGCGAGCTTGAGCAGGCGCTGAACAGCACGACACGGGGGCAGCAGGTCGACGAGGTTGCGCTCAGCATCTGGTCGACGCAAGCGTACAAGCGCTACGTGCGCGCGCGGCTGACGGAGAGCCCGCAGGGCGTCGTCGACCGGCTCTTCGTGCCCCCGAATATGGCGGATGCGATCAGCAATGCGGTGTTCAATGGTAGGCACGGCGATGCGTGCGGCATGCTGAAGGATCTGTGGGGCCCGTTTGGGCTGGATGGGATGCCCAGGTTAATTGTTGTGCTTGCAAAGCACCGATCAGACCCTAACCACTGGGTAGTTCATCGGTGTGTTTTCCGTTCCCTTACGCTTGCTCACCACGACTAACTTTTGTTTTTAAAGGTTCTCCCTTCCCGAAGGCGCTCTGACAACATACGACTCGTACCCCGAGCGAACACTGCCAGACGGACGGGTAAGTATTTTTACTTATCGCGACAGGATTAATGACTGATGCATCCTCCAATACTCCAGCCGCTCGGATGGTGGTTTGCCATCCGCGTTGCCTGGCCCAATGCGATGTACCCAAGCCCTGACCACCTTGTGCAGAAGATGGTGCGGCTCCACCGTCCGATGCAGCCGCCCATCGACAACTCGGTCGCCGCGGCGGGCATCTGGCGCAACGTACTCATGGGCTCACGCGCGGAGCGCAGCGTCGACCTCGAACGCCTGCGCGATCTGATCAACACGGAGGTGAAGAACCTGAAGCAGCGGAAGCACCTGGGCAAGCTGTCCATTGGGGTCACGCGCCCTGCCTGGGAGGACATGAGCTGAGCGGCTGTCCGCACTGCCTTCCACGCTTGTTGTCGATTTTTGCTTGTTTCTCTTTCGTTGCTCTTTTTTCTTTTCTGGGCTGGATTGTATGCGTAATTGGAGGGTGCGCTCCCCTCTTTAGTTCGTGCAGACGTTGATATCGTGTATTTTCTGCTATGTTGTAATTTTTTGTGCTGCGATGAACTTTTTACGCGTCTTTATTATGATTTTGATTATGATATCTCCAATACTTAAACTCGAGACCAGCCTATTCGCGATGCCAACGGACTGAAAAGCTGTATCGCGTGACGTCATCCTGCATTCGAGTTCATTCGGAAGCGGTCACTCGTTCCTCTTACCCTTGTACCACTCGGAATGATGGCAAATCTCACCCGTTCAGCGAAATCTGGCAGTGCATGGACTCCAAACGATTTGAGGGCGTTCAACATACAAGTCATCCGCGAGGATACTGAGTCTTTTTTCGGTATGGCAAACTTGCCCAAGCCCAAGAACATATCGCCCGTTATTTGGAACAATGTCGCAGCACCAGCGGGAAAACTCTCTAAGACCGATAAACTCTTCTTTGCATACGTGGAGGATGCTATGCGGATATGCCCTGGTGAAGAATCTCTGGTCAATGACTTCGCCGGCTTTCTGTTGGGAATGCTGGGTTATGATGACTATCAGCGCGTCTTGCACACTCGAAGGGATATGACATTCTACATGTGTGGCAGTAAGGTTGACGCGAGAGCAGACGTCACGATCGTTGAGCGAGAGGGACCCCTCTTTCAATACGTTTTATTTGTGCAGGAAGATAAAGTATGTCCTTGAACATACCAACCAATGCTTTGCGGAACCAAAACTTCACTAGCGCCACATCTCAGGCGATGATCCCGAGCCGCAACTCATTGCAGAAGCTATCGCGGCGTTTTATCAAAACAACAGAATTCGCGAAAGCGTCAACCAACCACCCCAGGAGTCTTACACCATTCTCGCAATCACGATGGTCGGAACGGCAGCGACGTTCTACATGATAACGATTGAATCAGAGCTCGCACTGGCAGTGGAAGGTGGCGTATACCCTGAAAATGTCACCTTCGTTCGCAAATTCGTTCCGCCTGTCCCGGACTTGCCCAATTACCCTGCTCAGGGTATGGTTCCCTTGCAAAATCGCAGAGTCCTTTTGAGATGCTTCGAAGCATTCAAAGAACTTGTGAGCAGGCTTCCTCCCTGTTAACAACCGATTAGAGACTCAATATATCACAGATATATTATTACTACACACCGATTATATATTAATCGAACAAAGTAGATCGAGGTGTATCACTTCGAGCGGACAGTAAGCAGTATTGATTTATCTCAATCCATGGCACCCAGCTTACATACGTTGTGACACTTGGTATACAGTATCCTCTTGTACGATTAGGCTGCTGTACTTATTAAAGAAACATCCCTGAATTTCTGACGGACTTCATGTGTACCAATCTGCTTTTCCCTCGGACTGGATTGTTCCAGTCATCATACATATGGTAAACGGCGGTGCATGAAATATGAATCAAAATCTGATTCAAACAGACGTCCCAAGGGCCAATGGACGCTGTATTGATTTTTTGGCACCCAAATGACCCAAGCGTGGGCATGTACGTATGAAATTTGCCATTTGTCCTGTAGTGATTCATAACGCTGAGTTGCCAGTCACGATTCCTTTGTTTTCTTCCAAACGGCGTTCAAGTGTTGTACATTGCGAGTGAGCTGCCAATAAATGACCAATGGGTGGTGGATGTATTGATCCTGGAACGTCGAATGAGTGTGTAGCTGTATGCATGAGGTTCGTAGTGCAGCGGACATCGTAACCGCCGCAGTGGCAATTACTTAGACGCACGTCCGAGTCCTATGACCTTTGAGGAGCTCCAATTTTCTGGTGATAATATCTGGGTTGTATTTCACCCCGCTAAAATACGCACAGCAAATCGCCGAATTTTAGAATGATGACTGAATAAGTGTTCGAAGAATGAGCTCACAAACATGATATGTGCTGAATCACCAAGAGGCGCGTATCGCGACCGAGCCCAAATTAAGGTACATGGACATTGGTTGTCAGAGAAAGCGAATCAATTGCCAGCTGTGGTATATGTCAAAGATTGCGCAGGATGGCTGTAACATCTGTTAAAGACTGCGATATGTCGACGTCTGCGTTGGCCAGGGATTTATATTCTCCTAGACCAGGCTGGGAGACGGAACACATCTACAGACAAGTCAGGCACCCGCTGAGCCGCAGAAGGAAAACAAACAGACGTTGAGAAGAGATGCAGCATCATGGTCTAATTTTTGGCGTATGTCCTCGTTCCGTGATTTGTTACAACAAAGTTGGTTTTTTTTCACGGCTTTCTTCGCTGCGGCAGGCTTTTTGCATTTTTTGGGGGCGCTTTTTTTACGAGTAATTTGGGCCATACGGGGGAACACGAAGAGAGAAAAAGAACAAGAACAAGTTGAGAACAAGCAAAGAGCAAACTTTGAAATTTCACGTCGCTTCGCTTAGCCAGTGGTTATGTAATACACCTATAGGCTCCGAAAAGGTTTCGCCTTTGAGGCAAGACTCTGGCACGACGCACGTCGGCCACCACCATCAAAAAGGCTTCGACTTTACAGAATGGCTGAGACACCGACGCTGAGTGTGACGATGCTGGGGGCAGGCCAGGAAGTCGGTCGGTCGTGCTGTGTGCTTCAATATCGAGGGAAAACCATCGTTTGCGACGCGGGAGTACACCCTGCCTACAGTGGCATGGCCTCTCTGCCTTTCATCGATGAGTTGGATTGGAGTACAGTCGATGCACTCCTTATTACACAGTGAGCTTCCCGAAAGTCAGAAATAAGCATTAGAACTGAGATAGTCGCTACAGTTTCCATTTGGACCATGCAGCAGCTTTGACGTACATTACTGAGAAGGTTCATTCTCAAAATTTCCGCCAGTAAACGAGGGCTGAATGTTTTTCAGACAAATTTTAGAGATGGGAAGGGCAAGGTGTACATGACGCATCCAACGAAAGCGTTGCACAAGTTCATGATGCAGGATTATGTTCGGATGGGGTATGACTCGTGTCAAGCCTACTTTTCGGTGTGCGCGCTCACATTTCTATTGCAGTTCTTCCACCTCCGATGCGCTGTTTTCACCTTTGGATATGACGATGTCGCTCGCATCCATTATTCCAATTTCCGCCCATCAACTGATCACTGTCTGCCCTGGAATCTCGTTCACGCCATATCATGCTGGGCATGTTTTGGGCGCCTGTATGTTCCTCATCGATATTTATGGGCTAAAGATTCTTTATACTGGCGACTACTCTCGAGAAGAAGATCGGCACCTCGTCAAGGCAGAGATTCCTCCAATCCGGCCTGATGTTTTAATTGTCGAAAGCACCTTTGGCGTCCACACTCTGGAAGCTCGAGAAGAGAAGGAACTTCGCTTCACCAACTTAGTCCACTCCATCATCCGTCGAAACGGGCATGTTCTACTTCCAACATTTGCTCTTGGACGCGCCCAAGAACTTCTGCTCATATTGGATGAATACTGGCGAAAACATCCTGATTTGCACAACATTCCAATTTACTATGCTTCTGGGCTGGCGAGGAAATGCATGGCCGTCTACCAAACGTACATCCATACTATGAACAATAACATACGCTCTAGGTTTGCAAAGCGGGACAACCCTTTCGTGTTCAAGTATGTATCTTCCTGTTTAACCAGTTCACCAACCTTGATATCTTTTGTGTCTTCAGACATATCTCTAATGTACCACAAACACGGGGCTGGGAAAAGAAAATCGCTGAAGGACCTCCGTGCGTTGTTCTTGCCAGCCCGGGATTCATGCAAGTTGGGCCAAGCCGAGAACTATTCGAACTGTGGGCACCAGACTCAAGGAATGGTGTGATTATCACCGGATATTCTATCGAAGGGACCCCAGCGAGGGTGAGTGTTCCGCAGATTGGTACTACTGGAGGATTCGGCATGTATATACTATCATTCGAATGCACATCCATTTTTCCTTTCAATTGGCACCATTAGCATTAAATGCTCAAACTCGCCTGAACTCTAGGATATCATGACTGAACCCGAAGACTTTGTTACATTGAAAGGCGCCACCATTCCAAGAAAGCTATCTGTGGATGACATCTCTTTCAGCGCTCATGTCGACTATTCTCAAAACGCAGAATTCATCGAGACCGTGAAAGCGCAGCACGTTGTGAGTAATATATTTTTATATATCTTCCAAAATGTAGTTGCTAACTATGCAATACTAGGTTCTGGTACATGGGGAGCAGGCGGCAATGTCGCGCTTGCGTGCCGCTATGACTTCTCGGTATAAAGAACGGGACGAAGATGTCAAAATTCATACTCCAAGGAATTTGGAAACACTACGTCTGTCATTCCGTGGTGAACGGGTTGCGAAGGTATGTCAAGTCACGGAACGTTCATACCCCCACATTCGTAATGAACGATCGAATTTCATCAGGCAATCGGTACGTTGGCAGACGCTCATCCGAAGACGGGTGACATCTTGTCAGGCCTGCTCGTTGCGAAAGATTATTCTTACACCCTACTCGACCCACGTGATCTACGCGACTTCGCAGGTCTTACAACTTGTACCGTGACCCAGAGGCAGAAGATTATACTTGGCGTAGGCTGGAACCTGGTGAAATGGCACCTGGAAGGCATGTATGGTAGCATCGACGAAGGGCTGGATAAGGATGGTGTTCCAACAATGCGGGTGAGTCTGCAAGCATTTCGCGGAGGCCGGTGCCCAAATGATGACCTATCTATGATCTGCAGGTTATGGGCGTGGTTGATGTTAAATATACCGCCGAACACGAGTTGACGCTGGAATGGGAATCAAGCTCCAGTAATGATATGATAGCGGACTCTACCCTCGCACTTATAACCGGAATAGACAAGAGTCCCGCATCCGTGAAATGCAAGTTATGATACTCGGCAAATGTGCAACGCGCTAATCATGCTATTTAGTGACTACGAATTCTCACTCGCACTCACACGCGCATGCGCACGGCGAACAATCACATCCGCACGCCGACCCAGATGGTAAATCATCGGAGCGCATACGGATCGCCCGTCTGGCTATGTTCCTCGAGGCACACTTTGGTGAAATTGAGTTCCATATGCCCGATGCCGACGACGACGACCATGAGCTCGGCGAGGACGAGCACGGCGCGTCGCTGCTCGTCCGGCTCGATGAGGCCGAGGCCCAGATTAGCCTGGTCAATCTGGTGCGTGTCAATGTGTTCCGCGCGATTGATATGATGGCTAATCAATGATCTACATGTGCGCTTTAGACTGTCAGTAGTGCGAACGACGTTCTAAAAAAGCGCGTTGAGGCGGTGCTTGATATGGCGCTGACGACTATCAGCTCGTTGTCTGAGGCGTTTGTCTCCGGCACATCCGATGTCGCCGACGATGCAGCGCTTTCCAAAGACCATGTCGATGCGGGCGCGGAATCCATGGAGGAGACCGAAGATTCCGAGGCCATCTTGGAGGTCATTGCTTAGGCTTCGGGGTATGCGATGTACAATAAATTCACGTTGGTATAGCTTGTACTACCATAATTTACAAGTCAAAAATCAGGCTTATTCAAGGTCGGATGTAAATGTTGTTTGAAAATGTTGAATGGCATCACCGCAAATGTGTCTGCGGCGGAACTACTGGAATAAATATGATGCGAATGAAAATGGTAGAAATGACGGCTCGAAAACGAATGAAAAGTTGGTTTGTATCGTCGTTAAAAGGAGTGTCTGGTATAATAGGGACGGGAATCATAAGATGTCATCATGCCCATAGATATAGGGTATACATGGGTTATGTTGAAGAAAATTCAACAATTGGGCGGTACCCGGCAATGATTTTCATATAGAAGTCTTCTTGGAAAAACTACAGGCTATATGTTGTTATTCCGTATTACAATGGAGCACATGGAGAAAAGCATTCTCACCTCCAGGGATTTGAACCTCCTGCAGTAAGATCTATCCTCCACCGCCATTTATTGCTATAGCGTATTCGCTTCATCTCTTGGTGGGAGCGGATGGAGATATAAAGAACAATGATGGTTTCTACCAAAGATATTCCCGCGACGATGGGCATCCATATCTTGACTTTGTCGTCATCATCCGTGCTCTTCATTATGCCAGATAATAGTAGGCAAGCGAGGGTTACCGACACAGCGAGTGCCGTGGACCAGAGAAAGGCAAGGATGTATCCACATACGACTGGGACTGAAGAATAAATGCGCAGGTCGTTGTGCTTCTCGGAGCTGCCTAGGAGCAAGATGTAGGTGTGATGGGCGAAAGTGATGATGATCACAGAAGGAATTATCCAAATGACCGGAGAGACATTTAACGAGAGACCTGCAAAAACCATCTCCACCGTCGAAAGAAATAAGGAAGTGGTGGCGAGGGGAAGAAGGTGGTGCGGAAACGAGCCCATGTCGTTCCGCCGCGAAAAACAAGAAAGAGCCTGCTTCCTGCAGTCGAGGTCTTGTCTTTTATCATCTGTCTGTAATCCTGTGTCAGACTAGTAAATTTAGCGCAGCCTCATATGATCATGTATCAAGAATTGTTGTGACTGCTGCCAGCGCCCGGACAAACATAGCCTTTAATTTCACCTGCGGGTCGTACTTTCCTGCTCCTCCTTGACTGGCGTGTTTCCCTTGATGCATAGATACGAGGACCGCTCGCGTGGAGATCCATATTTTTGATACCGGCTGAGTCTTTTCCGACTAGTGCGTTGACTTAGCCTGTTGCAGGCTGCGCTCACTGGCAAGACATCCGAAACCGTGACTATTAGATCAAAGTCCAGAACAGGATACAGAGAAAATAATCCTGTTGATGTCTGAGCAGGTAGGGTAGTTCGAAGACCTAGCGCAGAGTTGATGCAACCCAGCGCTGACATGTTTTGGCTCGAACACGCGTTCGCCAAGTTTCGTATTATGGCCCACGCTGATGGGAAAATCAAGGAAAGGGTGGAAGTCAAAGTGAGAATAAGTAACTCGATCATAATGATCCAAGCCAAGTGGTCTGTTATAAATGATGGTACTTACCGAGAGAAATCTAGGAAAACGCTTCCCTTCAAATTTGATGAACCTCTTGCAGACTCTACGGAGGTCTATGTACTGTCCGGGCTCCGTATAGTCCATTGATCGTGATTGAATTTTAGTTCTTAGTGGAATTTGATGTTGATGTTGGAAAGCATGAATGGAGAACATGAAGTGGTACAAATTTGGGAGAGATGAGGAGGGGTGCCAACCGGCCACGGATATATGCTGTGAGCAGTGCCAGTGGGCGGTCGCAGCTCAAGTACTTACGGAGTACTCGCTACTTCTGTTTGTTTGAACTTTCTGAGCTGTGTGCGGTAAATGTGCCAGATAGGAGTCGGGAGTCTGAAGGTAAGGATGAAAAGCTTTCACTCGTTCGTTTCAAGTTCGTGTCGCTGTCAATGTCAATGTCAGAGATGAAATCCGGTCCGGTGGCCCCGGCCGCCGGGGGGATCGTTTGGATTCACGTGATGTTACTCTGTTTGTCACGTTCGCGTAATAGCTCGTGACTGATCGCGTCGTACCCTTGAGTCTTGACTCTTGACGCGTTTTTTGGGATTCGGCTGGCACCACTTGCGATAAGTACTCGGTCAGTACTTGTTAAGGACACTCTACATTCTCGTTCCTCCTCTCCGTAGAGACTCAGTATGTCAAAGCTTATCACAAGCTCATCCCATGGCAAGGGACGTACGTGCTTGACATTCTCAAAGGATGGAGTGTACGTGGACTTCCAGTATCCTTCACTGGCAGCGTTTGCTGACTATTTTGCCTTAAGACGCGCTTTCACTGGTGGACAAGACTGCATCGTACGCATTTGGAAAGTGAACGAAGGTGCAGACCAAGAACCTGCGACGGCTGTAGACTCAGATGGTGCCGTGACATGCGTTGCAGCTGCAGTAAGCCCATATGCCACATTACGCTCTCCGCCATATCACGCTCTTTAGCTCATCTAAGTATTTTGAAGGATGATTGCTGGTTCTCTGGTAGCGAAGACACGGAAGTTCGTCAATACTCGAAAGACTCCACCCAATTCGACGGCATTCTGACTTCACTTGCTGGAGTGCCTGTTCGAAGTATAGCAATTGATCCCAAGGGAAGGAGGGTTGCAGTGACATCCGAGTGAGGCTTCAGCATTTAATATATTCTATATGTGATGTTTATTCATTTATTAGCGAACTGTTTGTCAAGGTAGTTGACATGGAGGATACTATGAAAGTGGATCGCTTGGAAGGCTATACATCCGGCGTTCGCAGTGCTGCGTGGCATCCTTCTGGATCATTGCTGGTGTGTTCTGTTATTTGTTCAATAGGGCGTATTGCTCATACATATTCAGGCCACATGCACAGGAAACGGAAAGATTGTGATATGGAATATGGCCGCACCGCAACCGGTGATTGAAAAGACCATCGAAAACATCATTCCAGAAGTCATGGACACTGAGTGAGTCGAGCTTGCAATATATCACTGAGTTACTCAGCAGCCTTATTTGCGCGTCTAGATCCCCAGAGTTTTCCTACGATTGCTCCGTGGTATGGCACACTTCCGGGGACTACTTTTTCGTTGCTACAAAGGGACATGGTACGTTAGGCCTTCATGAACAGGGTTCATCCATAACTGAGATCGTTGGACAGAAATTGTAACCGTCTCTCGCGCCGATTGGACCAAGTCGTCAACGTACTCTGATAAAAACGCATCAGGCTCGATAACTGCGTTGGGACTATCGAATAATGGCGTATACCTAGTGTCTGCGTCGTCCTCAAGAGTCCACATCTGGTCAACCCAAAATCGACGGTTAATCACTACGTAAGAATTCCGATGATAGTCGACTTTTATCTCGCTTATTTATATACATGTTCCAGTCAGAATGGAACACCAGGATCGACAATTACACACGTAGCATTTTCTCCACGCGAAAATCTTGTCGCCTGGACCGACACAGATGGTGTGTTCACTCGCTGGCCTAAGGCCATTTCCGACAATTACCCCGACCCTGTCAAGGTCACTGGAGCAACAAGTGGACCTGCTACAATCCCCGTGAAACCCAGCCGAGGTTTGGATCTCTTCCTGGATGAGCCTCAAGATACCCTCGACGATGTCTTTGGTGACGATGCTGGTGACGATTCTGACGCTGATATGCCCCCGGATGACTGGATTGTCGATGATATGGATGGAGCACTACATCTACCAGATGCCGGGACGACGACGAAGAATGGCTTCGTGAAGGAGATGGGTAGGTGGATTTCCGCTTTACATGGAGACGCGCATTGAGTGTAGATTAGTGAGCATTACAAAGGCTCAGCCACCATTTCTCCCTGGGTCAACGCCAATGGAGAACAAAAAGCGATATTTAGGTACCGTCGTCAACGAAATCTCACAGTTCGACAACTCATATTGTGTCTTCAGCCTTCAACATGATTGGTGTCATCGAGATAACCGACCAAGATACGCATAATATCGTCAACGTGGAATTCTATAACCAATCATTACGAAAGGGTTATCATTTCCAAGATAATTTTAAATATGATCTAGGGTACCTTGGTAAATTTGTTTGATGCATCTTTGATAATCGCTTTCTAATATATACCCAAAATAGGTGAACGAGGCGCCGTTTTTGCTTGCCAACCCGAAAATGATCACTCCGCTGAAATCGTGTTCAAGCCCTACTCAACCTGGAAAACGAACGACTGGACATACAAACTCCCGCGCAAAGGAACGGTGTGCCTCGGGATTGCCGCCGGTGGGCTGCCGCTCAACTCGCGGGACAGCAATGACTTTGAGCTGCAGGGATACGGGCATGTCGTGGTTGCTACGAGTGAGAATGACCTGACGTTCTTGTCTGGTACTGGGCGCGAGCGCCGGATCATGGCACTCGGCGCCGATTTTGTCACGATGGTAGCAAGCGCTGAGTGGGTCTTCGTTGTCCATCGAGCTGGTTCTACTACCATTGACGGTGCGTCGCTTTTAATATCGTTACACATAGGCGGTTTGTTGAATGTTTGCGTTCTTGCAGGCTCCCAGAATTTGTCCTACAGTATTATCAACTTTGAGGATTTCACTGTGCGTCAGCGAGATGTCCTACCAGTGCCGAAGGGCCACACCCTGAAATGGATCGGCCTCACAGACTTAGGCGTAAGGATATTCTTTACAATACAAACATGGTTTTTTATTGACAGCACGACAGGCTCCTGCGATGTACGATACCACGGGGTGTGTGCATGTCCTCACGAAATACCGTATTCCGCACCATGCATCATGGGCTCGCGTAATGGACACCAACCTCCTTGAACGAAGGCAAGGTAAAGACGAGTCGTACTGGCCGATTGGAATTACAGAGAGCACCCTCATGTGCGTTATTTTGAAGGTACGATGTCATTCTGCTATCATTCTTTCATATTTAACTTTAATATTGAAATCGCTCGCAGGGGAGGCAAGAACACCCAGGTTTTCCGAGGCCTCTGATGCAGGAGCTGCCCATGAAGATACCCTTCCGGCAAGAGACTGCCGAAAATGAATTGTACGTGTACACAAATCATTTCTTCATTAGATGCACTTGACCAATAACGAGCAACAGCGTTGAGCGTGAACTGCTTCTGGTTCAAACAATGGTCGACTGCCTGGACGAGGAACTCACTACCGACGATATTGTCGCGCGCGAAAAGGCCCTCGACAAAGAGATGATCAAAATCATCCTAGCCTCGTGCAAGGAGAACAACGTCCCGCGCGCTATCGAGGTCACGAAGCTCCTGCACAACACCGCGGGTTTCGACAACGCGATGAAGATCGCTGACTTCTACCACCTCGTAGGCCTGCGGGAGAAGATCGGCTGGATCAAGGCCGACCGCGAGGACGCCGAGGATCGCCTCCTCGTCGCGCGCAACAAGCGTCGGCGCTGGATGAAGCCCGACGCGCCTCTGCGCCAGCTCGCGCCGGCAGTGACGGCGTCTTCGGCGCGCTTCGACCCCCTCGGCGACACGCGCCCGCCGCCTGTGATCGAGCGCCCGGGGATGGCACGCGTGACGCGGCCGATCATAGAGAACACGCGGTACACCTCGCTCGCGCCGCCGTCGACGCCCGCGCCTGTGGCGCCGGCGCGCTCAAGCTCGACGTGGGACGACTCCTCCGTGCTCGGCGACTCGCCGCCGCCGCCGCCGGTGGAGGCGAAGCGAAAGCGCGCGGAGGTGGACGCGGAAGAGTCGTCTTTTCCGAGCTCCGACTTTACGGCGATGCCCCCGCCGCCCAAGCAAAGTAAGCCGTGCCGCACCTGCATCGTCGTCGCGCCGCGCCGTTTCTGACTGACTAGCGTTTTCTGTTGCTAGAGTCCAACCCATTCGCGCGCAAGCCACCTGGCGAGGCGAGCAAGAACCCGTTCGCGCGGAAGGCGACGGAGTCCAATCGCACGATCCACAAAAGCGACAGCTTCTTTGACAAGGTCGAGGTGGCCGAGGCTGATTCTGCATCGTCGCGGAAACGTGCGTATTTTTCTTTGCACTTGAATCCCACATTGGCTCAGCTCATTGCCAACGCAGGCCCCGCCGCGGCGAAAGCGAAGGACAAGAAACCCGTCGGCAGCGGCGCCAAGCAGACAACGCTGTTCGGCATGCTGCCCAAGGCCGAGAAACCAGCGCCAGCAAAGGCGAAAAAGGCCGCTGCAGCTGCGGAGCCTGAGCCTGCGCCCGAGCCCGAGTCGCTTCCGTCCGAATTTGAGACGCAGACGGACGATATCACGATGAGCGACGCAGGCATATCGCTCGAGACGCAGGAGACGCAGGAGACACAGGAGACGCAAGAGACGCAGGAGGACACCCAGCCCGAGGAGGTGATCGTGTCAGCGCGGGCGTATTCGCCTGAGTGGGAAGAGACGCAGATGGACGAGGATGTAGTAGAGGCATGAGCCAGCTCACAGCTAGCTTCACGATCTGACATGAGAGCAGGCGCAAGGGGTGCTTTCGCATGTATTTTACCTATAGGAAGGGCCATTGTTATTTATACTTACCAGGAGTGCAAATGCAGTATTCGATGATAATTTATATTCCTGAGTTACATATGCATAATGTACCGAAGATTAGCGCGAACGCACGCTGAAGCTGTCCATCGTAAGGTCCTGTAGGGGCCGTCAATATGTGCGTACGCTAGACAAACAAGGTGCCACGTGCGCCGACGTACCATAGGTCTGAACGGCCACTTTTTGAATGTGTTCACAAGGATTTGCCACTCGCGCATCTCCAGCGTCCTCGGCGACCTGCTCACGTCGACGCGCTGCTCCGCAGGTAAGCTTGGATCAGTCATCTTCGGGATCAGATTCCGCCCGCCAGAGCCCAGGGTCCTATGAAATATGTAGATAGATCAACGTGGAATTCTGCCGGGGACACTCCGCATCGGACGCACAGCATGGACTCAGACAGCGGCGTCGCGCGGAGGACGAATAGCTTGCGCAAGCAGTAATCCCAGAGGTCAAGATCGCCTGGGGGAATCATCTGCCAGATGCGCAATAGTAATAGCATCAGTACTAGCATCGGGGCGACAGGCAGCAGTCACGCGCGCGGCGCTACGCACCTGCTCGGCCATGGGCACAATGGTGCACGCGGTCATCGTGACCGTCAGCGGCTGCCCGAAGCGCGTCGGGAAGAAGTGCTCCCAGTGCGGCTGCAGCGCGCGCGGCGGGAGGCACTCATGGAACTCCGCGACGGCCTCCGCCATCGCGGACACCTTGCAGCGGGGCCCCGAGCCGACGGGTGCGCTGACGCGCTGTGGATGCAATTAGTTTGCGCGGCGTGGGGGACAGGAGGAGGGGACGTACTTCCCACATGCGCGTGGTCATGATGAGGTTCATGGGTATGCGGCCGTACTGGAAGAGCCACTGGCGGTCGGGCACCGCGCGCATGAGCTGCGCGACGAGCTGCTCGCCGTGGATGTCGGTGGGTATCGACATGATGAACTGGAACTGGTCGTGCTCTGCGTCATGGTCAGCCGCGCGTGCGGTCGGCGGGTGTACTGCGTGTGCGCACCTTGTTCCCATGGTATAGGTTTGACGGTATCTAGGATGCCTGCGTCTCGCAGGTCGTCGTAGGTGGACCATTGTTTGCCGGCTTTCTGGAGGACTACTACTCGGGGATCGGCTTCTTGCAGTGGCTATGGGTAACATGCATTGTATTGAGAGTATAGACTATAAATATAGTTGATAACTTACCAATAAAGCAGGCAGGAAGATGTCGCTATCCTCGAGGAGGATTAATTTTTTGATTCTCTCTTTCGGCAATGCGAGTAAAGCGCGAGATAGCAGTCCTGGCCCTGTAGTTTGGGGGGATTAGCCTTGTCGTTGTAAATAATTATTCAGGGAAAATGACCTGGATTAGCTTCAATGACAACCTTGTCCCTCGAGCCCTCCGGTACAAAACTCTCCGCGAGCTTGCGCGCAGACTCGGGATTGCTGATCGTGGTACGGTACGACCAGTCCTTCCTAGCCGGAAAGTAGTGGTGCCACTGCTCCGCCGGCGGGAGCTCCAATAGCGAGACGGAGGCGGCGGTCATTTTCACGGCCTGGGGCTTCCGCGGGCGCAGATTCATCTTCGGTAGCCGCGGCGGGTCGCTCTTTTTCGGCCGCCCGACCCTCCGTTTGTATGGCTCGGCCTCTGGCGCAAGCTCGTTCGCCATGATGATGTGCTTGGGCGGTCGCCCGATGCGCTTCTTCACCGGTGGGTCCGCTGCGTCTGCTTTGGCTTTTGGCTTTCTACCGGGGCGCTTCTTCGCGGGCGCGTCGGGCGCGTCTGCAGGCGTTTCGGTGGACGACGCTGCAGTCGATGGAGTTTCTGCCTTGGGCTTTCTACCAGGCCGCTTCTTCACAGGCGCATCCGGCGCATCTGCGGCCACGGTCGTTTCGGTGGCGGAGGATGTTGCCGTCGACGCGGTTGCATCTGAGAACCATCGCCGGGAGAGGGAGGCCGTACATATTGACGCGCGGACGATGTTCGGGCGTCTGGGCGTCGCGGTCTGCAGAAGAGACTTTGCCAGTTGGGCGCTCAGCGAAGCCATGCGGATGTGCTGGCGCCAAAACTTTGGCAAGAGCGGCCAATACGCGTTACGTAATATTTGATCTGTCTGCCACAGCTCGTCCTGGGCGGCAACGAATCACCGGCTGGTCAATGCCAACTGTCATCTTGAACCAGCGGATTATCAGGCCTCTTCTGTTGTTCGGATTTGCTCTGAGCTTTGTTATATTTTATCTGTATGTCGCATATCGCCCACCCATAGCCCTATACGCGGACCTATTCGAAGCGGAGACGAAGGAGTCGAAAGCCTTGCTGCACAACGAGATCGGGAATAAATATGTCAAGTTCAAGCAGCTGCAGGGAGCGGGGTTCAACAACCAGGTAATTTGGGACAGTTCTGTGTTCTACAATGCCTGCGCTGATTTTTCTAGGCGCAAGAAATCATGCTGTACCACCATCTAGCGCTGCAGACGTCACGAATATATGTATACCAGCCCCTAATATGGCGCCCTCGCGGCGAGGATGCGACAGTCCCACTCTCTGCGTTCATGCGCGGACTGACGGAGGGAGCGATCAGCGAATCTGTTTTTGATGAAGTCTGCCCTCCTGACGAGGTGCAGCATGTCAACTTACGGATCGAGGACACAGACCAATGGAAACATGCCATAGAAATATTATCCCGAAAACACAGATGCATTGTGGTCGACGACAAAGTCTTTACCTGGAAGTGCATGTTTCCAATTTATTTTTCACTTCCGTATTTTGACATGTACCTATATTCCTGAAGCTTCCTCTCCTCATCCGGAATACACGCGATCTGGCCGGGCTTCCAAGGCTACATACGCCACCACTTCAAATGGTCAGACAACGTCCTAGCCATCGTCAACCGCACCGAAACAACCCTCAACCTGCGCCCGCAATCAGCGCCCGACAGCGCCCCGGGCGCGCCATACATCGCCCTCCACCTCCGGCGCGGCGACTTCGAGGACCACTGCAAATTCCTCGCCGCCACCCACGAGGGCTTCACGACCTGGGCGACGCTCCCCCTGCTCCAGCCCGCCGTCCTGCCCCCCGCGCTCGACACGTACAACGCCACCACCGTCCTCGCGCACTGCTTCCCGGCCCTGCGCCGCGTCCTAGGCGCCATCTCCGCGCACGCGCGCGCGCGACCGCACCTCCGCGCGCTGCACGTCCTGCACGACGGCGCGTGGGACCACCCCGGCGTGTTCCTCGCGTTCTACAAGCTCGCGGAGGCGCTGACGAACGCGCCGTGGGCGGAGGCGGAGGGCTGGACGGGCGGCCCGATGACTAGTGTGACGCAGAGCGCGGATGTGCCTGTCAAGCGCGGCGAGTACGATTTTGCGGTGTGCGTCGACGTCGAACTCGCGGCGCGCGCGGAGGTGTTTGTGGGGAACGGGTACTCGAGCTTGAGCACGCAGGTCGTGGCGCTGAGGCTTGGGAGGGGAGGGAAGGTGGATGATATTACGCTGTACTGATCTATTCGTCTATCATTATGCACAGGTACTATTTCTGCGGATGTATATTAACTATAACAGCACACTCTTGTTGTCCCTCCTGCAATGCGCACTCCGAACCGCGAATGTTTGGGCTCCTCCACGGCCTCTTCCTTTCTCCAATAGCTCTAATGGAGAACCACCCCAACGCCGACGACTGAGTGCTCACTTTTGGCGATGACGAAAGTAACTGATTTATTGAAATTGATTAATTAGGATTAATTTAGTCGAGGAAAATACCCGTCACTCAAAACGCAAAGGAATACAAGCTTGAACTCGACTTGACATGGTCTAATCGAGCACGGTGTACACTTTCTCGTTGAGTTAAACCGCATTCAATGACCGTCTTTTGGAACTTCGCGAATTCGTAATCACCTTAGATAGTGATAACGGATAGACCTGGCTTAATATCTCTAGCGCGGCCTAGCACTAGGTCTATCCGCAGCCTTAGATACAATAAATTCAAGGTACTGCACTGGGTGGTCGCCGACTTGACATAAACACGCTGAGCAGCTGCAGACAGTAGAGTTTTGCCCCTTCGCCCCTGCTCCGCATCCTAGTCTTCTTACCTGCAGAAAAAGGCTTGGGTTTTCAAAATCGATTACAAGGTTGTTTTGGACAGATCATCTGCGCTGGGTTACTGATCTTATCTGCAATAGTCGATTTATATCCCAACCACACTGACTCCTTGAAAATTATAATGGAGTGGAAATCAAGTGGGAATGATACCTACCCACATAAGTATCAGCCCTCCTGCGATGCGTACTGAGTACAGAGTCCGAATCGCGATTGTTTCGGCTCCGTGACCTCTTCCGTTCAATGATATGTAGCTCTCAATTTTGGATAACCGCGCGCCAACCATTGCGAGTACTCGCTTTTGGCAAAGAAGAGAAGTAACTTGAATTATTAATTGGCGTCGAACTAATAGAGAAAGATAGCCGTCGCTCACAGTAGAAATTAATACTAATTCAAAATAAATGACTTGACATGTCCCGAGGGAGCATGGATTGTGCTTTTTCATAGAATTGGGTTGAGCTATAGCCTTCGACGTTTACTTCTGAGACGATTTCATTGAGGAGTTGATCAATGTTGGCTCGAAGATTGAGTGAAAGTGTTCTAACACGGACTCCTTTCAGCAATCTATGCAACTACATGGGTATCATTTGTAGGCTGGGAGTCAGAGTTTTCATAGGCCGGGGGAGGTAGGTGAATGGTCGATTTTGTTTCACGGGACATAACAAAAGTTGAAATAGTTCGCTCCTCGGTTTGGAGGGGCTCTGGATGGAATGGCGTCACATTTCCCGCGGATACATCCACTGACCATAATAATCAGTAAGGGAAAGGGTGGATTCTGAACTAGTACTCACATCTGATCTGTTCCGCTCTGCTCTTTCTCTTTCTCCACATAATTACCCCGTTGATAATAAGTCCAATAAAAATCAAGCCGCCAACAACTCCTACAACGATGGGTATAGTTGGCGAGGAATGGTGTCCACTGGCAGGTGAGGAGATCGCGGATACTGTTGTCGTTGGCGAGATTATTGTTGTCGAGGGTACTACTGTCGGCGAGGATGTCGATCCTGTTGGTGCTATTATAGCAATTTGCGCATAATCCAAAATGTATTCCCCGGTGTTAGCTAAATACTGAATCTGAAGGGTATGGTTGCCAGAGCTGAGCACTTCGGACTGGAAGAATTGCTGGCGATACTGGGCATCAGCCTGCTGAACTGCCGTATAAGACTGTTTCGTGGATGAGTTATCGACGGTATAGAAGGTGGTTGGTCCATCTCCAGCGAGTCCAGTTCCGTCGATAGGGGCGATCGTCCCGAACACAGTAATTTGCACTCCTTAACACCATGTCAAATATCCAGCCTAAGTCTCTCCATATTACTTAAACAGATGTGCTAACCTGTGAAGGAGATATTGACTGTAGAAACGGACAAATTGGTCCAGGTGGATGTCCCGTCATAGTCTGAATCCGCTGCCATTTTAGCCCAAGGACCTGTGTAAGCGAAGGCCGTGTCGCGGTCATCGAGGGTGATCGACATAACCAATGTGATAGGTCCGCAGATGACAGGGCGGAAGTGCAACTGGGCGGTGGATGCGCGTCGTCCTTAGACTCTGTCTAGTGTATCGCACGGTAGGTCGGTGGCTGATTGAGATGACTATGGCCGCCTATCCATACCAACTTTGTTTCATGGGTTGATGTAGTCGCGTACCCATCCGAAAGAGGTGTTTCCCCGTGGGAACGTGCTTTTCTTTAACATTTGATGGCATCATTCGTTGATCATCAGGTTTCTCGGATATTTCTCGGAAGTACTGATGCCTTACATCGAAGCGTGAGTCGCTTGTGAGTCGCCCTTTCTAACTTGTACTTATTGCGTTTTAAAGATAATTAGCCCAGAAAGATCGTAAGCCATGTCAAGACCAGCGCCTAGGACGTCGTTTGATATGATGCTTGTATTCATTTCTCGTACCAAAAACGACCACACGTGGTGCCGCGGACAACCCAAGACAACCCGCTGTCAAGTTGCTGCCATATTCTAACCACTTTCAAGGTGCAACGCGCGGCGATATTGGGGGTAAGAGCATTTACCTCTTTGCCACCTCGGTTCCTTCTTTTCTGCTGGAGATAGCTCGAGGTAAGTCTCCAGAGTCAATCAGAAGTCGATTCAGACAGATCATCTGTGTTATTAGGCCACCGATCCTTTCTGTAGTCGCCGATGGACATCTCAACCTTACGGATAGAAAACTATAAAGCTATGGAACTTCCACCTACCCAGACTCCATAAGAAGTATCGCGCGCAACCGTGATCATGCTCAAAACCTTCTCCTGGTTCGGGCCACTGCTGCAGGTCCTCATCGCGCTCGACGACCCTGCTGAAGTCACCCTCGACACAGGTATCGCCGTCCACGGACTGACCTCCGAGTCGGGCAACGTCCACTCGTTCCTCGGCATCCCCTTCGCGAACGCGCCGCCCTTTTCACTGCCGCAGCCTGTCGTGTACCTCGAGGACATCGATGCGACGTCGTACGGCAGCGCGTGCGTTCAGCACGACCAACTTACTACGGCGACAGAATCCATGCTGACGTATATCGAGGAGAGCGGGCTGAATATTCCTGTTCCCTTTGACCAGGCTGAAGGTAAGCCTCTCGTTGTTAAGCGTGGTGTATGGTCCGATCATATTTGGATAGAATGCCTCACGATTAACGTCTTTAAACCGGCCACGGCAACTAAGGAATCGAAATTGCCTGTCGTGGTGGTGCGTGGGCTCAGTTTTATCTCAATATTCCGTAGATTTTTATTGTTACTTTTTATCAGTGGGTCTATGGAGGTGTGCTCCTCGTTTATACGACAGGATTTGGAACTGATGAAACCTCATCAAGGCGGATTCCTAATTGGCGATAGCGAAACGTTCGCTTCCATTTTTATTTCTTGGCGCTTAATATCAATTGTAATCTGATTCTTCAGATACGATGCTATGGGCAAACAAGTAGTCGAAAAATCAATTGTGGCATCTGAAGATGTTATCTTTGTAACGTTTAACTACAGATTGTCAGGTAAATCCCATCTCGTTCGGCGTCCACAGCTACACACTGACATTTTTGATTAACATCTAGCTTATGGTTTCCTTGGAGGCGCGGAAGTGCAAGCAGCCGGCATTGGAAATCTTGGCCTCCGAGACCGTATGTTGATCCGCACAATCTCCTTGCTGATGCACACTGAAGCTTGCGCATCGTACTAGAGCGAATGGCACTCGAATGGGTCCAGGATTACATATCAGCGTTCGGCGGAAATCCTGGACGAGTGATCCTGTTCGTCTTCTTTGTTTTATCTCTTTTGCCATGCAATATAACGGACTATGCAGATGGGGCCAGTCCTCTGGCTCCGTATCGGCCACCATGCAGCTACTTGCCTATGACGGGAATAGCCAGGTCCTTTTCCATGGCGCGTTCTTGCAATCAGGAGCTGCTATTCCGGTCGGAAGTATCTTGAATGGACAGGTATTGTTCGATCAGCATTTTTCTTCCCCAGACTTACAACGATTTACCTAGGCTCAATTTGACGCATTGATCTCCGCCGTCGGGTGCGATGGAGCTTTGGACGAGTTGAGGTGCTTGCGCGCTGTTGAATTGCCTCAGCTCCGACCGATTGTCGATGCCACCGATGCCATATTCTCCGAGACGGTAGAGTTGACATTATATAGCTCTACACTGAATACTCCGCCTTAAGCTTTTTTCCCTAGTCACTCCGTCTTTCCTAGCATCCAAGTGCCGATGGAACGTTCTTAACTGATAACCCTCAAAGGCTTGTTCGCGATGGAAAGATTGCAGATGTTCCTATTGTAGCTGGTGCGCGTTTACATTGGACGTCACACTCACGACGAAACGTTGAACTTTGTGCAGGAAACGTCGATGACGAGGGAACCCTCTTCTCAATTGGAAAGATTGGCTCGATAAAGTCGGTGACATCCTGAACGCAACACGACCTGGTCGCTGAATGAACTGCTGCACTAGGAGCGATGCGGATTTCGAATCATGGATCAACTCTACGTGGCTCCCAGATGCCACTGACGGTGAAAGAGAAAGTGTTTTTCTCAATTATCCGCAGGATCCAACGGTCGGTTCCCCATTTGCCACCGGCTACTTAAACCAATACAAATACAACACTCAATACAAGAGAGTCTCCGCGTTCCAAGGCGACTTGGTATTCCAGGCGCCCCGCCGATTCTTTGTCCAAACAATTTCGAATCTTCCGAATCATCAAAGCAAGCTCTGGGTATATTGTACGTACTACCAGTTGCACATTCTCCTAATTCTAACCACCCGTGGCTCATACGTACAGTGAGTAAGCGCCTGAAACTGTTACCCACAATTGGATCTGTAAGTTGCTTTCCCGCTGTCCTGTTGACTGAAGAAGCATCTGAACATAATATGCAGGTTCACGGCAGCGACCTTTTTCCCGACGGTGACGGCAATTTGAACCTGTTATCGGACTACTTGGTTAAGTTCGCGAACACGCTCGACCCGAATCTCGGCGTCGAGGACACCGCTTGGCCGGAATACACCGCGCAGGATCCGCAGATGCTGCTGTTCCCCCCAGGTCTTTTCGAGCCTCCACTACCTGTGGCCGCCACTGACGACCATCGCGCGGAGGCATTCGATATCCTCAATGATCTTGGACTGAAATATCCATTGTGATTGCAGTGTTTTTTTCCTGCTTTTTAAAAAACAAATCCCCAGTGAAGTTTGTCTATTTCGTGTATGTGTGTAGGCTGTCAAGTAACTATATTGTGCTAAATTCTGCTGAAACTTGCAAATACTTTTTTGAACTCACGATTCAATTAAACTTACATTGCTCAAAATAATTGTTGAGCTCCTGTTAATAAATGGTTGAGGGCTCTCAAAGTGAGGGTGCCATTGGTACATAGAGTTGGCAAGATGCTGGGTTTCCCTTTACAACTTCTTGACTTACAAAACACCCAAGCTCAAATCAAGGTATTCAGCATTCCCACAATGAAAATTACATTTTAGTTACATGGAATAAATACTTGGAAGGCACATGATAAAATTAATGTAAGGACTTAATACAGGACCCAATTCAGTAGAGAAATACAAAAATAACAAAGCTACAAGGTGGTACTGAATGAGTTACTGACTAGATGTATCATAATCATAGGGTATTTGCATATGGTGGCATAGGTGGGCATATATGGCATAAAGGTTAGCATGTCGCATTTTTATGGATTTTTTTTAAGGATGAAGGGAAGGCGGGAGTTTTGCGAGGATTTCGGGATCGAGGTAGGGCCTCCATAGCCCGCTTTTGTCCCGAGAGGTGATCATCCGTCCGATGCAGTTCATAGTATCAACCTAGGCAAAATGAACACGGTGTGGAAAAGAGGGTTCGGAGCAGACGCACATCAGATCCCGCCTCAGACGTGCACTCTGCGCCTATCCGGCTCGTCCCTTCCGGCGTCATAAAGACGGTCGTATCTGCAGCCTGTCATGACGATTAATAAATTTCTGCGAAGACCGTGCGAGTTGTATTTACCATTGGCACGTCCGGCTTTCTCCTTGAATCACGCACAATCTTGATCTGAAAAGTTATGAAGGTACTGTAAGTCGTTTGCAAAGTATAAACAGAAGATATCGAATCATACCTGTCTTGTGGCGCCTTTGGACCGCGCCTTCATTGGCGCCGCGTTCAGTGTCAACGAGTCGGCGGCCCTTGCCTTGCCTTTGCGCTTTGCGGGAGTCGAAGGCGCCCTCATCAATCTAGAGCGCCTTTCGGACGCCCACATGTTTGCATGCTAATTAAAGGAAAATTGAGCGTCAGATAGAACGGAGATCAAAGCAAATGTGTAGACAGGTACCTCCGTCGTGCATTGAACGGATTGATTTTCCTTATTATCCCCTGCGACGACCTTGACTCGCACCTTGATCGCAAGTGAGTATCGAATGGACTCGTAAACGGATGAATGTTTCTTGCGCGTACCTTGCTGGATGGCTCTGGTGTATGATTGATTACACCAGCACTGGCGTCCGAGCTGTCAATCTGCGGACCGGGCATAATGAGCGGTGTGTTAGGCGGAAAGTGGTGATTATGCACATGCCTGAGAAAAGGGTGAAGAGAAGCGCAGATTACTGTGTTCCGTGCACGGAAAGCTCAGGCCCAAGGAGGAGCAGCCGAGAGCCCTGAGAAGTTCCTCGGACAGAGGGCGGGTGTTTGGAGGCGTGCTTGAGTATCGTCGAGGTCTGGGATTGTGCGCAGTTGTGGAGTCGTCTGGGGGGATGATACAAATATCTGGAACAGGGACTGTGCACTTTTTTATGGCCGATATAACGGAAGCGTCGATAGTAGAAGTTTCATCTGTAGAAGAGGTTCTTGCATTACTTAAATGCTCAGCTTTAGAGATAGTATCAACGTACTAGAGTGTTTTTTATTTGGTGTGACCGGCGAGCGGCGTTGCGATGTAATTTGGTTGTGCGTTTCTGCAGAGATAAAGAGCCTCGGAACAAGGGCATACGAAGCAGACTTTTTCTCCCGTATAGTTCGGCTCCGCTTAGGCTTGAAAACGGCAGTCGTGGGGTCGGATGTATATGCAGAGATAAACGCTAGAGAGATAGACATGGAGTAGAGCGTGAGGGCAAAAGCAGTACTGGTGGGAGCATATATGGCCCAGACGAGACTCGAGCGACGAGACTCGAGAAAGATAGAATCAAGACAACTGCTGACAGCCTCCGAGAGCGCGTTGAAAAGTTGCTCGATGAGATTTACAGTCCAGGTCGACGCAAGAGCAATGTTGTCATCTCCCAGTATGAAGTAAAAGTTGTTGCGGAGCTCTTTGAGTACAGAGGAGCATGTTGACACAAGGCGAACGAACACGCCTTCGGCGACGGTGCCAGTGGATGTTCGTCCGGCGTGGTGAGTAAAATGAGTGGCCCGGCGGATGACATACTTGAAAGCGACACTAAGTGTAGCCTGAGCACGACGCTTTACGACAGGGAAGATATGCTTGCGACTGCCTCGAAGGCGGTACTTGAAGGCAAGGACAAAACAGGCCAGAAATTCAACAATAGCGCTAGTGATCGCGGCTGTGAAGTGGCCATGGAGGCTGATCACTTGAGAGATAGAGCGGTGGCCTGGACGAGCGTCGAATACATCGATGTCTTTGTTGGACAGACGAGCGGAAAGAAGATATGCAATGCATTTGACGATATCGACAACGAAAGAGACTTTCTCCTTGAGGTAGCTGGGGGAGAAGATGGAAACGAGCCACACTGCCCAGAGTTGAATAGTAGAGATGAGCATCGAAGCTGAGGTGTGGGACTGAATTCTGTTCTGGATTCGTGAGGAAATGAATTTACAGCTGGATTATATATGTTGCTGAGTATTTCCATATTTAAGCACCCCTTTGGACATGTCCTGGTCTGCGACAGAATTGTTGTCAGTTCGGATGTGGTTGGGATTTGGACGGCGCCCAAGGCTGGCAGGGCAGACGTAAATGTTCCGGAATTCGAGAGTCCGCCCCTCCGCCAGTCCGGGCGGACGCCGCCACTGTCAGCCGATCACAATTTGTGACGCGACTAAGTAAATCGTTCTTTGGCCAACGATGGACGCGTCTCTCTGATGCACCTCCGACTCATGCACGCTGCACACATTCTTCCATYCRCGACTACACACGGCCGCCACGCCAACCACCACAGCGAAGAAACTCGCATTCGYACTTGATTATGGCTATGTGTCCGACATTGGCATCAACATGAAGATGGAGAAYGTCGAGGGATGTCGAGACTCGAGAGGTACGAAGCTGGGCGAGCAAGGCAAGAAAGCGAAGCTCTTCCTGTAGCGCAGAATAGGCAATGACTCACCCCACCCGTGCGCGCCGTGCTAACCATGCGAGATGTAATGGTTGCAAAGTTGCATGCCTTCCGCTCTTCCTTTGTCGCAATTAATGCCTCCGCTTCCCAGTCTCGCAGAGGACGCCCAGACAGACTCAGCCCGCTTTGTACAGGTCAAATTGTATGTGCCCCTACTTTCCTTTCTTTCAGCTGCTGACTCCACCCAGCTATGGCGCCGTTGTCCGCAGGTAAACGCTGCTGGGTATGTTCCTAACCACGCGCCAGGCTCCTCTTCTTCCCCTAGATCCACTTGTGACTTCCTTGCTGGAATCGCTATTCTGCCAACCAACCTTCACCATCTTGAAACTAGTGGTATATATTTGGTTAAATAAAAGAGATTGGCTATGGAACCTCTAAGGCCTTAGGCAACCAGATACTTAGGAAAGTAGTGTCTTTWAGTGAAYAGGTWTCCCTCATTGCACTGCACGGCGAGCGCCGTCAGGACTCGAGACTCGACGGGCGTGTGGCATAGTCAAGTTGTGACCAGTCCGCCAACAGTCCGCCGGACTGTCCGGAAGGGGCGGACTCTCGAATACCGGAACGTTCTCGGGCAGACTGTCAACCTTTCCGAGTCATCAACCTTTCATAGCAATGAAACAGTCCCGTTGAAATTTAAGGAGGTCCCTGGAGTCTGAGCCAGGAGTCTGCAAGGAGTCAGGACGTGGTCCGCTCAATGAAGTCGACGAAAATAGGAAGAAGCTAACTCGAAGCTAACGTAGCATGACGCAAACAGGCGTCGCAGGCTTGGCATTCAACGACAACTTTTGCCGCCCGGCATTCTCACGATCCACTCCAAGGCCTAAATCGGGCTATGAACTTGCCGCTAATAAGCTTACATGCATTTGAATCTCAACGTCTCACCCAGCATGTATGGTACACGTAATTTGAGAGATGAGTCAATTACAAACAAGAGAATAGTATGCGAACTAAGCGCCCTCTGCACTGTCTGCAATGTCCAAGTTCGAGCCTTTGTTCCTATTTCATCGTGATCGAATTTCGGACCGGACATTCATATATTGGGATTGCTCACGGAGTTGTCAAAATAAAGAGGTTGGATATAAGTCATTTGACGCGCTTTCCGTAGGGTATTCCGGCCCAAGTGGCTTTTCTGGTGATACCAACGCGGGACGAGGCGCGTCGACGCGTCAGCACGTGACAGACGCGACGCGTTTACACTTTACGCGAGACGCGACTTGCCTGGTCGGTTTGATGAGATGGCGGAGATTGAAGTGTGAGAGATCATATTCATTTTCTACCACCGTTTCCCTCTTGTTCTACTCATCCCACCACCTCAGACCGACTCTCATCTTCCATTCTAAAGATGCTTACTCGTAGCTCGGTTCTTGGGAAGAGGGGACATCAGGTCTCCTCGGTGCCTGCGTCGTCTGTTGAAAGCTGCGAGCAGCTACAGACACCAGACGGCACACCTAATCCTAAACGCGCACGTACGACTACCTCTGTGGAGGATGGCGACGCCAACAAAGAGAACATTCCTCCGTTTCGACTCGGGTCGGGGACCGTTCCCAGCACACCCCGTTCAGCGAGGGCGATGAGGCGCCACGCAACCAGTGCCGAAGTGGTTACCCCGACGCGTACTCGACCAGGTATATCCCTTTCGTGGCATTCCTTTTTCATCTCCTGAACTAGCCTTTTAGCCCCTCGTCGGACTGTCTCAGCATCGTCGTTGATACCTGCTACTCCTGCAACGGAGAAATCGGAGCTGACCGTCTTGACACCACCACCGACTCCGCCGGCTATTCTCTTACCTCTTCACGTTCGCATTCGTGCTCTTCTCCGTTCCACATGCAACAACGCGCAGATCAATATTTCTGGCCGAGAAACCGAGCGCGCGTCTATCCTTGATTTCATTGCTCCATTCATTGAAGATGCGATTGTTACCGAGGAAGGGTGCTCCAGCCTTTTTATCTCAGGGTCACCTGGAACAGGAAAAACTGCCCTAGTCAATGCCATCATTCGTGAGATATCGGCCGCAAAGGAAACTGATGTCAAAGTCATTTCCATCAATTGCATGGCGCTGAAAAGCGTCGACGCTTTGTGGGAAAGGATGATCGAGGAACTTCCCGTCGGGTCGAAGCAAAAGACTACAAGCAAGAAGGCCAAGGGTCGCGAGATGGTTCAGTCTACCTTGAAGTCTTTGAAGATCAAATGGTGATCTAATTTTGTATCCTTGTATTGCTTGGACTAACCGATCATATTTCAGTATTCTTATCCTGGACGAACTCGATCATATCGCCTCTACACCTCAGGCTTTGTCCTCGATATTCACTTTAACAGAAAGCGTACCGACTGCTCTTCGTTTGCTTGCTATCGCAAACACCCACACTCTCACCTCTTCGTCTTGCAACGCACTTTCCCCTTCGTCAAATGTCCAAACCATCCATTTTGCCCCCTACACTCCGGCCCAACTGCAGAGCATCCTGCAGGCTCGATTGAATACCCTATGTGAAGGAGATACTTCTGCTCAAACGACCGCAGATATCAAGAAAGTGCTTCCACCGCCAACCCTTATGCTCTTGACTAAAAAGATTGCCGCTCTTACTGGCGACGTTCGGAGTCTATTCGAGGTGCTGCGAGGTGCCATTGACCTCGCGATCACTGTAGACAATGTATCCGATGAGGCCCTTCTTTCTTCATCCGTTGCCAGCACTACACCAAAACACGTTCTCGCTGCCTTGAAGGCATATACTCCATCAGTGCCGTCCGCTACATCTGCCACGACGTCAACTACCAGCGCAGCTGGCCCAAGCAACAGCGAAACTGTGGCGAAGATTCATAATCTCGGCCTCCAAGCCCGACTTGTCCTTCTCGCTATTCTCCTCGCTTCCAAGCGTCTCGAGACTGGTCTTTCGTTGACCAGTTCTCTTTCCTCATCGCCCAGAAAGGCATCGGCGTCGCCTATGAAGCGCACTACCTCACTCCCCATTGCGCCTGTATCCAAATCTGGTATGGGAATCGAAACAGGCGTGTTGCACACATACTACACCACTGTGCTTGGCCGCTCAGAAATGGGCCTTTTTGAGCCAGTTTCGCGCAGCGAGTTCGGCGACCTGATGGGTATTTTGGAAGGGGTTGGCATCGTTTCGCTGTCTTCTTCCCTAAGCCCTAGCTCTTCGCCTTCTGGTAAAGGCAGAAAGCCATTCGGTCGTTCGGCCTCCTTCGGGACTGGGCTAGGCAAGAGCGGTGCTGGCGCGGTCGGCGAAGTTCGTCTCGTCGAGGGCATGTGGGGCGATGAGGTCCTCCGTGGCCTCGGCGTTACCAATACGGCCGAGCTGTCTGTTGATGCTCGCGAAGAGGAAGTTCGCGGGATTTGGCACCGCGAACAATCGCGGCTTGCCCGGGACGTCAAGGCTTCTGTTGCTCGCACCTCAGACATTGATACTTTCACTGGTGCTTTCCAGGACTGATTGTCCTTCTATGCTCTCATTTATGCTTTCCCCTCATCGTCATACCATTCTCCTGGATTCCCTGCTCTCAACATATGCGTCCCTTCTCCCTCATCCTCATCATTTCGACCTAAGCTTATCATTCATTATGTTCCTTATGCATCCTCTCGCCCATCTCCGTCGCATTACTCTCATGATCTCATGCCCCATTCGCTGCTTCCTTCATTCACACATCTCTCTCAACTATCCCTTACCTGGTAATTTTCTTTGTTTTGTTTGAAACATACCTTCTCGCTTTGTTGTGTTTTACCACACCATTACTCTCAATTTTTCTCCCAGGTATTTTCTCTCCTGCGCATATTGCTCGCATGGCTTGCGATGGAAACTGTATCTTCATATTTCAATGATAGTGGCATGTAGAAGAATATTGTTTTGTAGAAAAGAAATTGTGTACACGAAAATATAAACTGAATCGCGAATATCCGCCCCGCTTTCCTTGATTGAGACATTTCGACCGACCCATGAAATGCGAGAACTACTGGGGACAGATGAGGCCATTGTGGATGGGCAAGCCGCAAAACAAACTCGACCCTTGAACTTGAAGCTGAAGTCGCGCGACGCGTCGTTTACATCACGTGATGGTGTTATCTAGTGAGGGGTCGCCGCTTGCCGCTTGCCGCTTTACTTTCTACCAGTGGCATAGTACCACCATCACTACTATGCCAGTCTTGCTCGCAGCGGCTCGCTCGGTCTTACTCTTCTAAGTCGGTGTTCGCAATCTTCGGAGGGGCAGATTCTGGCTGAACCTAATTGAAGCCCTTTCTCTCTGCAAATAGTTAATACAAGCCTGTTCGCTTATCGCGCTGCGGGGCATGTACGCCAGTGGCCGGCACGTCCGACCAATCCAAGCGCAATCCATGAGCGACGGCCACATCTCAAACAAGAAAGCAGCCCGTGCAATTTCTTTCTACTTTTTAGGTAATCCCACCTCAAGCGCGTTGTACGGCGTGATGCGAGCTTCAAGCTTTAGCATCAATACAAACGCACAGGTTCCAGGAAGTTCTCGGTCCATGCCTCAAACAGTGGCCGTCTCGGAGAGCCGAAAACAATGCGGTCTTGATGCGCTATTGTCAACGCGCTGAAATGGTGAGCATTCGCCACCATTCCTCTACTGTTCACCGCAGCGAGGAAAATTGGAAGAAGCGTCTGAGGCGGCTCATGAGGAAAACGGGGAAGCAGGAAGATTCTTCTGTGACTGAGCCACTGCTTCCCTCCTTTTTCGTATAATATCTCCGGAGGACAATGCTTTCATGACACGGGCCAGTCGGCCACATATTTCCACGCCGCTTTACCTATAAGTATGAGGGGCGGAAAGCGTGTTCTTCCTCACCACGTTGAACTACGCTTATCACCCCCGTCTCTCTTAGGCACCGAGCCGTCCCTCGCTCTCTACCCACGCTGTAAGACACGCGGCCTCCCATTTTACAGTCTACCACATACAGATACAGATATATTCAAGTCTCTACCTCATACACCTGAACAACATGAAGCCCTTCTGGAAGAAGTCCGATTTTATCTAGCCATCAATCTATTCTGTTGGCTGATTTCAATTTCTCTAGGTGGTTTCGCGACACTGAAGAGAAAGTCAAGCTTTTCGGACACCAGAAGCCCCGTGATAAAAAGCTAAGGCATTCAAAATCTATGCCCCTCCGCCGCGACTACACTATCGATCCTTCGGTCTTCGTAGACCGTCCTCACAAACCGATGTGGAAGCAGAAGGGTAGTATTAGGGATCATAACATTGTGCTTGTCATGGGCAACATCGACAGTGCGACAGGTGTGCCAATACTGCCACACGAATTGGTACCCCACCGCCCCCCGCCACCGACTCCTCCGTCGATGAAAGTGCGAATGAAGCGCAGTTTCGATCACTTCGATCTGCGCCGCGACCAACGACGCGAAATATTGGACAAGTTCCCTAGGCCCCCTTCTAAAGCTCTTCCCGACCTACCCCCCAACCACCTTCCTTCTGGCCGGCCCGAGAATAAAAGCGGAAAATCTGTTGATAACCCGCCCAACCAAACTTTTGCTAAGCGGATTCCAGAGCCCGCGGCGCCTCTTCCCAAGGTACCCCCTACTAGCCTCAGGAACAATTTCCCTATCCTTGGATCGCGCGATGCAGTCCCAGCAAAGGATCTTCTCCCCGAACCTCCGACTCATAGGATATTTCGAGATAGAGCCGCTCAGACTCTGGGCAAAGCGCGCGAAGCAGGGCAAGGCAAGGCAATGCCCGATGCAGCACTCCATCTCAAGAGCCACCAGCGCAGTGCCTCTAATAATGTCGCCTTCCCCCGCGCTCCCGAAGCCAACTCCGTCAGCGTCTCCCGCAGTCAAAGCTATGAAGGCCATACGCACCAGCGTATGGCGTCCAACCCTGTTCTTCCCTCCAAGGTTCTTGCTTATTACGGCATGGACGTGGGCGAACCTGCGCGCAAGGAATCTCCTGTTGCTCGTCCGGTCGAGGTCGTACACCAGCCTCGTGGTTCGCACCGTGCCATGCATCCTGACATTGACTATCGCGACAACGCAGCTGCGTCTGCCGGTCGCACACCAATGGCAGGGCCATCATACAGTGCGGGATCTGTGTATAGCAACGACTCGCGCACGAGCAGCACAAGCTCTAGTTCAACGATCAAGGCTAGCTCCAGGGGATCGGCTGCTCACAATCGCCAGCTCGATGTCCCTCAAGACGTGCGCGCTATCTCGACATACAGTTCCGTGTCGGCGTACAGCCAGGACTCCTATGTGACGTTTAGACCTGACTCGCAGGCCCCGCCTGTTCCTTATCTCGGTGATTTCGTCCTCCCCGACAACGCCTCCGTCATGTCTTCTGCCCTAGCATCGACCCACCTCTCGTCGTACAAAGACGATGCCTCATCCGTGTATAGCTTCAATTCCCGCAGCACCGCTACAACATCCAGGGGGCCTGCTCCTTTCAGGTCGCCTGGCCCGGTCGCGCCTCCAGTCCCACCCCTCAACCTCCGGAACCACACGGGCTCCAATAAATTGATCAGCGCACCCATACCACTGCAGGCGCACCATCGCAATGCCGCGAAGGCCTCTATCTCGACGGCCTCTATCTCGACGGTCGGCAACTCGTCCACGCTCAGCCACCAGGGCCACACGTCAACGTCAGGACACAACGGCCACACCTCCTCTAAAGACTCCAAAAAGACCGCCGTCGCAAGCGACAAGGATTACCACTCGTCGACACATGGTTCCCATTCGCGCAAGAAGGGCGGGTCGAAGCTTAGCAGTGACCGCATGTACGAAGAGCTCGGCTCGTATGGACTCGACCCGGACCTTTTCACGAAGGAGAAGGTCGTCACCGGATCGTTGGATCGCCACACTCGCTCCCGACGTCACTAGTTTCGCCGCTCTCAGGCCACTTCCTCACCAATCTTTTCCCGCTATCGTCTCCTACGATCCTCCGCAATTAGGTGTTTAAATCAAGAAAATTCAAACACAAATATACAAGCCTATCATTCCTTCAGTTCCCAACTTCGCGATCTCTCAACTTGTAACAGTGTAACATCGCCCACATTCGTTCCGCCTCATCATGCAATGACACCCCACCTTCCTTTGCTATCTGTATTTCATTTGCTCGTATGTATCCCTAACACTCGCTTTCGATCCTGCTTAACCTGCTGTCGACCAACACTCCTTTTGAATACCGCTTTGCCGCCACCGACTCGGAGCGTGTACCACATTCCTTTTTAGTATCTACTCAGTATTCACCGACTCTTGACATGCCCATGTATCTCTACCGTTCTATCACCCCAGTCGATATGGAAGAATGACTCAGTAAATCATAAATGTGTTTCAAATTAATATTGGCTGTGATTGGTTCTAAGTTGCCCGTTGGTCCATGTGGGTCCATTTGCTGTCCCACTCCCTCCCAATCCCCCGGCCCGTCGGAAGCTGATTCTGATCCGCAAGTCACATGCTGCTTGACGTTGTTTGAGCGCTGTCAGAATGAACATTGTACCAGTCCTCAACATTAATATCTATAATCTAACTGTCGACACTCCCAGCAGACAAGGAACCCTGCTGGATAAGAGGAAGGACAGCTGGAGTAGAAAACCACCTGCTTAGCTCCGTTTTGGCTTCATATCGCCAAGGCCTGATCAAGGTTCTCCGTCATGGCATCGCAGCACGCGTCCAGGCGATCTCGCAAGTTGCGACGGCGGGTTTCGTCAGCACTAACAGGATGGTCTCATGGATCGCCGAAATCTGCCCCATCTCCGATAGGCAGGCGCACTTCCCTCAGTCCTGTGCGCCGCAATGCGGACCACGGCTACCAGCGGTCACACCTGACAGACGGGTCCGACTACGATGACTACCAGGAAATATCGACGCGGAGTCTGCGTGGGCGGTCGACGTCTCCAACGCGTAGCATTTTTCAGAACAGGCCACCACCGACTGCTTATGCCTCGTTGCCGCCCACGCCGATTGAGCCTTCACGCCCGTTTTCTCCCCCGACACCTGTCTCACCTATATCGCCTGGGTTCCAGGATACATCGTCGGCACAACTTGAACATGAGCCATTCGATGCACCGTTCTCGCTGTGGGACTATCTCCGCGAAGAGCTGTTGGCCACGGACTTCGACTCCCACCAAGAGTTGAAGTGGGAAAGAGTGAGCAATTTCTTGAGCATACCGCTCGCTATGGAACAGGTGCGTCGCTTTTTATCATGCTCAAAGCCAACTGCTGAAATTTTAGAACAGATCATAGGTTTTGGCTTTGTTCTCTGCTTCGATTCCTTCCTTTACACCTTCACCATCCTCCCGATACGATTCGTGCTAGCGTCAATTCCGTTTATAATGAACATCTTTAGACGTTCTGCCTCACCGCTTCCTCCTTCACAAAAAGCCGATCTTCTGCGGGCGCTCTTACTTATCATATCTCTTCTCATTCTAAATCCGCTGACCGACGCAAGTAAGATATATCATTCTATTCGAGGCCAAGAAACCATCAAACTATATGTTATATTTAATGCCCTGGAGGTGTGTGGCTTATACATTTGCGACTATTATGGATCAAATAACGGAATCTCTACTGCGCCAGATTGCTGACCGCCTATGCGCGTCAATTGGCCAGGATATCTTAGATTGTCTGTTCTCCCGCTCTACTCTCGAACCGCTTTCACGTCGAAGCCCTGTCTCAAGTCGCACATTCAAACCTTTTTTCTTTTTCATTCTTGCATTAGCATATACTGGTACGTTCTTTCATTTCAGATCCGAATTTTTCTTTCCTTAAAAATAAATTAGTTGCACATGCGCTTGTCATGGTCTATCAATTAATCTCACTCAACGTCGCCGTTAACTCTTACGACCATGCGTTGCTGACTCTGCTAGTCTCCAATCAATTTGTTGAGATCAAAGGAAGTGTCTTCAAGAAATTCGAGAAAGACAGCCTTTTCCAGATAACCTGTGCCGGTGCGTGATCTAATTCGATACTGCATTCCGGCCTGCTCACTTCGATTACCAGACATTGTCGAGAGATTCACACTGACTCTGATGCTGGGAATTGTTGCATTCCGCAATCTCATCGAACTGAGTGGAAGCGAATTCGACTTTACAAGTGGATTTGTCCTTCCTAAGAGTTTTGGCTGGCTGCGCGGAAATAATATTATATGGACAATCTCATATGTCAGTCTGACTTCTACTTTTCACGCGCAGAAATTTAACGGCTGTTAATCTATAGCCTGTTTTGACCGTCATGGTGTCGGAGATGCTTGTTGACTGGCTGAAACATGCGTTTATCACAAAATTCAATCATATTCGTCCGTCAGTTTACCAGCGCTACGTGGATGTCCTTTGTCGCGATTTGGCTAGTATGAGTTCTTTTGGTAGACGAGGGGCCAGAAAGGTAAGCAACATTAAATATTTCCTCGGAGCGCTCAGCCCCAATCTTTTTATTTAGCACTCGTATGTTGACCAATCTCCACTTGTCGCTCGGCGCCTGGGATTTGCCTCCCTGCCGCTCGCTGTCCTTGCCATTCTGGTCGGATCCCAGTCTATCAATCTCATGTTCTCGTCGAGTTCGAATTTCGCTTCACCTTGGACCTGGACCATTCGATCGCTAAGCAATGCTGAGATCATGCATTACATGACCTGGGCAGTAATGGGAGTTTTGTTCTGGTTATGGTGCGTGTTCTTGCGTGACAGGTCGCATCTGCAAACCTCTAACTGCGCATTTATTAGCTTCATGGGCATCAAGATTATAATTGGTGTCAATCTGCTCAGCTATGCTACCCGACGCCGAGCGGGGATGGAGGAGCGCGAGGCAGCAGACGCTGTGAATGACTTCGGCCGGGATCCCATCGGAGAAGGCAAAGAAGAACAGGTATTCTTCGATTTGCTTTGCGCATGGGAAAAGAGAGCTCATTGATATTTCCTGTCTATAGCTATACAATAAGAAGCTAAAGACGCTTCTAGGCAACGACCGAGACGATGTACCACACACTTCGGAAATGGGCGAGAACAAAGCCGGAGAACACGGGAAGAAACCAGGCAGAGTAAAACTCGAGGACCTCACGCGATACACCATGGTGAAACGGATATGGTAGCTGTGAATCCGGCGTCGGGCGCTGCATCAAGTTATATTTTCGTTGCTCTATTTTTATGTGCGTACCATCATCGTTCCAGCCAGTGCACACTGCTGCGCGAAGTTTATTCGCTTAATAACAACATACTATTCAGTCACCTCCTTCGATTTATGCATTGTGATAATAGCACATTCTCTCGCAGAAAATCGTAGCTGATCCATGGTACGGGGTTTTTCGTGGGAAACAGTTGTTCACATTATTGATAGGCAGTGCGATAAGTATGCAATATACTCCTCTCCACCATGCAGCCACTTAAAACCACTGGCATATGCTGTCTATTTGCATCTGCTTGTTTCTCGACAACTGAACAGCCATTATAACCACGCACACGAGCCACCCGAAAACAATGCCGACAACACCTCACACACAATTTTTGGAGCATTCCCGCTAGAAACCGGGCCAGGTCCTCCATAAATGGCACATATGTAGTGGCCCCCGCCAGGTTCAATGGAGTCCCGCTGTTAGTGGAAGTTCCCGGTTACCCACCGGGAGAAGGTGTGCGAACGATTACCGCCTCCGTCGACTGACATCTATGCGAAAATCTACCCCGTTTATGACAACTACCGACACCGATACTCCAACTACTCCATCCACACTCATATTTCTCATGGATTAAATGATAACATTTCTCAGCAATTTCTCAGTGACCGCCCTTTAGGAGTAGAGCCTGAGAAACGATGAGAGGCTGTTCTTCTCTGGCACCTGAAGCCATTGTAACACGGCTTTTGGGTCCGCAGTAGGCCGGTTACATTTGACGGGCGCAAAACCCAACACCCCTAGGCTTTCGCACAAATTGCTCCCCTGCGCCCTTGCTCAACCTTTGTTCATGATGTCGTCCGTCGCCGCTATGTACCATCCAGGACTGGTTTTCGCTACTCTTGTTGTCCAGCTGGTAGCCTCGACCGGTTCTCCGGTCCCCGTGTAAGATTTGCACATCTAACCTTCTGCGCGAGGTTCTCATGCTATCGATGCAGAGTTGCACCTCGTCGTGACTGCCCGGGCTGTGACGACGATGGAGACGAGGAGTTGTTAATTAACCACCGCGAGATAGCTCCTCGGCGTGGGGGGGACGACTGCGGCGAGGATGGTAATCCAAGTTGCACTTCTTCATCAACAATACCTCCTGCTCCGCCAGCGACATCCGCTATGGCTACCACTACGACCCCCCATAATAGTACCTCTACCTCTACATCCTTACCGGCGTCGATGACTACGAGCATGAGCTCAACACTTACGCCACCGTCTGCATCCACGCCCACGCCTAATCCTCAACTGGTTGCCGCAAGCCATAACATGAGTATCTCAACCGGCGGCATTATTGGAACTGCGTTCGGTGCATGTACGTACTCTTTTTCTCGACTCAATGCTTCTGTGTTGACGTGATACGTTCAATGATGTAATTAGTCGTGATAGTCGCGGCGTCTCTGATTCTTTGCGGGACCTTCTATCGGCGTTGGCGCAGGGCGCGCAATCATCCGCAGGCACTCACACCGTCAAGTGCATATCACATTGGCCCCCCGCCACCGTTCGAGGCTAATCCGAGAGAAATGTCGCAAACACAGTCCAGCCCGCTTGTAGCCTCGGCAGTGGCATCCAGGATGACGTCCACACCACCACATCATTATCCATTTACGACGACTTCTCTTTCGCCGCTCGTCCCAGTTGGAGCGTCGTTGGAGGATTCACCAAGCTTCACGAGCTCCTCCAACCGGCGAACGTCTCTTAGTTACACAGATGGCAGTTCCAATCATGAGCCTCTACAGCCGAACTCGACTCATGAAATGTTAATGTCGACCTCCTCTTGGTCGCTTAGCCAGCGTTCAATGGCTCTCAGGAGTGGCTTCACGAGTGGTTTGGCTGGGATAATTTTGGGTTCCGCGACCCCTCCTGATCCGACTCCCGAACCCTCAAACCTCGTTCGATCGATGACAGCATATCAAAAGTCTTTGGAAGCCGACGACCAAAAGAGCAGCCAAAGCGGGCCATCACCTACTGGCGATAGTTCCAAGCAAGAAGAGCAGGACATTACTGAGAGTCACGACCCTCCCCCGAGCTATGACGCTTAATTCAATATTAATAACGGTATGTTCGCTTCCTTATTGTATGGATCTTCCGCGCCTGACGAGATACATAAGGTCTAGTTTTTAGTCGATATTCAACGTCACCGAACGACTTCAGCTCTCCGTCTTGTGACTGGAGGCTGATGCCACACAGTCGCTGATTTTGGACGTCAAATATTGGATTAATAATCCATGAGGATTGTATGTCGTTTCTGAGACGACAATCAGTAGACTGATGAACGGATGATGTCAAAACGGGAGGCACCTTGCGGGGTCACCGAACCGTCGAGAATATTATTCTGTTCAAAGATACCGATAGCTGGAAATAATATCAGAGTGGTGATATAGAGACAAAGCCATTAAACTCCCGCAGGACTTTCTCGTACCTTCAGACCGCATACCCGAAAGAACTTCGATTTCAGCCTTTCGACGACTGTGCAACATATGCTGCAGTTCTTTTCTAGACAGCAACAAGACTTGAAGATTTCTCAGTGTAACCGAATTCTTGGGCTTACATCCATCTCCGCGGAAGAGGTGTATTGCGATGGCGCAATATTGAATAGGCCTGTCCATAGACTATGATAAGAATGGGCACGCCGTTGGAGCTCAACTTCGCACCTTCTTTTGGTCATGCAGAGTAATCGGCAACAGATCATCTTTCTTTATGCCAAGTCTATGCAAACTGAATAATGATCTCCAATAGCAAGCAAATGTGCCTCGACAGACACCCACACTTTGTCACTTACCGTTCCAGTTCACTGGCCCAGATGCCAAGCCATTTGATTCGCCTTGCTGCCAGTTTGTCGTTTTCGTGCTGCATACCTCTACTTCCGTATTTATACACAGATAAGATGTCCAGCCCATAAGGATCTCCATCCACCAGAGCCATGACAGGGATTCTGAGGACATGAGTAAGATGCGCAAAAAGCTTTCAGGAGTATTACTTTACCTCCTGGGCAACGCGTCCGAAAGCGATTTCACGATGTGTCTCGTTGCAACATCTGGATATCCCTTTCCCTGTGTAGATGATAAAAATTTGTACCTGGTACGCGGAGAAGTTTAACTCGCTGTTATCAAAATTCCAGGGCCCGGCAAAGATTTGTTCGTGCAGATCTGAAGGCGACAGAGGGTTTGAAAAACTGCCTGAGATGTGAATGTTTTTATGAGCATGCGTATTTTTAGCTATTGGGGGTGCTGCGCTAAAATACTTCTTTTTCCACCAAGAGGACCCAAGCTACGGTATCGTCGACGCTGAAAGCCTCGACATCTTCTCCGGCAGGTATTAGCGATCCCTAGGAGTGGCAATCGTGTTCTAAGAATTAATTATACCTCTAGAGCAAAGCGAACTCACTTCCGTGTCGTTGCAGCATATAACTTCTCCGGATAACAAGGTGATGGAGAGGCCAGAGCCGCATATGAGGCCTTTTGAAGAAGAACGCTGTTTGCCATGCGAAATCAGAAAGTTTTGACCATCATGATATAGATGTGTTTTCTTGCAATGTTCAAGTCCGATCTTTCAAGCATGAACGTCGCTGCAATGTCATCCACCAACTTCCAAACGCATTCGATCGAAAACCCGAGATGACAAAGGGTATGATCTCACTGAGTCTACAACTTTTTGCGTCTTGAACAATGAAACATCCCGATAGTAGATATCTCTGTATGTAGCATGTAAGATATCGGCCTAATCGGTAAAAGAACAGCTCACCGTTTCGTCATAGGTACCCCACTCAATTTTGCCTCGTGTGCAAGGTCAAGAACTTTGAACAATTGAGCTGCTTTCATGGTCAACAATGAACTAAAGATACCATCGTATATGTACTCACCGAAGCCCTTTGCGCTCCCGGTGTTACATTTCTTCGGATACCGGAGAACCTTAGTGCCACATATCCTAGCAGAGTCAAAATATTAATCGTCTTGTCGCCCCCCAAACGCATATATTTACCCATCTATGTCCTCTTTTCGTCTATCCGCCAATGTGAGTTCGATTTTGTAGTCGGCTCTCGATAGCTGCCTCTCCGAGGTCTCTGACATGCCGGAAGAGTCGCTCTCGGCCGCAATTGAGTATCCGGGAATTGCAAGCTGCCTCAAGAACAACAACGCTAGTTCTTCGATCTTCTGCACGACAGTGTGTGGTATATTATCCCTGCAGAAGGTCAGCGTATGTATTGGGAAAGTGCCTCACTGAACTCATCGCCATCTGAGCTGGCTTCAGATGCTGAGCTGTGAATGTCTATATCCTTGTCTGTACCAGCTTGAACTTCATGGTCGAGGTCGAGGTCGAGGTAGCCGGAGTCTTCTTCCATTGTTTTATACATACCAAAATCATCTAAATCGAAGTCCATATCTATGTCATCAGAGCTTCCGGTCGAGAAAGATGTTTCGGGGGTTGGAAATGACGCGTCGGAGCCGGGCTGGGACTCGGACTCGTACAGCAATGGAAACTGAGGAATATGCATGGCGCTGTCACCGTAAGAGCTGTGAACAAATGACAGATGCAAATGGACTGATTGGGCGTGCTATTATCCAACGTAAAGGTTCATTAGTTGCAGAAACAAGGCAGGAAGGAAACAGAAAGAATTTGCAAAGGATTTGGAAAGGTTGCTTGAGTTGGTTGAAGGTTGGCATCAACAAACGCGGTTTTCAGACCCAGCGGTCAAATTCGCCCAACCTCTAAATAGGCGCCCACTACATAGCCGAGGCCAAGTTCGCCAAGACATCACGTCAGGATAAGAAGAACTCCAGACATACATAAGTTGCCAGGCATGCACACTAATGATACAAAGCAGAACAATTCAACAAGATATTGGACTCTTAGGCTCAGATATCTCCAGCACATACACTCTCAATCCACTCAACATCGCTCCTCACCGTTGTAAGATTCTTGTATCCTGTGTCGGTGATGATGATATCATCTTCAATCCGTACTCCGCCCACAGACTCGTACTTCTTCAGCACGTCGTGGTTGATGTGGTTTGACTCGCGGACTGGCGCTAGCAAGTACGGGGCAAAGTAGATACCCGGTTCTACGGTCTATATGGGTGTGGGTGATTAAATAAAGCTAAACTGTGAACTGGACCAGAACACACCACAACCATCCCAACTTCCAGGGGAAGCCTAAGCCTCAAATATGTATAGAAGCTCTCATGGCCATTGAGAGGGCTTGGAGGTTTGATAGTCGGGTTGACAGTGGGCTTGCTTGCACTCGGGACGTCATGGACGTCCATGCCCATGGAGTGTCCGACGCCATGAGGAAAGAATGCCGACGAGATACCTGACTGCAGGATAGCTTCTTCCGAATTCCAGGAACCGGAGCCAGGCGAATCGGGCGACTTGAATATGCCCATCTTTTGGAAGCCTCGGATGAGGATGCGATGGCAGAGAAGTTGCACAGCGTCCCAGTGGAGGCCTGGTTTGATGATGGAAAATGATTTCTGAAAGAAATGGACATTAGTGTGCTGATGTAAAATAACGGAGATCGATAAAGACAGACAGCTTGCATATCTAGAACGAGCTCATAGATTGCTCGTGCTTCGGGTGTAAATTTCCCCCCATTGCCGACCGGCATGGTACGAGTAATATCTGAAGCGTAGTTGTTCCATTCGCACCCCGCGTCGATAAGAAGAACTTGGGGGGTTATCTCTTTCGTGTGGTCATGGGCGAAATCATTTTGATTTTTGTGATCATGTGGTTCAACGGGACCCCACGCAAATTCTCTGTCATTACAGCAGTAATGAAGAGTCGAAGCACGAGTACTTGCAGCCACTATGGGCATATATGCCTGATGGACAGAGCTAGTTTTGTGTTAGCGAAGTGCGCGGTTTAACCGTGAAGAAAATGTAGTTACCCTTCCCTCCTGCATGATGCCACAAATATGGCTTCTGCTTCTGCCTCTTTTTCGATCAACCATTCACCAGGTAGCAGCGGCCTAGCTACACCTGCCCCCTCACTGGCTTGTATCTTCCCCTTCACAGCCGCACCGAGCACTCGCATAACCACCTCATGTGCTCGGGAACTAATTTCATTCGCCGTATTAATTTCAGCAACTTCGTAATCGTCCTTGATCAATCGAGCGTGGTGGAGCGCCGAGAGAAGGTAGAGATCTGTGACGGCACCATCCGCAGAAAGTACTTGTTGGGTGTACTCCGCAGCCAACGTAGGGAAAAGAGGTGAATTCCTAGGCAGAGTGTGGAATAGTGCCCCTGGAAGTGCTTTGATAAATGTGTCGATAGACGCTGAAAGAGCAGCCGGATGATCGACCGTTGTCACATCGTGGGTTTTCCTGAATTCTTCTATCGATGGAGGTGGTACGGACCACATCATGTCCGCCAACTCTGCCTTAGGGATGAACAGCTCGATAGTTGGGACGGTTTCCAGAGAGGTTCCAGGTCGATATGCTGCCAGGAGGAAGCTCGACGGAACGGAGCATCCTGAAAGGTAGTAGAAGTTGGATTCTTGTCGGAAGACCAACTCGCGATCTGTGTCGTTGCGGAACTCCACCTCTCCTCCCGCGACGAGAATAACTTGAGGCTATTCGCAGCCTCGTCAGTGCGTATTCCTATTGCGCCACAAAGAGCCCAACCTTCGTACGTTCAGCCTCGGGGAGAAGCTTTGCCAGCTGTTCAAATGTTTTCAGAACATGATTTTTCGCTGTAAAATCAATGAGCCGCGATTAAATCCTATTGGAGTGGTAGTACTGACCAGGGTAAGCCATGATGGGTGGTTGAAGCTGGAGCTTGAAGAACGGCGGAGAGATAAGATTGGTTCGACCAACACCGGGCCGAATCAGATCGGAGAAGACCGACCTTTGGAATTGTTGACCTCCGACGGACCTTGTACCCAACTTGTACCTAGCCTCCGAATCCAACCACCCACGCTACGCTGTACATATTCACGCGTTCTCTAGTCATTTTTTCTTGAAATGTTTTGATTGTACCACAGCAAGCCAACCACATATAATGGCGCCCAAAGGCAAAATACCAGTCCAATGTCAAGTATGTCTGGAGCAGGACTTCAAGTATACATGCCCGCAATGTCGTATCGTTTAGTGAGTTAGTATTGATTCATCGCGCGAACACAATCTTATATGAGATGCAGTTGCTCACTAGTATGCTACAGGAAGCATAAAGGTGGGGAAAAGTGTGCATCTAACTTGCGGTACCATCTGACTATTTTCTAGAAACCTCCTGCGGCACACACAAAGAGGGAAGCACCATCAGGTCGGCCACCGAGATAACCCACGACCCGAACCAGTCAAATAACGGCGCGTCAAGTCCTTTCATTCTTTCTGAAACCCACTCGTTCTTACCACTTATTTTTTCAGAAGTTTCACATGCTTTAAAACAGCCACTAAGCGATCCGGTAGTCCTTCGCCCGTTGACATCCCTTAAATGGCCATATGTTCCCGATGAATCAGCTTTTCCTGATCCTCTGAAGAGAGATGACCCAAAAGTCATACAACTACACCAATACGAGGCGATAGGTATGCTCATATTTCACACTAACGGAACTTAACTTCTCACCGACAATAGCTACTTCTCCTGCCATTCGGAAAATACTGACGGAACACAAGAACCTTCCTGAACTATTGACATCGATTGATAAACTACGAGGTCTTGAGCGTCAAGAAGCACTACAACGAGCTCTCGGAGTAACGGCTCCAGAAATCGAGGATCAATTGCGGCGATCGGAACCAAGCGAAGAAGTTTTGGCATTACGAGCACTCGCAGAGGCCATCGAAGGAGCAGTTAGAGGAGGAAATAAAACTACCTTAGGACTCAATTGGGGTGTTGATGAATAAAGGCAAGGGTTTATACATTTTCGTGCATATTGGCATTCTCTCATAACATGACCAACCCACAGTCTCAGAAATAAATTGGATGTGCTTATAATATGCTGAAGCTATATACGTCAACGCTCTTGTCCGCTGACAGACGTGATAAAAAGAAGGGAATGCTCATACGGATCGGTGTGCAGCATCTGTTTGATACCTGTATATGTTAGTCTGGTACGTCTTCATCCAGGTTACGCATTGTGGCCACATCAAAATGTATAGGCTGAACTTGTGACCTAGTTTCTTTCACACATTCTGCTTGTCGGCTGCCATTCTTAGACCCCAATGTGTGATATCAATATACAGTGGCCCTCCGTCTTGCCATGTTCTCCCCATCTTACCCGCGACAAGAATGTGTGTAGGGGCACATGTTCCGTACATGACATCATATTCGCAAAATATATCTCGGCACGGTGGATTATGTTCTATTCGAGGTCGATTGGCAAACACGAAGCCAATGACAATGCGGCTCATGCACAAGCAATCCTCATACATCCACATTATTCCGCGCTCAAGCTCCCATAGAGGCCGTCTGTGTGAAAGTGACCCCGACGTAAAAGGCTTCTCCCCATATTTTCTGACTTTCTCTCTATCTCTGTGCTCTCACATCGACCCAGTGCCCCTATGTCTGACACGGAAAAACACTCAGATGAGTTCATAGTGGACGTGACAGACAACCAGCCTGCTCAAGATGATAGCCTCAAATTGCCAGAGCCTGGGTCTCGCGAACGAACACTAGCAGAGAAGAGATTGGTGAGGAAGTTGGATATACGGCTTTTGCCTACTATATTTCTCATTTTCATCATGAACTACATTGACGTATGCTCTCTACACTTGTATGCATGCCGTCTGCTCAATATTTTAAAAGCGAAACGGCGTTACAACTGCGAGGCTACAAGGGATGCAGCAGGACTTACATATCAATGGTAAGTCAATCCTCTCCATGAAATACCTTTGACTGAAACCGTCATACAGACGTTCAATATGCGACTGTTATAGCAATTCTTTTCGTTTCCTACTGTCCAGCTCAGGTCCCCTCAAACATGGTAATTTGATTATTACTCAAATATCGCAATCGTCTCATGCCGGCTTACTAGATCTTGAACAAAGTCAGCAGGTATAGATCACAGTCCTCGCTTTACTCTACAATCTGATGGCGTTACTCGTAGGCCTTCTCTGTACATCGGCATTTGTACGGTCTTGTGGGGAATAACAAGTGCGCTAACTGGGGTAAAAGTTTCGAACATATTTGTGTTATGATATTTCACTCATTCTATATAATTAGGTCACGAAGAACTTTACCGGCATCATACTCTGCAGAGTATTTATTGGCCTTCCCGAGGCTGCGTTCTATCCTGGGGCCATATACCTTTTATCCAGGTGGTATACAAAGAAGGTCCCAGAATATCCACTGATAGCCGTATTTATATTTATTTCTATATTTCCCAGGAACTTGCCTTCCGCTCTGCCTTTCTGTATGCGGGGCTGCTTATCTCCAATGCATTTGGAAGTGTGAGCGACTCTTTTTTCCTCAGACAGGATGAACTGTTTCTCACCCCACGAAGCTGATGGCTGCTGGTATTCTTGGTCACATGGAGGGAAAACGAGGTATACGGGCATGGCGATGGTAGGGTCCCTCCTTGTCCCGTGTAATCGGTCGACAACTTACATGTTGCCACAGGCTGTTTTTCATAGAGGTAAAAAAATAAATGGGAGATTGAATTGGTCGAATCCTGACATATTTCAAGGGTGCCATCACCATATTTGTCGGGCTCAACACCATGTGCGTTGAATATCCAATTTCTTCTCATCCGGGGGTTGGATTTTGTCTGACCTGATGACACGAATAGGTGGCTGCTGCCTGATTATGTGGGTATCTGTACCGTTGAGCGCGAAAACGTTAAATAGTATTGGCTTTCACCACCGAACCTTACAGCCTCATAATACAAGATGGATGTCGCCTTTCGAACTTCGACTAGCGCAAGTACGTCTCTCTGAGGATGCCGGAGAGGCAGATAAAGACAACCGTGAAGACTCGTATGTGTTTATCAAGCGACTTACTACAGTCCAATTCACCGAATTTTCCGATTAAAGTCAACTTCAAGGCCTCATAATGGCGATCAAGGATCCGAAAGTTGCGATATTTTCGATCATGACAATCTCTCAATTGTTGGGATTAAGTTTTGTACAATTCTTCCCAACGTGAGTCTAAAAGCTCCAGGATCTAGTTTTATTCTAACGAGCGAACTGTCCCATAATCAAAGTCTTACTCAGACCCTTGGATTCAGCACCACTATAACTTTGCTCTTAGCCGCGTAAGATCATGTGCATGTTTATACGGACTAAATATTTACTCTTCACAGACCTCCTTGGATTGTGGCTTCGGTAATATGCTGCTTGAATGCATGGCATGCAGGTTTGCTGTGTTCATTCATACTCTGTTTACTTTTCTCAGTAACTGTGCAGACAAAACGGGCGAACGATTCTTCCATATTGCAGCTTGGTGGTGGGGTGTCATACTGGGCTTTGTCATTGCGCTCTCCACCATGTCGCTCGCAGGCCGATACATATCACTCTTCTTCATGGCATGCGGATATGTAGGCTTCGCTATGACCCTTGTATGGGTGTCAAACTCGATTCCCCGTCCTCCCGCGTAAGCACCTTTCTTATCCATGTCTATAACAGCAAGACTGAATGCCCCGTAGAAAACGGGCAGCGGCCATCGGCATCGTTAATGGAATGGGAAATCTCGGAAACTTGTCAGTCCATTTACAGAATTATGCAACAAAGAGAATTTCGCGTTGACAACAGCGTGCTCATCACTGACACTAGGATGGGTTCATACACATGGAAAGCATCTTGGGGACCGAAATATCATCAGTCAATGGCTATATCCCTGGGGGCGCTTGTTATCAGTTCTCTTCTGTCCCTACGTAAGCTACTTCCGATCCTATGGTTTTATTGCATATCCTCACTAAATGATTTTCCATTTTCTCTGACAAGTTATACGCCAGATGCTTATACGCGAAAATCGCAAGCTCGATGCTGACGAGAAAGCTGCAATGGAGGGTGCTAATCGCACTCGTGTAGAGGAAGCGGCCAGGCTAGAAGGTATTACGTTGGAGCAGGCCATGGAAAGAAGGAAAGGGTATCGATTCTTGTACTGATATTGTGACCTCGGAGGCGGGTGCGGAGTGAAATCACGATTAGCGACTACTTCAGCTCCAATTCTTGAAATGCGTTCTGGACTGTCCGAGCAGAGTCCGTAGCCTCCTGACCAGGCCCTCGAACAAGGATGTCGGGCTCAAGGGGACGGTCACCGGCCCACAGAGTCGCTCAACGCTCACTGGTAAAATCTTGCTAATTTAGCTGATGGCGTTTTGGGTGGCGTGAGTATATATTTCCTCGACAACAAACGCTTGCCAGTTGCCGCTGTTTCTCGAACTTGAGTGACGAGGCACAATAAATACCAACTAAACATTCTCCTACGCCATACGGTTCTTTGACGGTCTTCCCCATATCTTACCTCCTGCAAATTCGGACCTGCCATATGTTGGGCACATGGTACTAACGAAGTATCTCTCGGCACGGTGAATTCTGTCCTATTCGAGATCGAATGGCAAGCGCGAAGCCAGTTCCAATCAGCGGCCCATCCACATTTAATCCTCTCCTATGCATATTACTCCGCACTCATAGGGAAGCCTGTGTGAAAATTATGCCGACGTAAAAGACATCTCATATTCTCTGGCTTGTCTTCTGCCGGTGTCCCTCTGCTCTCACATCGACATAGCGCTCCAATGCCCGACACGGAAAAACACCCAGTCGAGTTCATAGTGGACGTGAGTAAAACTCAGCCCGTTCAAGATGACAACGCCAAACTGCCAGACCCTGGTTCCCGAGAACGAACACTAGCAGAGAGGAGGTTGGTGAGGAAGTTGGATATGCGGCTTTTACCCACAATATTTCTCATTTTCATCATGAACTACATTGACGTACGCTCTACGCTCTTCTATTCACAACTTACACTCATGAATATTTGATTCAAAGCGAAACGGCATTACGACTGCGAGACTAAAAGGAATGCAGCAGGACTTACATATCAATGGTAAATCAACCCTTATCATACCCTTCAGAGAAGATCCTGATACTGGCGCAGACGTTCAATATGCGACTGTCATAGCAATTCTTTTCGCTTCCTATTGTCCAGCTCAGGTCCCCTCAAACATGGTACTATTATAACTATTCCTCAAATACCACAATCATCGCATGTAAATCTCATACCGGCTTTACAGATCCTGAACAAAGTCAGCAGGTATAGGTCACAGACACTGCTTTGCTATACAAGGCTTATGGAGAACCTGGCAGGCCTTCTATGTACATTGGCATTTGTACGGTCTTATGGGGAATAACGAGTGCACTAACTGGGGTAAAATTTTCTGTGTTATGATACTTATCTATAATCTCATCCATTCTATCTAACCAGATCACGAAGAACTTTACCGGCATCATACTCTGCAGAATATTTATTGGACTGCCCGAGGCTGCGTTCTATCCTGGGGCCATCTACCTTTTATCCCGGTGGTATACAAAGAAGATCCCAGAATATCCACTGATCGCCGTATTCATATTTATTGTGACATTTTCCAGGAACTTGCCTTCCGCTCTGCCTTTCTGTATGCCGGACTACTTGTCTCCAATGCATTTGGAAGCGTGAGCACTTCTTGTCCTCAAACTACATGAAATGATGTTTCTCATGGGAAAAAGTTGATGGCTGCTGGTATCCTTGCTAACATGGAGGGAAAACTAGGCATACGGGCATGGCGATGGTAGGCTCCCTCCTTGTCAACTGAAATAGGTCGACAGCTTATATGTTATCACAGGCTATTCTTCATAGAGGTATTTATCAATGAATTTGGTAATCTTGTGTCGTCGAATTCTGAAAGCAATAATCAAGGGAGCTATCACGACGTTCGTCGGGTTCAACGCCATGTACGTTGAATATTTCAATTCTTCTCTTCGAGGCCGAGTTTTATTTTACCCGACGTTGAACACGAATAGGTGGCTACTTCCCGATTATGTAGGTATCTGTACTGTTGATCTTGAATATACTAAGAAGATTACTGACCTTTGCCTCTGAATCCATAGCCTCATAATACAAGATGGTTATCGCCTTTCGACCTTCGACTAGCGCAAGTTCGTCTTTCGGAGGATGCTGGAGAGGCTGATAAAGACAACCGTGAAGACTCGTATGTGTTCATGAAGCAGCTCATCAATTCAATTTATCACGTTTTCCGGACACAGTCAACTTCAAGGCCTCATAATGGCGCTTAAGGACCCGAAGGTTGCGGTCTTTTCGATCATGACAATCTCTCAATTATTGGGAGCAAGTTTTGTGCAATTCTTCCCCACGTGAGTCCAAACTGAGTCCAATGCTTCACTTTATCTGACGAGCGACCTGGCCCCTTCATTAAATAGTCTCACCCAGACTCTGGGATTCAGCACGACTGTAACCTTGCTCTTGGCCGCGTAAGATCCTGAAAGTCATGTTTATATGAACTAGATCTAATCTCATCTACTCTTCGCAGACCTCCTTGGATCGTGGCCTCTATTTTATGTTGCTTGAATGCATGGCATGCTGGTTCGCTCGTATTTGCACTTTGCCAGTGTCGACTTTGTTCATCTATTGTATGGCAGACAAAACCAGTGAACGGTTCTTCCACCTGACAGCTTGGTCATGGGGCGTTATACTAGGCTTTATCATATCGCTATCCACCATGTCGCTTGCTGCCCGATACATATCGCTCTTCTTCATGGCAAGTGGGTACGCAGGCTATGGTTTGACGCTTGTGTGGGTGGCAAATTCGATTCCCCGACCTCCCGCGTGAGCAATCTTTCTCACTCATATTCATTATAGTAAGACCGAATGACTGGCAGAAAAAGGGCAGCGGCTATTGCTGTCGTTAATGCAGTGGGAAATCTTGGGACCTTGTCAGTCCAGAATAATTGTGTCAAAGAAATACCGTGTTGATGATATATGTGTATTAATATCCACTAGGATCGGCTCATACACATGGAAGTCATCCTGGGGACCGAGATATCATCAGTCAATGGCCATATCTCTGGGGGCACTTATTATCAGCTCTCTTCTGTCCCTACGTAAGCTTCTCCATATCTTGTGGTCCTATTTATTTCTTCGCTGATTTTTACTCTCTACAACAAGTTGTCCGCCAGATGCCAGTGCGCGAAAATCGCAAGCTTGATGCTCACGGGAAAGCCGCGATGGAGAACGCTAATCGCAATCGTGTAGAGGAAGCGGCCAAACTAGAAGGAATCACTTTTGAGCAGGCTATGGAAAGAAGGAAAAGATATCGATTTTGTACTAATATTGTGACCTCGACGAAAGTCAGGCTGTGCTATAATTTGTCTATCTTCGTAGCTAGCACCGTTCCGAAATATCTAGAAGTTATGATAGACGAAGCTGAAGCCTAGATCCTATGCATCACATACGGGGTATGAGCAAACGGCTGTGCACGCAACTTATTTATCGAATGAATATGACATCCACTCAGAATTCCCTCTCAAATCTTCGTCCGTTGTATCGTTCTCCATCACAAAGCCGATCTTTCTATAGAGCTCGCGTGCGCTGTCATTGGCCGCCCGCACATGTAGTAATACTTGTCGTTTTGGCCTTTCCAGATGTTCCACATCCGCGGAAGGTTCTCCGGTCAATGTAGCAGTATCAAGTGAAGGATGACCTGTTTGCAGCACCCATGGGTCAATACGGATTATCTCCAGTGCACGCTCGACCATAAGGCGCCCAATTCCCTGCCGACGTTGTTCTGGGTGTACCCATACGCCGATGATCATGTATATTTCTATATGTCCCATTGCTTCTGCATCCATGATGTGTGGGGGGAGTGGCTTGTCTCTCGGCGCTCGAGCAAGTCTTGTGGGCGATAGTACGGAAAGACTTCCTATCCATTCGGTGTCGTCCAGCAGGCTGTCGTTCCCCTCTGTGCGGTCACCACGTACTGCCGTACAGACAAGCATGGTGCGCCCCGAGGAATCCAGCCCTGCATTGCTATCGGTGTTGAGCCCAAAACTAGTGGCCCCCGTGAGCAGCGAGTCGAGCGTGTCCGCCCTCTTGAAGGTCGATAGTTGGATACCTGGTGGGCATTGACCTTGATTGGACGTCGTTGTCCTGTTGGACTCCATCGTGGCATTTCCGCCGACTCAGAAAACGCGCCAATTTTTTCGGAGAGATATTTTGAGCAAGGCGAAATGGCTGTCGTAGAATTTCTGTACCATTCATAAGCAATCCTCACGAGGCCTCACGCGCACGCCGGGTATATTTAGGGTGTGCACTAGAAGCGATCCAAAAATAGTCCGTATTGTGACATATGTAGCGCGAGCGTTGTTTTTGGCGGTAGGCATTTGTGGAATTGGTAAAATAAGATAAGATACTTCAATCCGAAATTTTTGCTTTTTGTCAGGTAGATGGAAGGTAGTGGCAAGGTAGTGGTCGGTAAGCGAGGTAGTTGCTACTCAGGTAGGCATGCCACAGCCCCGTGGGAATTCGGACACGGAAGGAATAAATTACTACATATGTAACTGTCGGAGAAATGGCGTTCCGTGCAGTGGAGGAGGTCGGGGAGGTCTATCTCTCGTGCGCACATGTTTAAAAATATACTACTCGTACGTACTGGACTCAAGATAACGGCGGGTGTATAAATCGGGTAATCATGACCTTGAACTTCTGCTGAGCTGATGGCCGATCTTCCTGTATGGACTGAAGGGATTTCATACTTTGGTTTTGGATGAGTATACAGCACGGTAAAAAATTATTTTAATTTGGATAGAGTATTGAGGTGAAATTTAGGAGTGGTTTCAAAACTGAAGAATAGCGTTGGAAGGAGGATGTGCTTGGGATGTGCATCAAATGTGCATGCCACCATTGGCGATGATCTGCGGATGCACCACGTGATCCCCAGTGAAAATCACCTATATTTATGTCACGGCTGGTTGATGCCCAGCTAATTATTTTACTAATTTCCACTAATCGCACTGTGTGAATGACTATTTCGATTTTGACTAATTTGCACAGCCGTGTGTGCRGTTGTTGTTTACCCCAAAAAGGCAGTTGGCGCTGTTGTAGTCTGCTTAGTGTTTGCTTAGCGTCGTCTTAGCACGGTTGCGCGTCATCGTGTGCATTGTGCAAATAGACCGGAATCGACAGAGATGGGATGCGTTGTGCATGTGCAGTTGTGAATCGGTACGCATCAGTTTCAATAAGCGGCGAACTTCATTAATCTTCGTCCATTCTACAGTGTCTAAGTTCCTCCGAGTCGGTACACTGGACAACAAACCTCGGCAGAAATGCATATCTGCRACTGCACTCAAAGATGTGGTGGTGTCCCCCATAAGCTATCCAAGCGGGTGTACCAGCAACACGCCAAATACAGGCAGAAGGAGACCGAAATACAGCCAGAAGGCCCGGGCGAGGGTAGTACTAACTCGGAGTGTGGCACCGTAAGTTCATATATGCATCCTTCTTCCTACATCTATTCCCTAAAACAAGTACAAGCAGGTACAATTGACCCCAGAATCAGCTGTAGTAGAATCACAGCAACTAGAGTCAGTGCTTGTAGAACCTTGTTTCACGCCTACCCTTGCGACGGCTGTCTTCGAACGGGAATTCGACGAGGCCACCCCCAGAGCCCCAACTCCAATTATCTCGGATCAGGCTTCTGGAATCGATGTTGCAGATGACTTTGGTATACCTGAAGCTGCAGATCCTGGCTGCTTAGATGACGAAAGGCYGAGAAATGACGATAGCGGCGCCTATGAAGAAGAACTCGAAGCGATCTTTGAAGCAACCCGATTGAACGATCTTCGCCTAACCGTACAATTTATTCAAGCTCTCCAGTCAGCGTCTCTCGATGATGGATACAATGCTATGGACTCCAAGTGGCTCCATCGCCTYAGGAATCCCCCAACTCAGACCTTTTCCATTGACGACCATCCCGATTTGCGCCTAGGCCTCGATCTCTTCATGGTCAGTATGAAGTCATCAGTCGACACTTATACTTCTGTGCGCGAAGCTGTTCTACGACGACATCGAGATGATAAGGTACCATCGTACGATCAAATGAAGCGAGCAATGACAGAAATCACTGGCGTTTCTTCGGTTGTCCACCCCATGTGCAAAAATAGTTGCATTGCCTTTACGGGACCATTTTCGAATCTTGACGCATGCCCGAAGTGCGGTACACCCAAGCTTTGTCCCCTCACAAAGAAGCCGCATCAGGAATTTCACACCATATTGCTGGGCCCAGTTTTACAGGCACTATGGCGAGAGCCGTCGAGTGCTCGCAAGTTCGGATACCGCCAACGAATAACAYGCACTATCATCAGCGAACTTGAGGAAAATAATGGATTTCTATCGTCTTACAACGACTTCTTTTATGGTAGCGACTATCTCAAGAGCGTGAAGACGGGTGAAATCAGCGACGATGACATAGTTTTAATGCTCTCCATTGACGGCGCCCAGCTCTAYGCCCACAAGGCGTCTGATTGTTGGATATACATATGGGTTATCATGGATTTATCCCCAGATGAGCGGTACAAGAAGCGATATGTTCTACCTGGYGGGTTTATTCCCGGGCCAAACAAACCAAAGAATGTCGACTCATTTCTATTTCCAGGACTACACCATCTTTGCGCATTACAACGAGAAGGCCTTTCTATCTGGGATGCTTCGAATGATCGTCTTTTTCTCTCTAAGCTATTCCTTGGAATCAACACCGCGGATGGGCCTGGTATGGCTTACCTCAATGGATTAGTAGGGCATCACGGGAAGTACGGATGCCGGCTTTACTGCCCGGTACCTGGCCGTCACAAACCCAACAACCCTCAGTATTATCCTGCATTATTGAAGCCTGATGACTATGTCATGCACGGCTGTGATCACGGAGATCTTTCGCATTTTGAACCCACAGTCGTCTCTCCTAATTGGTACCTCAACAACTTACGATTCCTCGTCGCTTCTCCAAACGACACCCAGTACAGAAAACGACGTCTTGAAACAGGAATTACAAAGCCAACAATATTTCTAGGTGTTGCAAACAACTGCATTCTCRGTATTCCTGGGTGTTTTGGCTCTGATGTGATGCATCTTGGGTCTTTTAATCTCTCTGATCTACTTATTTCATTGTGGCGTGGCCAGATCGACAACGAGGAAACGGATCCAATCACAGACTGGCCATGGGCCGTCCTCCGAGGTCGCACATGGGTGGAGCATGGGAAGGCCGTCGCAGAGGCCACCCCCTATCTACCTGGTTCCTTCGATCGTCCTCCTCGAAACATCGCCGAAAAAATGAATTCTGGCTACAAGGCTTGGGAGTGGCTGKTATACCTTTACGGCTTAGCTCCCGCGCTCTTATACGGCGTTCTTCCTCAGCCGTACTACTCGCACTTCTGCAAGTTGGTATGTGCCATGAGAATCATTCAGCAACACAACATCAAGACTGCCGATCTGGTTCAGGCTGAACATCTCCTCCGATCATTCGCCTATGAATTTGAAACTCTCTATTATCAACGACGAATTGATCRTCTCCATTTTTGTCGACAGAGTATTCATGCGTTACTTCATCTTGCAGCAGAGGTAGTCAGACTGGGGCCACCAATTTGTTCTTCTCAGTGGACTATGGAACGCACCATCGGAAACCTCGGGGAAGAGGTCCGGCAGCCGGCGAACCCTTACGCAAATCTTTCTCAGCGAGGCTTACTTAGRTGTCAAGTCAACGCTCTATCGGCAATGATTCCAGATCTACAATGCACTCCTCCATCTCTTCCTCATGGTGCAATTGACCTCGGTGGAGGTTTTGCCCTTCTGCGCGCACGGGATAGGTACGATCGAGCCATGAGGCCATGTGAAGCTCGAGCTCTGGGTATCTATATTCAGAACATGAGCGGAACTATACTAGGGTCACAGTTCTGTCCGAAGATAGCTCGATGGGCACGGCTCCGTCTCCCCAATGGTCAAGTGGCGAGATCACGATGGAAGGAAACTCGAAAACCACTGAATCAAGTCCGTACGTCAAGAAACGTGAAGGTAAGTTGCAATCATATATCTATGTTCACATGGCATATTCAATATGAAAAATTTGGCAGTTTAGTCTCAATGGAACACTTCGTTTTGGTGAAGTTTATTTTTACTTCCGCTGTCGCAGCCAGGGTGAGGAGATGGCTCTCGCCATCATTTCAGTATAYTCTGAGCCCAATCCCAGTCTTCTYGTAGACTCTCATGGAAGCTATGCATCGTGYCAGTATTTTGGAGATGACCGTTTGTTCGTTGTTGATGTTTTGCGCATCGAATCCGTGGTGGCAATGGTGCCACATAAACCACCTCATTCCAAGGATTCTGAACATCACTTTTTCTTAGTTGAGAGACCTGGCCTAGATATCATCAACTTAGGCAGAAATGTAGAATGTACGACTGAATTGTAGATAAATTGACATTCTGTGCATGTGAAGTACAATTCAATAGACGATGGCCGTATTCGCTGGATATGAGTGGTCGATAGAATATTATGTAATCAATTTTCCTGTCTCGTTAACTTATCGACCGGCGGAGCGGTGAACTTCATATTACGTCTTTATCGCCCTGCGGCCTGCCCTATGGCTTACCTGCGCAACATCAACGACCCTGGCGTCTTTTGCGACTCTACAGTCTTTTCTGATTTCTCTACCTCTTCGTCTGAGTCCTTTGAACTGATGACTCCTGATTCTTCCCAAGCCGTGGAGGCAAAACGTACTTTGCCAAGGGGTCTCAAAGCTGAGGGCCTCTTCCCACTTCTACCTTCCTGCATCAACTTCTCTACACTCGGAAATCCCCAGTTTTTCAACGCATACATCGAGGCCGAATTTCCTCTAGCATTCCAGGATGAACTTGAAACCACAGCGACTACCAACAACTCAAATATGCCTCCACCACCTCGACAATCCGCTGTTAAACTTCGACGTACCGATGTGAACAGCACATTCCTCAACAGCTTGCTTATCAAACCACACCTGACTCTCACAACACCGATAGAATGGGTGAAAACCATCTTCAAGCAGAATAGTTGGCCARCCAAGGCTCAATTCAACCCGGATAACTTCACCAAAGAAGGCACCAAACTGTTCAAGGATGCAGAAGGAAGTACATTGTCCTCTCTGCCCGAAGACATGTCCGAATCACACGTTCGAACCTGGCTCAACAGTATCGCCCACAATCTTGCTGCYGTTCACCAGATTGCATCGCCTGCGATACCCGGCTTGCCCGACCGTTATTTCGACTCATGCACTTCCACACAGGGGCCGTCAGGTTCATATGCCCTTCGTAAACCGGATATTATTGTCATCAACCGTGAAGCCCCCGACTCGAAGCCAACGGAAGAACGAATCCATTGGCGCAACATCTTTGCATTTGTTGAGATCACCAGCATGATGGATTCGGCCGGGTCCTCCCATGTTCTTACCCAGATTGTTCAGAAAGCRGCATGTATCTTCGATGCGCAGCCTCAAAGGCTATACGTCTGTGGATTGGGCATCTACGGCAAGCCCGACCAGAAGCTTCGCTATGTCTTTGCTGTAGTGGACCACACC
>KN817572.1:0-264664 GCA_000827495.1 Hypholoma sublateritium FD-334 SS-4
GACTTCCACGTACGTTTCAATCTCTCTTTTACAAAAGTTGGTATAATTAATCTTTCTACCAGCGACAAAGCAGGACAATCAGTTCCCACTCTTTACCGCCGCGCGCAACGCATAACTCGCGCACGCATTCGCTGCACTCGCTGCAGCACCCACTCCCGTCTCACCTGATCACCGGTGTGCCCTCCGTCGAGCTGCGGGCAACCTCTGGTAGCGGCGGTGGCCGTCGCCGATGGGTGACATCCACGCGCCCTGCGCACCGGCGGCATCTGCGAGCTCGCTGGACTCTGCGAATTGGAACAGTTTGATGGACACGACGAACGGCGCGGGAACGTCAACGAGCACGTTTACGCGACTTAGAAACTTGAGCGCGCGGAGCGGGAGCACGACGGAGTACGAGCGTGAAGCGGGGCCCCGGGTCGACGTTCAGCGGCGCGAGCGGGATAGGGTACGCGCAGGGCAACATCCTGAAAACATCAACAGTAAGTTGTTTTGGTTTCTGGATAAGTATGTGCGCGCTGACGTCGCGTGGTCATGGATGCTGCCCTACACACATTCATGACCAAGCTGCCTGTACCACCCTTGTTGACTGCTACGAAGCCCGACAACCAGCCTCCACTAACGCACCTGCCGCCACGCGCTGCCTCGCTGTCGCCCGCTGTTTGGTGTATTAGCAGACGCACAACCAGGAGAACCAGCGGCTCAGGAAGATCCCACTGCCGCCGAGCCCGTGCGCGAATGCCAGCTTCAACGCCAGCGCCAGCACCCAGCGGTCTTCAACACCCGTAGCCATCGGTTCGATTACGAGGGCTATTTAGCCTGCTGGCTCGCGTTTGGCTGCAATCCGGCTGTGCGTAATGTCGGGCGCGTGCTGTCGCCGGCATCGTGGCAACCGCATTCGTACTCTGTGCGCGCCGCGCGCCGAGGTTCTCCGCCACAGCATTCGCCTCAGTGCTGCGGGGCATCATCGGGCGCGGCGACATCACGCCACCACGACTGTTCCCCAGCCCACTCGAACGCCTTGTAGGCTGCAGCGTTTCGCACGAGCTATGCAAAATGGCGGTGCGGGATCCATTTCCCGCGCCCAAGTGGCTAGCGCCTGGCAGAGGCGTATCGGAGAGGAGGAACATACCTAGTATAATCGCCTATTTGCCTTCCACACTTTTTTTTTATCGCGTCTTAAATTTGTCTTAAGTACGTCTTGGTAATTACTTCGTATCAAGTTAACTCTGGTGCGCTAAAACTTAAGAGCAATAAGATTTCTTTAAGATGGCTAGTAAGACGTACTAGTACTAATCAAAGTCCTCAGAGGACTTACTAAGTGACTTTTCTGTTTTGCTGATGGCCTAGTAGTACCTTAATATGGGTCCTTATGTAAGCAGTGGCGCCGTCAGATGTGTAGAGTTAGGCTTGTACTACTACTTACACTGTTACTACTAAACGGCTGTCAACGACCTATTTAAGTTTTGTATCCTGGGCTAGCCATTGTTTTCGGGAAAACATACCTCTCTTCCCCAATGGCACGACGCCCTCAAAGCCACACAAAGCCGTCAATCGTCATTTTTTTCGTGTTGTCATTACTTCTCCTCTTCTGCCTGATGTTTCCGTGCAAAAAATGTCAGGAAGGGTTCAGTGCTCTGTCAGCAAAGGGTCTCAAGCAACATCAAAAGAAATGCGAGGCTCATCTGAGCCATGAAACGGTAGCAGATGAGCGCCGAAAAGCAACCGTCGCATCAAAGAACATTAGACGATCAAAACTCCAAGAGCGTAAGGTGCGCTTGGGCCCAGCCACGGGAGCTCCAGTGGTAAGCTTTTTGCAGTTTCTTTCTAACTATCCAAATCTACAATTAATCTGTCTATCTAGCACGAGGAGGAGGTGACCGCTGCTGGATCAAGCACAGGCCACGGTTGTCTCGAAAGTGAGAACAACGATGACGTTCCCCGGAATTTCGGGCACCCGGCAATGGATCAAGACTTGCCAATGGACGCATTCTCTTCAATTCCACCAGCTCCTTTGTCTCCTTCCCCGCCTCCCCCTCCTCAGCTAACACGCGCAGGTCGACCAAAGCGAAACTATCGACTACCCGCTCGCTATGAGGACGTCAACCCTGAGCTTTTGCGACCACTCGAAGAGGAAAACGAGCAATCAACAGCTACGATATTGCCACGTTTGCGTCTCATCGTGCGCAACCGACTGCAGACTGCCGCAAATTCTTTTGGTTTGCTCCGGGAATACCTATACCGGCCCTCCTTTGATCCCGACTCTTTCGTTCCTGAGAAGGACCTTTATCAAGTCGGGGGAACTGATGGAATCAGCCCACCGTCCATGCAACCGCCGCCGCCTCCTGCTCCAGTTCATCAAAACAAGTCGGCTGAAATGCTTATGAACTGGAAGGACTCTGGGGCCGCAACAAAGTCAGATGCGGAGGTCAACCGCCTGGTGAGGGACGTCCTCCTTGATCCTGATTTTGAACTTGAGGATTTACAAGGGTTCAATGTCGCCAGGGAAAATAAACGGAGCGATGCTGCGGAGAAGAAGTCCCCGTTCCTCGACTCCTTTCAAACCGCTAGCATTGACATTGACATTCCCTCTGGTACGAAAGGTGTACCACCAGCTACGTTTACTGTCCCAGGACTACTCTACCGCAAATTGACTGCCGTTATCAAAGCCGCATTCTCTTCAACCCTTGCTCCCCATTTTCACCTGACTCCTTTCAAGCTATTTCATGTATCTTCAAGTGGGAAAAAGGAACGAGTTTTATCTGAGGTTTTCAACACTGATGTCTACATTGAGGAACATGATCGGATTCAGCGCGCTCCTCTTCCCCCAGACGAACCCGACTGCAGGCGAGAGAAGGTTGTATTTGGCTTAATGATCTGGTCCGACAGCACCCACCTTGCTAATTTTGGCACGGCGAAGCTCTGGCCAATCTACTCCTTCTTTTCTGGTATTTCGAAGTACATCCGCAATCGGCCAAATTCGGGTGCTTGCCAACACATTGCATATATCCCTTCTCTTCCGGACTCTTTCCAGGACTTTGCGGCATCTTTTTGCAGCAAATGGGGCACCCAGAAGAAGGACCTCCTGGCACATTGTCGGCGCGAGCTCATCCATGGCGTCTGGAAATTTTTGCTTGACGACGATTTTGTTCATGCTCATAAATACGGAATGGTGGTCAGATGCGCCGATGGTATTGAGCGCCGAGTCTATCCTCGATTCTTCACGTATTCCGCAGACTACCCAGAAAAGTAAGCAAGTGTCTTTCTTTGAAAAGCTTCAGTCTACTAATTACCTCTGTAGAGTGTTACTTGCTACCATACGAGACAAAGGTCTCTGCCCCTGCCCTCGATGCCTTGTGCTGAAGACAAAACTTGATCAGACTGGCACAAAGCGCGACAGCAATTTCCGACTCCAAAACGCTCGTACATACTTATTTACTCATGTCCAAACTGCACGCGATGCAATCTACAGATTAGCAGTCGCCGTTGCTGGCGCGGTTGTGAACCGGCTTCTCAAAGCAACATCTTCTGTCCCCACCCTGGTAAGTACAGACCTCATGGCTTATAACCCCTTTATGAATGCTCCCACTTTGTTATAGAATGCATTTGCTGATAAGCTTGGTGTGGATTTCAATATCTCCCGTATGCTCGTCGTCGATCTTCTGCACGAGTTCGAATTGGGTGTCTGGAAAGCTCTTTTTACCCATTTGATTCGAGTTCTATTTGCAGCAGCTAGCAATGGCAGCTTAGTTGCTGAGCTGGACCTACGGTAAGTCCATGTTAATAATCTTCAATATCTGCAAATAACTGTATTTTTTTGATGACAAAGCTTTCGGAGTATGCCTACCTTTGGCTCAAGCACGATAAGACGCTTTGCGACAAATGCTTCGGAAATGAAGAAACTTGCAGCGCGTGATTTTGAGGACCTGCTACAGGTAGTATCTCCGTTTTTCTGGCCAGAAAATTGCTAATATGCATTTTTTTACTTAGTGTAGTATCCCAGCATTTGAAGGATTGCTACCGGAGCCTTACAATGCTGTTGTCCTGACGCTTTTGTACCGGACTGCAGAGTGGCATGCATTTGCCAAGCTCCGGCTCCATACCGAAAGCACCGTACAGCACCTTGAAAGGCTCACAACGGAGCTCGGAAAGCTCATGCGAGAGTTTAGGGACACCACGCAGTCCGCTTTTGCAACGTTCGAACTTCCAAAGGAAACAGGGGCACGACAGAGGCGCCAAACGTTGAGCAAGGGAAAGGAGAAGGCAGCACCAGGCAACAGTTCTGGGAAGAAACCGAAAAACCTGAATCTATCTACATACAAATGGCATGCACTGGGTGATTATGTTCAGGCCATTCGACTCTTTGGTGGAACAGATGGGTTTTCAACGCAAGTGGTTAGTAATTTCTCTTCTTTAGTTATCTGATTTATTCACACCTGATTGGCAGGGCGAACAGGCTCATAGAACCATTAAACGGCTCTACGGAACAACAAACAAGCGAAATGCTGAGCACCAGATCGCTAAACGTGTTCGAAGACTTGAATATGCCAATTCAGCCCTTGATGCGAAGCAACGGCTCCAGAACCGCACTGCTAAGCTGCAGCGTAAAGCAACAGAGCAAGGAGAAACAAGCACGGAGGGCGACTCAGATCTGCGATACCACATCTCTGCGTCAAAAAACACCCCGCAGGACATCTTCAGCACCATTCGCAATAATAAAGGCGACCCCGCTTACCACGTATGATTTTTGTGCTTACACTCGTTGAACCTGAACTAATCGGAGGTTTCTGATATTTGAAGAAATTTTTACCGAAGCTGCAAGACCATCTATTAGGACGGTTAACGAAACGTGAATTCGACGGCGATATGCATGAAGACTTTACGGACGCAGATCGAAATTCTATCCGCTTCATAGGGGGCAAGATCTATTCCGTACAAACTTGTCGCATCTACTACACAAGTTACGACTTACAGCGGCAGTGTGATGCAGTCAGCCCTTGTGCGCACCCAGACATCATGCTACGGTCTCCTGTTACTGAAGCAGGCGCCGAACCATACTGGTATGCCAGGGTTATTGGTATTTACCATGCTAATGTATGGGCCGAGAACCCAGCAATTATAGGTGGTAGAACTGCTAGACGCATGGATTTCCTTTGGGTTCGCTGGTTTGGTGATGAACCGGGCTATCGCTCAGGCTTTCGCAAGGCCCGCCTCCCTAAAATCGGCTTCGTAGAATCCACGGACGAATTTGCGTTCAGTTTTGTTGACCCCGCGAATGTTATCCGCGGATGTCACTTGATTCCGGCATTCAATGCTGGCCGGAGTACCGAGCTCCTTCCCCAGTCTTGCAGCATAGCTCGTCGCCTGAATCCAGGGGATGTAGATGACTGGTTGAATTTCTATGTGAATATGTGAGTGGGCTCTAAGTTTATCTTCTTTCAATGCTGCTGACGGATTACCAGCTTTGCAGACCGGGATATGGTTATGCGTTATTACGGTGGTGGAATCGGGCACTTGGATAACACCCCACCCCGACAAGTAGATCCTCTTATTCCCAACTCCGGCGAAGTGACTATGGAAGATGAGGAAGGTGAGGAAGATGACGCTGAGGGAGAGGCAGCAAGGGATGGTCAGGCACAGGATGTGTTCATGCATGACTTGGAAGAGTTGGAAGTGGATGAAAACGACGACAATGACGACAACGACGACGACGAAGTCGGTGCTGACTCGGAAGGCTATGACTACGGCGAAAACGAGAACGAGAACGAGGATGAGGACGAGGATGAGAGAAGTGCCTGCAGCAGCGATGAGGAAGACAGCAGCGGCTATGCTTCGCCTTAGACAGCGCAAGTATTCTAATCAAACAAATATTTATTCTGCTCAGGAACATGACTGCATGCTGTATCAACTCCCGCTGCTCCTCACATGCTGTTGTTGATCGAACCCCAATGGCATGACTGTTGTCCCGCGCGTGCCCGCCTGCAATGGCAGCGACTTCTTCATCGTTGATGGGTACGTTCAGAACAGCGGCGGCGAATCTACATCGCGGGCAGTATGGGCGGCAGCGCTACGTGCAGGAAGCCTATGGAAGTGTTGGGCGCGAGGGAAGTTGGGTTTCCCGGCGAGGGGGCAGGCAGTGCGTGCCGTTTGCTTGGAGCTGAAGGCTGCTGTGCGGGGATTATTTTACGGGATCACCGCGTAAGTTAGAGCGAATAGAGGCCAAATCGACGCACGCTGCGGTTCTTTTGCAACTTGAACATCATCGAGAACAAGGTCGAGAAGCCGATTGTCCTTGCTGTTGTAATTTAACATACGCATGGCCAACTCGAAGAAGCGGTGGCTGAGCTCGCCTTCGCGGCCTCCATTGGGCCTCCAGTAGACTTGACGCGCATCGGCGTATTTCGCGAGGGCGAGAATAGCCTCGCGACGAGGTTTGTCGGGATTTTGAGCTGCCCGAGCCCCGCCCATGGGGATTTTTATGTTGAAGCCTCCGCGCCCCCATCGAGCTGCACTATGACCCTGCTGCATGAGTTCAGAAGAGACGGGGCAGAGGAAAACGATCTGTCATTTTATAGTAGTTGAGTGGAAAGGGCGTGAGTGATGAAATTAGGGCCACGCCTCATGATCACACGCTTCCACCTTTCTCTAAGTACGACGCCTTGATGACGCTCCCGCTCCTATGCCAGGCGCCGCTATACATCAAGATGCCGCCTAGAAATGAAGAACACCGCCCAGGACAACTACTACGTATGTCTGCTCGCTTGCCGCCGCCGCGCGTTCATGCCGAATGGCATTGGATTCGCAGTGCATGCCTATGCTGTCGTCCATGCTCGGAGACGAGAACATCCCCTTCCATGCACGCAACGTCGCCGGTATTGGCCTCAAAAATGCTCGCACAGCCAGAGTACGTCTTTACTTTCTCCGGGGCTCCTTTGCGTCCCATACGTTGCTCACATACGTCCGATCGCCACAGGAGGCCAATCCAAACACAAGATCAAGCAAGACCCGCTCATGACCCTAGGGTTTCCGAATGTCAAGGCGGGGAGCTTTACCTCCCAAGCCGTGTCTACTGTCGAACTACCACAGGGCCAGTGGCCCGAGTTAATCGAGAGTCTGCTTCACTTTGTGCACAGCCCTGCCGACACAAACTTGCGCCACCCTGTAGGCAATCAAATCCACCTGCGAGGCTATTGTGAGTATCTATGTCTAGTATGTAATAACCGCTAACTTTCGGGCGTCAGAAGTCCGAGATCCTGCACCTACGCTCGAACTAGATCCTTACTTCTGTCATATACGGTGTCCGCAAGGAGGAGCGCTCGCCGGAAGTTCATGCTGCCATCCAGCTTCAAGCCTGTGACCACGACGTACGCCTTTCCTCTCTTGCTATTCCTTTCATCGTGCTCATCAGCGACAGGGCGAGCGACGAGCATCGAGGGCATGATTTACCAAGACGCGTGGGCGCGCTATAAAGGGGGGGGGGGCGGGGGCGGGCGGGCGCTGAAGGAGCTGCGCTGAAGGGCAGCTTGGGGCAGAGCAACAGGGTTGGTAAGGTTGGCAGAAACAGAATCAGGAGTCTCGTATGCTCACCTTTTGCATTGGAACTAGGCGCGCAATGGAGCCAACGTGCAGCACCAACAGACCGAATCTGCGTCGAGCCCAGATACACTTGGCACCGCGCCGTGGCCACCTAGCGAATCCCAGGGGTCGCATACGCCTAGCAACAGCAGTAGGGGGAGTACGCACCGAGCGCTACAGCCAACGCGCCGTGGCCGTCCGTCGACTATCAAGGCGCACAGGCGTAGCGTTTCGACATACCGAGTATGAGCGCGAGCATGGAGGAGCACGTTCAGCAGCACCAGCAGCAGCAACCCAACACGCTGTGGACGCACAGCGGATGCCCCGACGCAGGCGTTCGATATGGCGTTCGGCCAGGCGGATATGTGCGGTGAAGGGTGTGCGCAACAGCAGCGACAGCAGCAGAAGCAGAAGCACCGACAGCAACAACAACAGCACTACCAGAACGCCCCAACCCCCTGGCCGCCTTTGCATACCGCCCTGCGCAGCCCGTATATGCCGACTGCGGCTACGTCGACCCGCCAGTTCAGTACGACATCTCCGCGAAGACCCAGACGACGGAGCAGCAGCTCCTCGAGATGGACATGGACGCGCCCATGCCCACGCTCCCGTCCGGGCAGGCGTATTCCAAGCGCTGCCGCGGATGGGTACGGGCCGCAGCAGCTCGCGCTCGCACTGGGCCAGTGAGACCCCGCGGCGCAGAACGAAAGGATAGAGAGCGCGGTCGAGGAGGATACGGCGGCGCGCTCGCCGCTGAACTTGTGGGCGTTGGCGTTGGCGCTTCCGTCCGTGGAGGTGGAAACGGGGATGGAGACGAACGACGGGCTGCTGCCCCCGCAAGCGCAGGATGAGAACATGAAGTCGGCGAGCGCGCCGCGGGCGCGGACGATAGAGAGTAGTTGGCGGCTATGCAGGTAGCGAGAGAGGAGGATGAAAGGATGGGGATGGGGATAGAGGGTGAATCAAGCCCGGATGTCTTGGCCCCCCACAGAGCGAGGAGACAAGGACAAGGAGAGCGGGATCTTCGATGCCCTGCTGCGCGCACTTGGACACACCCATCGCGACGCAAAGTGCGCGCGCGGCCGAGTCCGGAGTGGCCGACGTGCCCCTCGACTGCAACTCGGAGGTGGGCGAGATTGCGGACGAGTCGCGGACGGCGCGCGCCTCACTACGCCCCCCACATCCGCCGCGACGCGGAGCGCACGCGCGTCCCAATCGGTTGACGCGCCTGCCGGGCCCGAGCCGGCGCCGACGTCTCTTGAGGCAGGGCGCGGACACCTGTGCTGTCGGTTGTGCAGAGGTATGTGGAGGGCGCCGACGCGTTGCCGCTGCTGTTGTTCTCACTACACTCGCCGCCGCCGCCACCATCGTTTGCGCCGGCTGTGAAGATCGTCGTCATAGCGTGCCAAATCCGCCCTCGACTCCTGCGCTCTTGCGCCTGTCAGCGACAGCATGGCCACGTCGGTGCTAGTCGTAAAGTCGCCCATAACGCCCGCCCCGCCTGCAGAACTTGACAAGCATACTCCTATCGAAGATTCGGACGCGCAGCTTGAAGCCAACGCGGTGCTCCGGCGCGAAGCCACCCCATCTATGGAGGCGCCGTCGAATGTATACGCGAAAGTGCACTGGGCTGACGAGAACGAGCCGCTTCGTTGCGGGAATGAGGGCCTGCAGTGGAGGAGAGTGCCGTGCTCGTTGAAGAGGACAAAGACGGTGTGCAGGAGGAACAAGAAGAAGAGGACATGGAGGAGATCACCGCTCCTTCCTTCGCACTTGACGCGTCTGCGGAAGACGAGAGTATGTCTGAGTCAACTGCACCGTTGGACTTGGTGGTCAAGTACATAAACAGACCGCCGATGACGCGCTTGCACGCCAAAATGGACGCCGAAATCATCGTCGACGCGCTGCCCACCACGAACGCGCGCGACGACGCGCATATCTCGGCGCAATTCAAAGCGGCCTCCAAGTCAAAAAACGAGCCCCTCAAGAATTGATTCCGCGACCCGCCTGCGCGCTATCCGTTGTACGACGAGAGGGACGAGCTCGAACCGATCGAGAAGCCTGAGGTGGGCGCGCTGGAGGATGTCGACGGTGTTGGTGATATGCTCGCGGAGGGGGCTGGTGGTCAGTGTGGAAGGGTGGGCAAAGCAAGGATGTGCGCGGCAGAGGAAGTGAAGTGGGAGGGAAGGGGCGTGCTGCGAGAGACTTACCCGGTAAACACTGATCGACACCTCAGTTTCTTTCTTCTTCACACTCACTGCTCCTCAGGCTGCTTCAGCTATCTCATTTAGCTCTACTCATCTTCCTCCTCAACTCCATCAACTCCAATCCCAATGTAAGCAGCTTACCATTCTCGCATTCTGTCTCCCACTAACTACCTGCAGGATTCCCCTCAACTGTCCTGTCCTCGTCTCTGCTCCCGACCCCCAATGGCCTCGTCATATCCGAGTACAACTTGGCCGAGTTCGTGGCCACTTCCGCTTCACCTACCTGCAATCCAACGGCACTTTTGACATAGTACGTCATCGACCTATCTATTCTCCGTTATAGCATTGCTTAAGTCAACGTCTTGTAGACGGATTACTACTTCGTTAAAGTCACGTCCGATGGCGCACAGGTAGTTGTTTCTGCTAATGAAATCGTTGACCTTCGGTAGGTCTCCCTTGCTAATCGCATGTTCACGCCTCTCACTATTTTGAAAGTTAATCATCAAGCATCAAGTCTCGTCTCGCTGGCACCGTGATCTCAAGTTTGCCAACTGTTTTAGCTACATAAACACCCTTTGTAATGAGTACGTAGCTGACTATGGATCCCGACGGCAACATTTCTTCCGTACTACACAGCTCGAGTGATTCAACCTTACCGTATTTCTGTCCACTTTTTGGTATATGAGCTGTTCACCGCTTACATTTGAATTATATCTGGCTTATAGCCTTGGGTTGGGATCATAATGAATGGTAAGGTATTCAATATCTGATGTTTAAACTGTATTTCTATTATGAAAATTTCCACCATTTTATGGCATAACACAATCTCGATGCCATATTTTAATTGTTGGTGATGCCTGGTGAAGCGACCAGTGCCCGACATTAAACCTGTAATTTGGCAATGAACTTTACAGCCACTTCATAACATAGTACATCCTCCTTACCGTATTTTTTATCATCTCTGAATAATCAGTAAACTGTCCGAGATGCGACATGTCACTATAATTCTCATGTAAATGTTACAACCACTTCATAATTAATGATGATCTACTTGCTGTATTTGAACTATTCTATCCTGCAGAAACAATGGTATATGCAAGTTACAACATCACAGTAATCCTGTAATGTGCATCTAATAGGTTATCAGCCGCTGTCGAGGCAATATAATACTGCCAAAGGCTCATAAACGTCATAAGGCTAAATCGGGATGTCCCTAAATTCCTGATGTATCGGAAGAAATGATCACGAAACGACTGTCCGTACGGCGCAGGAAGTCTGTGTAGAAAGTATCTTGGACGAATCTTGGACGTGCACTGAGTAGACCCTACAACAATCCATTTGCGTAATGATAATATGACACGCTTTTGTTCTTAGTTGTACCGTCTTTGAGATTTTCCTTGTTCTGACTGTTCTGACTTCTAACATGGTCGAAAACTTAAAGCAAGTACTCTCCTGAAACACTTCTACTTATCGGAGATTTCAATTTGTGAAATTTCACGAGCGCGAAAATCAAACAGTCTAACAAGCTGAAGTGAAGCGCAGTCCCTCCATTGTGCATAAGTATAAGTATTTGACATAATATACAAATGATTTAGGCGCCCAACCACAGGACATATAATCACGTGATGAGGTGTCACTAAGTAGTTTGAAGTTTGAACTTAACCATTTCAACGGCACTCAGGAGTCAGGGCCCAGATTTGCATCAGTACTGCCCATGTCTGCAACTTTCGCCGACCACGAAACTTCGCTTAGAGACCCATATCGCCTAGATCACCTTGCAGAAGAGCTTGCTACAAGGGAATCGGCGCACCATGGTACGACTCACATGCCATTGACTGACCCAGCCGTTGAAGGAAATGGAGAACTGCCAGAACACATACCATTATCTCACAACGACAAGCACTTGACAGCCGAAATCTTCAACGTAGAGGAATTTCTTCTGGCTCGATCTCACACTTCGCTCCCTGATCTTCGCTCAGAACTACGGGAATATCTCGCAAATCTCAAAGAAGAACTTGTCCAGCTCATAAACGACGACTATGAGGCATTCATCAGTCTCAGCACAGACTTACGCAACGAAGGAGCCAGGTTGGAGAGACTTAAATATCCTTTGAAAGGCTTGAAGGAAACTGTTCTCGTAAGGCCATGTTAATATTTAATATGCATAAAGACATAATATTTATGTCTGGTTCCATAGGAATCTAAACAGGAATTACAATCCATCCAGAATGAGATTCACGACAAACTTACAAAACGTGGAAAGCTGAGAGAAGAGAAGGTCAGTGTTCTATGCCTCACCTTTAACATTTTTAACGTCTTGCAGGCCTTGTTACACCTCCTTCTCAAAATCTCGGAATCCGTCACGAGGTTGGAATCTATGTTATTGATCACCTCCCCGGATACGGGGGGGAAGGATTCGATAGAGACTGCCTCGAACTTTCTTGTGTATTCCAGTCATAGTGAAGAGGGCAATGACGAGAAGTGCGTATACCGCAAAGATTAACTTACGGCCTCTAACTAGCCAACCTAGATTTCGGGCCAATCGTGCCAAACATCTCAGCCGAGTATCGGCGGAGTACACTCAACTCTTATATCATGCTCGTAAGGCGCGAAATGACAAATGCTCATTTGTGGATGAGATACAATGGGTTTGTGAGCTCATTATTTTCTATCTAATGCTGGAATTGATACTGTACAGCGCATCGACAGGATACAATCTACTCTGTCGTCAGATCTCGACCAGCTGTTTACACAAACACTCAATATGTTGATTGATTCGAAAGGCGAGAATCGCGGGACCGAATTGGAGCGCACGAAGTGGATAGCTGATTTGACAGAATGCCTACGGACGTACGATATCTTGGGACTATGGAGAGACGCTGAAGACATCATCCGACGAGAGGCTGTCCGTGGTTTTGTGAAGAAGGTGAAATGATTCTTACTGACGGCGTCAAATTTACTGAGTTGCGGCAAAACAGACTATATATCCCGGAGCTTTCGCCGCCCCTCACTCCCCTCTGGCCCCACATACCCCGTTCCACTTCCCTGATAATCAAGAACCAGTGACATCTGCATTGTTAGAGCATCAAATTCCCTATACACCATTCACAGCGTTTATTCCGAAACACACTGTGCGCAAAATGTCTGGATATCCTTCCGACTTGCCCCAAGCACAACTTTTGGACGACACCGACGATCCATTGGCGCTCCTATACAACCAACTTCTGCGCTTCGTGGAACGGGATATTGGTAAAATTATGGACATAGCTGAAAAAATCACAGTGAAGACGTCGGAAAGGCGGGGCGAAGAGTTGAAAGCTTTGTCACTGAAATCAAATAGTGCGGCTGGTGAGAGCAACAAGAAATTTGAAATAATGGCAAATGTTGTATGGGATGAATTTGGTAACGCAATCTTGGACGAGATCGGTGGAATTGTTTTTTCTGTGGGCAGACCAAACGAATTTCGCAAGGTCTGTCTCATCTGGGTGCCTTCGATGGATATTGACCGTTCATGTCGTCTGAAGCATTACGAGACTACTCAATCATTTTTAAGGTCTTTAGAGTTGCTTGCACCAAACATGCAAGCGGTAGAATCGATGCGACGCCATCCGACATACCTTGCATTTGAACGTCGCTGGCAGCTTCCTGTTTACTTCCAACTACGATGGAAGGAGATTGTTGGAACTCTTGAAGAAATGTTGACTATCATTCGCCTAGAACCAATCATTCCTAAAGGTAAGTGTATCCATGTCTTGGAACTCACCACCAATTTATGTTACGCACAGATGGCTCGTTCGCCCTGCCTCAGTCTTCTGCTATATGGATTGCTGTATCTGCATGTTGGAGCTCAGAGATATACATCCCTGAGCTTTCCCATCGGTTCTGGAGACTGACACTGCAGGTATGTCCAATGTTTATGGAGTTACTGTGCAATTAAATATTTACTCAAAGTAGATATTGAGTCGATATAAAGGATGGTTAGAGAACACTTTTGCAAACATTGAAGCCCTATCCAAAGGTCAGCATGACAAGGTAAAAAATGCGCTTTCAATTTATGGGTTATCGTTCACAACAAATCAAACAGATGGTGTCGTCGACTAATCCGCCACGGGCCTCTACACCAGCAGGAGATACACCTTCAAGTTCTAGTGAAGCCGCTGCTGCTGACGACACTGCATTGCGATACGCCTCTGCGGCAATCGTCGATATTCGGCTCATGGATACAAATACCATGACACTTTGGCGTCAAATAATCGTGATGATGATGCCTGATGATTTTGATGAAGACAACTCGGAACTTCAAACTGAGGGTTCGTTTGTTTTTGTCAATGCTAGATGACAGTACAACTGTTGATGCATTGCACCCATCTAGACGCCCTTCGCGAAAGTATATCCGCATTGGCGGCATTCATTGCGCCCCTTTCAAGTAGTATTATTGCAATCCTCACACGCCGTTGTTGCGATGGTCTTCTCCCAGTCCGCAGTATACCATCGCAGTTCCGTGCGATGTCAAACAAACAGACGCCCGTAGAACCCAGCTACTTTGTGGCCTCTATTTTGCGTCCACTGAAGCAATTCTTTGCTATTGGAACAGCCGAGGGACCCGGCAGTCTTTTGAAAGATGCTTTCCTCAAAGAATATGCTACGGAGGTCTTCACCAACGTAACACAACGGTAATATATATTAAGCGTATTTGTTATCGATCGGCATACTTACTGGGGAATGCAGATATATCAGCTATCTTACATCTATGAAGAAGATCGAGGAGCCTCTCAAACGTCTGAGAAAGAACAAAAAGTCCGCATTCTCCTTGTTTGGAAATGTGTCCACTTCCAATGATGAGGGCAAAGACGAGGAACGCATTCGCAGTCAAATGATATTAGATGTAAATGCTTTCGGCAAGGATGCTGAATCATTGCGTGTCGAGGTTGAGACAAATTCTTGCTTCATGATTCTCAAAGAAATGGTGTATGCCACAGATCCAGAATAGTAGATATACAAATATCTCCACGGCGTTGATGGATTGCTCAATAACAAGCCAGCCATTATTCACCAGTATTCACCATATTAGATGCGATATTAGATACAGCGTCCAATTTACTTAAAGGGCATGTCACCAGTGGGTTTGCAACTTTGATGGAAGATAACTCCTGTCCGACCAACAACGATGGGGTCATGGGATGGCGACAATTTACTTTTGCTGTCCAATACGGTTACCACAGCGTTGCGGCAGTATTGACATGTTCCCCGCGTTGGTCCCCACCCGTGAGTCTGCTCTCGGGTTACTTGCTTGACTGCTTCGAATAAATCGCGATCGGTCAGGTGTTTGAGCATTACTAGCAAATCCTCGTCTGAGCGATAAGACTCCAGCATTCCCGTAAGAATAATGCGGAACTCTGTATAGTGCGATCCCGTGGACGAGGGCGCTGAGTTGACGAGGCGCTTGAATAGACGGGGGAATGACACAGTGCTTGAAGAAGTTATAGACACAAGGGCGCCGAATGTTGTTTGAACAAGCGAACGTAAAGATAATAGAAGATTAGAGACTTCCACCCCGGGAGATGCGCTATCGACCATTGTCTCATTTCGTTCCTGGACAGGACGAGATGTGGCTATCACCTGTACGGTTTGAATTTGACTGTTTAACAGCTTGAACCACATGTCTTCCAAGGGAACGTCCGCTCTTGCGGATCTTTGAGAATGGGCTAGGCATATGTCACGACCAATCGTAGCGATGGTTCGAAGGGATTCCACGTCAGAAACAAAGTCGAAAGTTTCGGATCGTTGAGCAATGTTGTTTACTAATTTTCTTGACAACTTCTTTTGGAAAATGTCTGCTTTGGAGAGGGCACCTTGGGGATCACCTAGCCAGTCCGTGGCCCATACAACAGCATCGTAAACATTGTGCGCCTCACATATTTCGAGGATATCTTTAGTATTCAGTGCATCCTTTGGAATGTATTGCAGTGTTGAGATGACATTTTTAGGGTGGAATTTGCATTGCAAAGAAAAAAACACGTGGTGAAGCAGGGAGGACAGATTCTTCGAAGGGCCATCGGCAGGTGCTGTAGCGTGTTCTTCCTCTTTCGAAGTCGGGGATAGGAGAGTCCATAGGTACTGATACCGATTAGCATCGACAGCATCGCCTGTACCATCGTTGAGGGCCCCGAGCGCTGTTTCGTGAAGTATTGGCACCATTTTGTCGACAAATAGCGCAGTTCCAGGAATATTTGCATGTAAAAGGAACGGGAGAGAATTTGATACGATGGATATCAAGTCATCAGGAATGACACCTTTGTTGGGTCGTGATGCAAGGATTAAGACCTTCTCTAGGTTGTGTAGAATCTCCAAAGATGTTAAGTCGGGATCGTCTACATAGCTTGATACCAGTTTGGCCCAGGAATGGTCATGATAATACCACGTTCTTAATATCCTGAAGAACCCAGCACCTTCAAACAAGTTGACGATCCGTTCGCTATCATGTGGGTTGTAGACAGAGAGGAGATATTCAGCGGCAAGCTGCCTATCCTCACGAGTTTTTCGATCAGGGTCTTCGGCAAGGCCAATCAAAATGTTATGCATTGTGGTCGGAGTGATTTCAAGAAATTGGGTGTATTTCGGGACATTGCGCGCAACGAAAATGTTGACCATTGTAATATCTTCTTGTGGCATGACACCAGAAGACGTAATTTCTAATATGATGCGAACGATCATGAATCGACTGACGGTCTGGGACTCATTGAGATAAGCATCTTCGAATGCTATGTCGAGCGAGTGAAGGAAGGATTCAGAATCAAAAAGTAGTAATTGTCGAACATATGGATATGTCAATTCCACACCACCTTCTTCGTCGGAAGTCAGCACAAGTTTGCCTCCTTCACCTGGTGGCCAAAGACTTGAGCGTCCGAAGAAGAGAAAAGTGTACACGTCTTTTTTGGCCTGCATAGCGTCGTCCTCACTCAAAGGCTCTTCGCTGGGGAAGGTGAGGCCCGAGAGAATATTGGCAAGATAAGGGTATATCTTGTAAGCATTCATGATGGTTACTTCCATAGACAAATCGGCAGCCAAACTGGATCCCGTTTTCTGCAAAAATTCATCACATGTTTTTCTGAAACTTTTAACATTGCGGATAAGTCCAAGAAGTTCGACAACCGGGGCAACGTAATCCCGCATTGCGCGCGTGTATATGTAGATAAGCGCATCATATAGGTGGTGTTGCTGGCATAGATGTATTGCTTGGTTGAGGTCGAGACACGATGGATCCATATGCCAAATAATTCGTTCTACATATTCTGGGCGTCCATCTTCTGCGTGCAGAGCAATCAACCGTTGAGTGATCCTGGGAGGGACAAAGGTAATTTCGGTGTTGAGAATAAAAGGTTCCAGTTGCCGGAGGTAGATGGAAGAGATGCCGGAGTCGTCGTAGCGTTGGAACAGGTCCTCGAAGAGGAAATCAAAGTCTTGGAGGGCAACAGCTGCTCGGCAACAGACACTGACAAGACCCTCAAATAGAGAAGTTCGATCAACGCCTCGATTATCAGGAGTGAAATGTGTGCCATCACTCATTCGGTCCTCAGAAAAGGCGTATTGTGCCGACGCGTCCATAAGACTCCTCAGTTTGTTGCCGATGACTTGTTTTCTATGAATGGGGTTTTCGGGGAGATTATTCCGATTACCAGGCGCTTCATCGAGATAATACGATCGACTGAGTTCAATTGCTTTCAGAAAATCGCCTTCTTCTACCAATGATAGGATTCGATCAGCCCATGTCAACAGTGTGCCCGCTAAGAGTTTATCTTTTTTCTGTGGCACAATTATAAGCAAAATGTTGAGCGGGGATGAAGATGCCACTCACTAAAACGAATAGTTTTCCTTTATACACCCGTAAGCTATGCGATATTAAGTCTGGCTCATCGCGCTCTGTAGGTTCGAGCGCTGTAGAAATAAGGGAGAGGCCATCGAATGGAACTTCCTCAACTAATCGGTGCAAGTTGATGTCATAAACGCTGAGTTGCTTGCGAGTTGCGATGACAAGTTGCTAATCACAGGAATGAGTAAGCAGAAGTTATGCATTCAGAGAAAAAAGAGAATCAACTTGATGATTCAGCCACTGAATAGCTAAGATATCTTCCTTAGCCAACCAGCTGTCCGACTGTTTGTGAGAGATCATGCCAATTTCAACCTCTCCCGATTTTCCTGTTTTCGTATTCCTAACGAGTTGTTTGCTTCGGGTTTCATTTACTGTCAAAAAATGTAAAGAGCTACCCCAGGAGTATGCTAGAATGGGCAACGTTTGCGTGTCACTTTTCAGGTGCTCAACTGCCTCTGAGGAAGGCTTCATAATGCTCGGAAACCAAGCTAAAGAACCAATCCATTTAGATCTTGACCTCCATGAGCCACCTTCATCGACTTCGCGAGGGCATTTGAACCAGGTTCTTGGTGTCGGCTTTAAGCCAACGACGACGAGCTTTGTTGGTGTAAGCAATGCCACCACGTTGTAGGTGTCGGTTAAATGAGGTGCAGTACCTAAAGGCAAGGGCGCCATAGCGAGTCCAGTGTAGCGAGTCCTGCGAGGCCCAGAAATATTGCCAGGGGGGGCAGAATTTGGAGTAGGCGCTTTTAGACGATAGGTAGGGTGATGTACTTCAGGATATCGACCAAGAATGCGTAGAATATCCGATGCCTCGACAAAAAGGATCTTTCCTAAAGAATGGTAAAATGCTAGTCCATGCTCATCCGCAGAAACAATTGCAGTATGCCTCCCGGCTACGAAGCCGATGCTGACGATTTTAGAGCCTTGTAGATGGCCTTCTTTTCTCCCGGAGGCTACTGCGCTCAGGGTGGTAGGAGTGACCGATCGCACTGGCGTGTGCGATTGCTTGAGATTAAATAACTGTATATGGCCTGCTGCATGGCCGGAAGCTAAGAATGTGTGATCATGGGAAAGAGCAAGGGCAGTGACAGGCCCAATTACACTTCCTGAGTTATATTACAATTAGAATCCATATGTCATGGTAGGATTTATTTCGAACCTAGTGTTGAATTCTCGCAGACACATATAAGGGTCTGTTTGAAATCATGCACAACAATTTTACCCTCCGTCGTGCCAATGCATATGAGCCCATTTGCTGCTATCACCGTCGGCATACCTAGCATTGGGGCACCCAATACACTAGACACCTTCTGCGAGGCCTTAGAATACATCGTCTGAGTTATTCCCCGCAAGTCAGTCCATTTGAATATGTTCTGATCTGCCCCTACTCGAGTTTGTTGTAGATCGTCTTGTTTTGAAGATGATCGAAGGTTGGTAATGGATGACACCCGAGACAGGGAAGAGAATCGAGAGGGGGATGGGGAGACACCATCGAAAAGGTGGGAATGAGAGGTCGCCGAGCTTTCATTGGAAACTAACCGAGAAGTCTGAGGGGTATACGAACGGAGTCGCGATACTGTGGGATGAAGGAATGGCCTAGCAAGTTTTGAATAAGACACCTTAGAATCTAGTGACGACGGTTCAGATTCGGGAGACATTATTCCAGTTATGGAGAGGGACGGCGAGTGTGTCGCGTAATGCTGGTGTTTAAACTACATAAGCGCTTATAATCTACATATTATTTTATACATACATACCGAATCTTCAGCATGCGATTCGTCTTGACCGTCGTTTAGCAGAGATTTTTCCACTTCCAAGACATCGATATCCGACTCCGTTTCGTCTTGGTCTTGGTCGAGAACGTCGCGCAGCTGGTCTTTATAACTTGCGGAGGTATCAGCGTCAACTCCATTGTATACGAAAACATCCTCCTCCTCCTCTTCTTCATCTTCATCCGCGGGTTCTTCTCCTTCAAATAGTTCCTCCATGTGGGTGGAGTAATCCCCGGGATATGTAAATTCGTCGTCTTCGTCGTCGGAAGAATCACCCTCGGAGACCTCATGGGCATCAGAAGGATTAGGACCAGTTTCGTTAGTCCATGGGTTGGAGGCGTCTGCAGATTCCATGAGTGGCCTGGGCGTTTGTTTCTACAGCCTTTGATTGGCCTTCGATAGTGAGTAGGACAAGGCAGAGCGGGCTGCGTTAGCATGTCATCATTTGAGGGAAACTGCTGTGTCACGCTGTTACATATTAACAGCAGTGACGTGGCTATGCACATTGCACAATACACACCTCGCGCGGCGAGACTCGAGAGAAAATTGGAAATCAAAAAGAGTGGTTTACAAATGTACATGGAAATATGAGATGAGATTTGGATGAGATGATTGATTGAGAGGTTGGGCAATATACATGTAATTAAATAAATACTCCCAATGATATAATGTCCGGCCAAGAAAATTTGAATGGTTTAAAATAGAAATGATTTACAGAAGCTGTGGTCTTCGATTCAGCTCATGCTGCAAGCCTCCGCTCGCGATCTCGAGCTTTGGCACCTGGACCAAACCTCTCCTGGAATCCGATTAATTCCTCCATTAATTCCTCCATCGTCTTCATAGTCTGTGACGATACTTCCAGTGCACTTTCAGGCATCAAATGCATTTCCACTGAGTTCTTGGATTGCTGCATTTGCTGATCGGAGGACGATGGCTGATGGTCAATAACCATGGAATTGTCGGCGCAACCAGGTAAGACAGGATCTTCGGATGTATCGTGTAGCTCAGCCAGAGTGGCTGCCTGTTCGCGCAAAGCTTTTTCGAGGGCTTCACGTCTTCGTCCACGATCGAGAGCGCTGGCTTGCTCCCGCCCAACCCACTCCACTAGAGCTCGAACACGTTTGTTCATATCACCGACACTCATCCGCTTCGCCGGCCATTTGACTTTGACACCCCTTTCCATTGTTCTGTCGGCGCTCTCTCCGCGTGAATTTGAGCTGCCTGTAGATGTAGCGCCTGCTCTGACTTCTAATGGTTGAGGTATGTCCGTGGGTAGCATTTGCTCCAGATGGGACAAATAATCCGGGAGGTTCCATGATGTGAACAGAGTTTGCTGAGAAACAGCATATGCGTGTGAGTTTCGGTATGCTCGAGCATCTGCAGCACTCGTTCCGGATTGCTGGCCTACAGCACTAGAACCTAATTGATTCCGTCGAGTTCCATGTTCATGAGTAGCTACGCCCGAGCCATGAGATATTGACTGTGAAATGGGAGGTCGCTTGGGTGCATTGGATGGTTTGACACGCGAATGATTTCCTGCGCGTTTCCCAGACGTACTGAGGGCTGATCAAGAAAACATTGTCAAGGCAAATCAATATCTGATGCTGTTAAGACAAACCTTCTTCCGAATCTACTGCTGCTATTTCAATGGCAGGAATTTTCCTGCCGCCACGCCTGTTTCTACCCCCCGATGGCTTTGCGACTGGCGGGGCCTTCTCTACGACTATAGAATCAGCTGGTGGGGCCGTCCTTCGTTGTCCGTCAGATGCTGTAGATGCAGACCGTGTCCGCTTTTTGGAGATGCTATTAAAAGGTAAGGACATATAGTAATGCATAACGAAAACACGTACTTGTCTTCGTCCGTGCGCTTTCTTTTCTTTTTGCCATTGTCGGTGATGTCGGGAACGGCTGATAAAATATCTTCTACAGGTACATCCTGGACGGCGGCGGCTTCGGCAGCAGTAGCCTCAATAATTTCTTTCAGGCTTTCATCAAAAGCGGCATCCCTGCTATTCATGGTATTTCGACGTTTTGACGCCTGCTTCATAAGGTGGGACGGCGAACGGGATCGCGAGACGCGCTGGGCGGAAGTGGTATCATGTCGTGAAGTTGCTGAGGTCTGTCGAGGCCTCTTCGCGAGTCTCCTGTTGTTCGTTGTTCGTTAGTGACCAACGCGTGAATGCGAGTATACGAGGAGACTTGCTTCAGTAGATCCTCGTGCATTTGAGGCCTGCATAATTCGCAGTAGTAGTCATCATCGTGTACTTGGTCTTCAGAGATATAGCCCATGCATAAACCGTGTTGCCACACTTTGCAGGTTTCACATTGGACCATGAACTCGCCGGCATCAGGATCGTCCTCTACAACATGTGTTTATAGAATGACGGGACGCGATGAGTTGAATAACGTACCTGCGCTGCCGCATACACATCGAGTAATACCCTGTTCTTCTTCTTCTTCCTGGCCCTCTTGTATTTGACCTTCACCAGGAACTACCTCGACGTCGCTTGATTGGCCGATATTGCCTGGCTTGTCGCTGTCTTTCTCCTTGGGCTTCCTTTTCGCCTTGTTGTTGTTAGAACCGCTTGCAGAACCGGATGGGACACCAGATATTGCTCCTTGTTGCTTGCGATCATCAATAATCTCGTCGTGGTCTTCCTGCTTCAATTTCTTGCTACGATTGTTGGTGGAAGATGAGGTGGTGCGAGACCCGCTGAGCTTCTCTCGGGGGGGTTGGTCGGAGTCGGGGGATTTCGAGGCGCTTGCAGAGACGGACGGTGCTGAGCGACGGCCTGAGCGGCGCGTTTCGCGGGGAGATAAAGGTGGGCCCATGGTGGCAGTCTGAGCCATTGTTGGGGGAGGGCAAGAAATGGGGATGAACAAGCCTGTCAGGAGTCCCCCGCCCTGAGGACAGGGATTTGTGATCACGTGGTGCCAAAGATCAAAACCCGAGCGGGGATAAGAGATATTTTGGTGCGAGTCACCGAACAATCCTTTTCCTTCCTTTTCCCTTCCTCGAACTTGCCTCGAACATGGCCCCCGTCGCCACCTTAGAGTATTCCTCCAGTGCACCTCAGCCTATTCAGTACCCTCGTCTAGCGAAGCATCAACTTGCGTCGGATGCCCCCGATTATATCCGTCTCATCTTGACCGCAAAAGTTTACGAAATTCTGAAAGAGACCCCACTCGTCTTAGCCACAAATCTCAGCGCAAAATTGGGAAATCAGATATGGCTGAAGCGTGAAGATCTTCAGGAAGTATTCAGCTTCAAAATTCGAGGAGCCTATAATTTTATGGCCAGCCTAAGCGACGAAGAGCGATGGAAGGGTGTCATCACATGCAGTGCTGGTTAGTGTGCGTATTTCATTCACGCGTAGCGCGCGCACTGGCCACTTTCACATTCTTATCCGTTCCTCGAAATAATGATTCTGAGTTCGTATACTTAACAGGAAACCACGCACAGGGAGTCGCCCTTTCTGGCGCTCGGCTCGCTATTCCTTGTACAATCGTGATGCCACAAGGTACTCCGGACATCAAAGTTCGCAATGTCGCGCGCCTCGGCGCAAAAGTGGTACTCCATGGCTCCGACTTCGATGAAGCCAAGGCCGAATGCGCGCGCCTGGCTGGTATCCACGGCCTAATTTTCGTTCCTCCATACGACGACCCTTTGATCATCGCTGGGCAAGGAACAGTCGGGATGGAAATATTAAAGCAATTGCCGGATTCAGAACAGCTGAGCGGAATATTTGCATCCGTAGGAGGTGGTGGTCTTGTTTCAGGCATCTGCGAATACGTGAAGAGGATAGGAAGTCCGAATACTCAAGTCATGGGTGTCGAAACCTTTGACGGAGATGCGATGGCCCAGAGTCTCGAAAAAGGCGAAAGAGTCACGCTTCGCGATGTAGGGCCTTTCAGCGATGGAACCGCCGTAAAGATTGTCGGCGAGGAACCTTTCCGAATTTGTAAACAACTTCTCGATGGAATCGTGAAAGTTGACAATGATGAGATCTGCGCAGCGATCAAAGATATTTTCGAAGGTATGCATTCAATATATCGGAATGGCGCTGGAGAAATTCTCCATCTGAAAACATGTCCAGAAACTCGGTCTGTAACAGAACCGGCAGGAGCTCTGAGCTTGGCTGGTTTGAAGCGTCACATAATCCACAATAACTTGGTTGGCGCACAGAGAAAATACGTTGCGGTCGTCAGCGGTGCAAACATGAATTTTGATCGACTGCGATTCGTCACAGAGCGCGCTGAATTAGGAGAAGGTAGAGAGGCTCTTCTCAGTATCGATATCCCAGAATGTCCGGGAAGGTAAGTACTTCTTCATCTGACAGCGAGCATACTCTGAAGGATAAATGTTATTAGTTTCATCGCGTTGCACTCTATTATCCACCCCCGCTCCGTAACAGAGTTTATATATCGTTACAATGTTTCGGGTGACAGGGCGCACGTTCTGATGTCGTTCAAGTTGCACTCGACATCGAGGGAAGAGGAAGTCGCTGAGGTGCTTTCCACCTTGGAGGGTTCCGACATGAAAGGTTATGACATTAGCGATGATGAAGTTGCAAAAAGCCACGTTCGGTATATGATTGGGGGCTGTCACAATGTTCCAAACGAAAGGATATTCAGATTCGGTGAGTTCATTAGCAGAGATTTCGGTGTACAGCGATCCAACATCCGCTTGTACAGCATTCCCAGAACGCCCAGGCGCCCTTCGCAAATTTCTCGTCGGACTTCATCAGGGCTGGAATATTTCTTTATTCCATTATCGTAATCATGGTGCAGGTATGTCGGCCAATACAAGGCGCAATTCATATCCTGACAATACTGCAGACTTGGGCAAAGTTCTTGCCGGAATCCAAGTTCCGGTCGCAGAGTCAAAAGAGTTTGATCAATTCTTGAAGACGCTTGACTACGCGTATGTCGAAGAGACAGAGAATGCTGTCTATAAACGATTTTTACAGGGTTAGATACCAACCCTAATCTGCGAATATGTATAGGATGAGTCTGTCCTTCGAGTGCAACATCTAATCAGATTTATGGATACCAGCACCAGAGTAGTTCTTGTGCAATAATACCTGCGAAGGAATATACTTGTCCGTGTTTTGGAACGGTGCGTAAGTGTAATGAAGCCAACTATTCGTTCGAGGCACTTCTATGTGAGAACTGCCCATCAAGGCCATCGTTCAGTAGAATTCTCCGTTGATCTATGTAAATGCTTGAAAATATGTCAATGTATTGATGATATCGGGAAATGCAAACGCGTACAATAAACATTTAATGATGATGTGGGTCTTGAGACTTTTGGGCACTGAGATACATATTGTCCACCACAACATACGCTGTGAAAGCAACGACTGCTATTCCAAATCCAGGGAACATGTTGCGTAGCATGACGCGGTTGGTGAAAACGGGATTCTTCCTCCAGGATTCAGCTTTAGCCCAGGGATCTCTGAATAATGGAAGATTGGGCATTCTATTGGGTCATCTTGTTAGTTGATCCCTTATAACGCTCATTTGACTGCAAGAGCACACCTCAGGTTGAAAGGTCGGTTCTTGGGAGAGAGCTGCAAGTGGTGACATTCCGAATCGGACCTAGATGTTGGCTGACTAAGCATTCACGAGATCGTGATCTGGCAGTTGCGGGCAGGCTTTGCTAACTTCAACAAATTTGATTGAAACCTGGCAGTGACCATAACAATCGCACTCTTCTCCCTTGCACCCACTCAGGATTCAAATAATTTCTCCTGGACGCGTAGCAATCAACTACATACTGACTAGACATACTATAATACCATGCCAGTCAATTCCCATATGCTCGTCGACAGCAAACAGCTTCCTGAAAAAGCCACATCGAACGCGCAGAAACAAGGGACTGCCATGAACGGGAGTGGTTTGAGCAGTGCAGAGCACCAGAGTTCCAGCGACGACGATGATTTACCATTGGTACTCATTGCAGTTTAACGATAATATATAGTACTTATGTTGTATACCCCTCTTTCCAGTCCCAAACCACTCGTACTACAGACGCCACGTCGCATCCATCTCGCAACCTGAAACGCAAGAAGGCCGCCTATGCGGAAACTTCGAGCGACGACGATGTGCCTCTGGCGTCTTCCCCTGGAAAAAGCAGAACAAACGGAAAGGGCAAGGTTACGCTGCCCCCAGACACAGGCGGCGAATCTGAAAGTGAGGCCGCCCCTAAGGCTCCGCGTGCCTCTAACGGTCGAAGCTCAAAGCCGCCCCCGAAAAAGAAAGTGAAGGAAGAAAGTGATCTAAGTGGGGAAGATGACGACAACAAACCACTGGCCCCTGCGAAGCGTGCTCCTACACGAAAGCGGAAGGTGAAAGCGGAAAGTGGCACCGACGATGATACCGCAATCAGCAAGAAAGCCCCAACCAAATCGCGCAAAAAGACGATGAAGAGCGAGGAAGTCTCTGAAATAGATACTCCGAAGCCCAAACGAGCAAAAAAGACGAAGAAAGAAGATTCTGAGAAATCTCCCAGAATGGCCAAGGCCAAGAAGGAAAAGAAAGACGAAGAACAGGAAGAAGTCTTCAGGTGGTGGGAGAACAATCCCGATGGCAATGGCGACGACAGTGTCAAGTGGACAACCTTGGAACATAATGGCGTTATATTCCCTCCACCGTACGAACCTCTGCCATCCAATGTCAAGATGAATTACAATGGTATGCTTATATTAGAAGTCTCTCTAGTTCTTGATTTCATGATTGTATAGGTAATTCTGTCGATCTACCTCCAGAAGCGGAGGAAGTTGCTGGTTTTTATGCCGCACTTTTGGAAACCGACCATGCCAGGGACGCCACATTCAACAGAAACTTTTTCGAAGATTGGAAAAACGTGATGAAGAGGTTTCCTCCTGTGAGTCACCAACGACTTCTACCCCCATTTTCTTTCTCATCGTTACAACAGAGAGATGGGACGAAGGTCACCAATTTTGAAGCGTGCGATTTCCGGCCTATGTTTGAGCACTTCGAAGGCGAAAAAGCCAAAAAGAAGGCAATGACGGCAGAGGAAAAGAAGGCCGCTAAGAAGGCTAGAGATGAGATGGAAGCTAAATACACAACTTGTCTCCTGGATGGTCGTAAAGAGAAAGTAGGCAACTTCAGAGTTGAACCCCCAGGTTTATTCAGAGGGCGTGGCGACCATCCTAAGAAAGGCACACTCAAAGTAAGTGTGTCACAAAAGCGCAAGTGAAAGAATATTGACGGTCGATTTCGCAAGTTTCGGGTGCGACCTGAAGACATTACCCTCAATATCGGGAAAGGCGTGCCTGTCCCAGTTCCCAACATGCCTGGCCACTGGAAGGCAGTCACCCATGATAATACCGTCACTTGGCTTGCAAACTGGACTGAGAATATCAACGGCAATCACAAATATGTCTTCTTGGCCGCAGGAAGTTCCTTGAAAGGCCAAAGTGACATGCAGAAATTCGAGAAAGCGCGTGAATTAAAGGCGAGTTGATTGCTACACATTCAAGTCAGAATATTCACAACACAACTGTATAGAAACATGTCGATCGTATCCGAGAAAATTATTCACAAGATCTGAGGTCTAAGGTGATGGCTGACCGCCAGCGTGCCACCACTATGTATTTCATCGACAAACTCGCTCTTCGTGCCGGTAACGAAAAAGGCGAAGATGAAGCAGACACAGTGGGTTGCTGCTCCCTCCGATGTGAACATGTTACTTTGGAAGCTCCAGATTTCATCATATTCGATTTCCTCGGAAAGGATTCTATCAGATATTACAACAGAGTTCAAGTCGAACCTCAAGTCTTCAAAAATATACGGATTTTCAAGGAAAACAAGAATGACGACGATAACCTGTTCGATCGCGTGACAGTACGATACATTCTTCATATTATTTATATATGCCGCTCTGATCACCTTCGGTAGACCACTTCTCTCAATAAACATCTCACAAACGAGATGAAAGGCTTAACGGCCAAAGTTTTCCGTACTTTCAATGCATCCATTACATTTCAGCGTCTTCTGGATGAGGAACCTCTGGAGGGTGCCAGTCTTCAGGAGAAACTCAACGCATACAACACTGCCAACCGTAAAGTCGCCATTTTATGTAACCATCAGCGTAGCGCGCCTAAAACTCACGATCAATCAATGGCAAAGATGCGTGACAAGGTAGATACTTTCGCAATTCAAACTTCGTCCAGTGATAATACAACCCATCTTTGTTGTAGTATCGATCATTCAAGTATGAACGCATGAAGCTACGACATGCACTATTCAACCTAGACTCCAAGTACAAGAAGAGGGCTCAGTATAAAGACGATGAATCTGATCTGGACGACGAATGGGTCACAGAGCATGAGGAGTCACTTAAAGCAAAAGAGATAGAAAAGGCGGAGAAGAAGTTTGCTAAAGAAAACGAGAAATTAGAAGAAGACGGTAAAAAACTTCATCCGGATTCCCTTTTACAGGAACGCATCGAAGAGGTAGAGGCTGAATTTGAACAATTGGCAAAAGAGCGTAGAACAGGGAAAGCCGATGCGAAGAATCGATCTGCCGATAAAATTGAAGAGGCGATTGATAAACTCACTGATAAAATCAAGTCCTTCAAGTTGCAAATGGTTGATCGAGACGCAGGAAAGGAGGTTGCATTGGGCACGAGGTGCGATCGTGCATTTCGAGTTTTATATGGTGTTCATACTGAATATATTATCCAGTAAAATCAATTATCTAGATCCCAGGCAAGCTCTTCGAGATATCTTTGTACCATTTCTGATACCGTCACCTAGAATCACTGCTGCCTGGTGCCAAATCCATGACGTTCCGATCGAAAAAATATTCTCGAAGACGCTGATCACCAAATGTAGGCTTTACTTCTCCCTGCCATCTTCGCAACTATCTCGCTGACTTTGATACCATAGTCCCATGGGCGATGGAGGTTGAATCCGAATGGAAATTCTAGAACCTGACAACAGGATACTAGACAAAGATTCGACTCTCTGCCAACTCTGTGCTCGCTTGTGTTGATTTACGCAATATTTTTCGGACCGTGCATTGTTCTTTTGTATAGAAATACTTACGTAGATGAAACGCACACCATTTCGGTACTTGGACTATAGTAATAAATTTATGGTTGTACATAGTGATTAGATTGTTTAATTTGCTATTTGTAAGGGATACTAGTATACTTAACGCCTAGGGAGATTGTTGTTCATTATGATGGGTACCAAACACGGTCATCGTGTCCAAAAATAAAAGTCGTGAAGGCGAGCGCTTGACCTCTGACTGGTTTCCACTTCACGAGCATCACGATGAGTCGCTTTAGTGATACCCCGCGCACCCTATTTGCTTCCAAAACCACGTTTGAGGCTCTTAATGTTGAATCTGGGGAAGAGTCGGAATCAGAGGAGCAACCATCAGACCTCGAGTTGCTGCAAGATAATAGGTTCGTCATACTTATACGCATTGTCGCGAGTTACCAAAACTCATACAATATTTGTAGTTCCGTCCAAGAGGGTGCAAAGCTGTCGAAATCAGCAATCAAAAAGGCGAATCGTCTAGCACGTATCGAACGCAAGCAACGTCTGAAGAGACAGTCCCAACGTACTGAGAACGGAAGCGACGCTCTAGAGCTAGCTACCGTTCCGGCAGAGCCACAACATGATCACCCCATCAAGTTTGAAGAAGTTGAACTATCTCAGCCACAGCTCTTCGAACCTCGTGGCGTCTTGGAGGCAAAGTCTCCTGACGAAGTCAACGGCTTGTCGGAGGTGCAAGTTCAATCAGCAGATAGTCACATGCGCGCCAACGAAGACAGCAATCCTGCTGTTCCAGCTCCGGTTTCTGAGGTTCAAGGCAGACATAATACTACACCCATCGTTGAGACAACTTCGGTTTCTACAAATAGTTCGACTGAGCAAGACGTTCACAAGGACGAACCCCCTAATGCTCAAGTTGTTGAACAAGCGAAAAAACGTCAAAATGTGCTCACCCGTACGTTATGGACCTTTATCATGATTGCAGGATTTCTAGGTAAGCCGAATTGTATCCTTGTTGGTCCTGTTATTTACTAGTCGTCATCAGTGTTTATGGGCCTTGGGCATATCTACATGATACTTTTGGTCATGCTGTGTCAAACTTTGGTCTATCGGGAAGTCACTGCGTTATTCTCTTTGAAGACTGCGATTCCAGAATCTCGCGAGGTCGGAGAATACAAGGGAAAAGACCCATGGAGCAAAACCCTCAATTGGTATTTCTTTGCAGTCACCAATTACTTCCTTTATGGTGAAAGCATTATATATTACTTCAAGGTATGCTGCATTTGCTCAAACCTGAAGGCTGCCAATCATCATTATGTTCGTGCTATAGCATGTTGTTTTCGCAGATGCAAATCTGTTGCCATTTGCTACGAATCATCGCATGATTAGTTTCACCCTGTATATCATAGGGTTCATGGGCTTCGTCATGTCATTGAAGAAAGGATATCTGAAGCAACAGTTTGGGTTGTTCTGTTGGGTGCACATGAGTCTGTTATTGATCGTTGTGTCAAGGTCAGAATTCTCACTAGCTCCACGTCAAGTCGAATACTGAATTATAATTAGTCACTTCATTGTGAATAATATTCTTGAAGGTCTCATATGGTTTTGGGTGCCGGCTTCACTCGTCATCTGTAACGACATCTTCGCCTATGTTTTTGGTAGCACCATTGGACGTACCCCTCTTATCAAGTTGTCGCCCAAAAAGACCGTTGAGGGCTTTGTTGGAGCATTCTTGTCTACTATCGTGTTTGCGTTGGGATGGGGTACACTCTTCATGCGCTTCCATTACATGATCTGTCCTGTGCAAGATTTGGGCGTCAGCGTCTTTTCGTCCACCACATGCGCACCCAACCCTGTCTTCGTCTGGAAGACGCTCGACCTATGGCAGCCATTGTCGACTATCTTGTCAGCTTCGGTGTGCAACCTTTTCACCCCTCTTTCTTTTTTTATCTATCTTACCATATTTTAGAGTGGACTATCCGTCAAGACCATGCCATACACTCCTTATCATCTCCATCTTCTAACGCTTGCTTTCTTTGCTTCATTAGTTGCTCCTTTTGGTGGTTTCTTCGCATCTGGCTTCAAACGTGCTTTCAACATCAAAGACTTCGGCCACAGTATCCCAGGCCATGGCGGAATGACGGATCGAATGGATTGCCAGTATGTGCCAACCTGTTGACATTTCAAATATTCTTACAGCTTAATCCACTAGGTTCCTCATGGGTATCTTTACCTATGTATACTATAGCAGTTTAATCCGTGTCAACAATGTTACCGTCGGAAAGATCCTGGAAATCGTAGTCAGCGGATTCACTGTGGATCAACAACTGGAACTTATACGTGATCTTTCGAGATACTTGGAGGGCCAAGGAATCTCTGTATGAGACGGCGGTGTCGATTGGCGCGGGCGGGTGTTGGTACTTGATTAACCCTCCTACATGTCGTCTTAATATATATATAACCTTACTATATCTGACCTCAGTAACTAATATGGAGATTTGAGGAAGGTTGAAGCTTTGCCGCTATTCATTTCCGATGCGATCAGTGTGCAAGATATGCATCTTCGCCGCAGTTAGTGCTATGTATACTACAGGATTACGATCCTGCCAGTTGCTATTATAAATGTACTATAGTCCACGTAGCGATTCCCTTGACTGACATGGCTTTTTTCCCTTTCGCTTTGGACAGCCCCGCTACACCCAGGCCTTTGGCATCCTTGTAGTTGACGGTATCGACAACAGAAAGCATCACATTTCCATTCCTCGGGGTGAATATAGTGGCTGTCCATGCTCCTTCTTGTTCGTTGAAAACCAGCGGAGTGAAATCCTTCAAGCCATCAGCCGCGGCGAGTATGAAAACATAATTATCGGCGTCAGCGGTCGACATATGCTCGCATCTCTTAGATACACTGAATTTGGTAAATCTCTTTTCGGGGATTTTGTTCGTCGCCGGCTCTATGCGCAGAGGGTGCAGACCGAACACAAAGAAATCGGGGGTCAGGACTGGACCCGGCGCTGCCGTGATATACTCCTCCCACGTGGTTTCCTCGGGGGTTAGTTGAAAAGACGGATCCTCTGGGAAGTGTTTTGTTCCGAACTCGATCGCAGACGCAGTAAACCACGTCGAATTTAATTGAATGCGCCAGGCAGTCCCATCGAGGGCCCCTGCGCCCCAACAGGCATCTATAAGATGCCACTCGTTCTCCATCATCACACAATTCCAAGCATGATTGCTCGTCATTTGTGGAATCGGCTCGTTTTCCGACAGGGGCTCTATGCCATACCCTTTTCCATGCCCGGACACCTTATGACATTGAAGTCCGGTGATATCTGCTAGATGTTCGAACAGACCTGCGTAACCTTCGCAGACGGCAGCGCCTGATAAAAGCGTCGATTCTGGGGTTGCAGATTCAAGGTTGCCAGAGAAGAATGCGTCAACATCATAGACAATGTTGTGGTGCAACCAAGTATATATAACTCTGGCCTTGTCGAAGTCATTATTGAACGGTGCGGTTAAATCCTTAGCTAAACCGTCCAGGGAACGAACCATGTGTCGAGGGAACAATGCGGCATGTGCATCTGCTCTGGAAAAATCTCTGCACTGGAGGCATGAAAGTGATAATCGTCCGAAAGGAATTGGCGTCCGCTCCGGATATTTCACATTGTCTTGAACAATCGTCCGAGGTTCCGGCTTGGAAGCCAGGTTGATGGGAGGTGGTTGAATAGGGTCCACCTGCAATGCTGATAATCGTCTGGGTGGAATTGCGGGTGGCAGAGTATTTTGAGCAGGTGGATTAGATGACTGACGTGGCAACGATGGTGGGGGGGGAGGCCGCCTTGCCAATAACTTAGCAAGATCAGTTTGAGGCGCACCCGAGTCCAATGGAGTCTGACTGCGCCGCGGGAGAGGTCCGGACCATGATACTGTTACGGTTTTAAACATATTGGAGACTCCAAGGTGACAAATATCGATAATTTACCTTTACAGTGTTGGTCTTCTACAACATGCTTCGGAAACACAATAGAAGTCCCCGGAGAGGGTGGGACACGACGCTGAGGTATAGGTGGTTTGAAAGACATTTTTGATGTTGTTTCATGGCTGGCTAGGCCACCTTTTATTATGTGGAATCGTGGAAGGATAGCATCAAGATAGCATCATTTCCCAGCTTCCAAGGTCACTCAATTTGATCTATAGACCTTGAATTTGAGGGACATTGATGACTCATCAGTGTTTCTGTCCCGTTAACGTCGGCGCCGTCGTGCATAATGCACATCAACGTTGAATAGAATACAAGGCTGTGAATAATAGCACATGTTGATCAGAGCAATGAACCCCGAAGAAGCGGCATTGTGATAACAATCAAATGGGCCCAATGCCGTGGAATCCCGGTGATACACGGTTGACAGACCTTGGATACTGACAGGAAAGAAGGCCTATTCTTTCACAACCGACCATAATCGCATACCACAGGCATTCACCTTCTCGTGTTCGTTATCGGAATTACAAGTGGACACAGAGGGCATGGGGATGAGGTAACATACGATTCGAAGTTTTTGTATGCATGGGATGGATTACATGGACTAGCAACAGAACCAAAGAGCAATCTATGACCTGGGCTTTTCCTATGGGATGATGAGCCATGGGAGGATTAAGGCAGAAAAAAAAGGACAAACTTTCTTCTCTTTCCACAGAGCAAGAAGACCAACGCCGGAGACCTTCACAACCTTAAAGCGGACACCAGGAATATCACCCTTGGCCTTTCCTCGGCGACCGAAACCGGAGATGAGAACCTCGTCGTTCTCATCGACGAAGTTGAGGCAGCCATCATTCTGCATAAAAATCAATCCACAAAGCATTGAAGCAGAGAGCACGAACGTACGGGCACGAAAGCTGTCACCTTCTTTCCGTTCTTGATCAACTGCACGCGAACACACTTGCGGATAGCTGAGTTGGGCTGCTTGGCCTCAACACCAACTTTCTCCAAAACGATACCCTTCGCATGCGAAGAGCCACCTGTAGGAGAGGTCTTGTAGATATTGCCGAGAGCGCGCTTTTTGTAGGATTTATCGGCCTGGGAGCGACTGTAAGTCACTTCAACTTAGGGTAAGCATACGCAAATGACGCACCCATCGATTTTCCCGACGGTCAGTCCTCAATTTGCGGGCGGCTTGAAGTCCACGAGGTTTGTTGGCTATACGGCAGTCGCGAGTGAGCCATAGTTGCGGGAAACGACGAGGATAAAGACCTACAGCCCATTCTTGCGGTAGAGTACGATGCTGATGGCCTGGCGATAGGGAGCTCAGGAAACAGCCGGTGAACCTTAATTTCTTAAACTGTTACAGTCTCAAAACTCCGCTACCGTACGATTCGGCAACCTCCGGTTAATGAGCACTCGGGCATCGCGCAACGATCAGCGGAATTTCTTGCGGTATACACTCCAATGTAATCACATATTTTAAACCTGCCACATAACTGACCAGATCGAAAGCAAGAGACGAAAACGCGTAGCTGTTGCGCAATCGCCGTTATTCTGGAAGTCGCCACACGTCAGCCTTGTTTCCCGACCATCACGTTCTTCATGTGGGTCAGACGGTGCATATTGCGAAAAGTCCTCTTGCAGAGGCAGTTTCATGCTGCTACAGCGGTTGTTCCTTTATTAGAAGATCTTCAGCGGCGAGGATTCGTTCAAGACATCACCAGGTTTTGTTTTTCATTACGAGACGATGCTCACAGCAGTTGATACTTCCGTAGGCACGACTCAGTGCTCGGGAATGCGCTCGAGTCTAAAAAGCAGACAATCTACGCTGGCGTGGATCCCACTGCCAAATCGCTGCACATTGGCCATCTCATTCCCATGCTCGTGCTTCTTCATTTCCAAATCCATGGTCATAGAGTCATGCCGCTGGTGAGCCTTACTACCACATCCGTCGATATGTAGGCTCATATCTGCCAGATTGGCGGTGCCACCGGTCGATTAGGGGATCCGTCTGGGCGACTCGTAGAACGTCAGTTAGCGGATATCAAGCAAGTCGACAACAACGCAGATAATTTAACGGCCAGCATCCAGTCTTTCTTCAACCGCGCGTTGGTTTATGCTAGTTCGCGTCTGTCACTCGATCAAGATATTCACGCAAGGCTTTCGGTCGTCAACAATCTAGAGTGGCATCAACCCGTCACTCTGCTGGAGTTCTTGCACAAAGTAGGAGCCCATGTGCGAATAAACACCATGTTGAATCGGGAGAGGTGAGAATGGGCATTGCGATGACATGCGTCGTTCTGACACGTTCAGTCAGTGTCTCAGCGCGGCTCAGTTCTCAACAAGGTCTCTCCTTTACGGAATTTACGTATCAACTGTTACAGGCATACGACTTTTATCACTTGAACAAGCATTTTGGGTGTACGATACAAGTTGGTGGTTCAGATCAATGGGGTAACATTGTCGCTGGCCTCGAATTGATCGGAAAACTGGGGGATCCCTTGACTTCGAAACGACCTCTGGCAAATGAAGCTTTTGGAATAACTACTCCGCTGCTTACTACGTCCAGCGGGGAAAAGTTCGGAAAGAGTGCTGGGAATGCAGTGTGGCTTAACCCTACGTTGACCAGTGTATTTGATTTCTATCAAGTCAGTATACCAATTGGACTATGTTAACCACAAACTGACTCTCGCAGTATTTTTTGAAAGTTACAGATGCGGACGTCGGTAAATACCTACGATTGTTGACTCTGATGCCGCTCGAAGAGATAGAGGAGCTTGTCACGAAGCATAATGTGCGCAAAACATATCTCAATTTTACGGGTGATTGACATTGGTCAACAGGCTCAGCCCGAGAAGCGCCTCGCGCAATCACGTCTTGCAGCGGAAGTGACCGAGATGGTTCACACAAGTGCGTTCCTACGCGTACCTCGCGTCTGTCCCTAACATCTGTTCAGAAACTGGGGTCGCCCAGGCAGTTGCTCGGACCAAACTGTTGTTTGGGTCAGATTATACCAGCTTGAAGGTCGAAGATGTCATCATGGCATTCCAGGATGATCCGCGCCTGGTTAAGGCTACCCTACATGATATCACGAAGACCCCTTTGAGCAAATTGGCAGCCAAGTATGGCCTCGTCTCATCAAACTGTAGGTTTCCAAAACAATCCCTCTCAGTCATGCCTTACAATCAACCCACAGCTGCTTCACGAACATTAATATCATCCCGCGGGTTGTATTTGAATGACAAAACTGTGAAGACGGCGCAAGATGTAATCGAACTTTGCGACCTTCAGGACCAGAAAATCGCTATTCTACGTGCTGGAAAGGGTAAAATCTTGATCTTAGTGGTGTCTGATTAGTAGGAGAAGGCTCATTTTGCAGTTGCACTACCACTTCATAATAAGCATTCGATATAATGTCTAATCTATCCGTACAGCGCTATAGAGTTTTCTCACAGCCCAATACGATGCCAAGAACCCGATGGTTCCTGTGTGCATACATTAGAATGGTGCATTTTCGGTGTCTAGTTGATTGGGAACTGAATGACTTGCCTGTTACCAAGAAAACAAAAAGAGATAACAAAAACAAATATCCCAGGTATAGCATGACACTTTGCGGCGATTCAAGTCTGAGTTGGGTGGCCCAATAATACAGACCATATGTCAAGACCCAAAACGCGCTGCCACCTCCGATGATGAACGAGCGCCAGTGCCACCTGCGCAAAGAAGACGTAAATTAATTGAATGTTGAGAAAATATATCATACCTATATTCTTCAGCACAGAGAAGGAAGTAGACAAAGAGAATGGTAACGGTGGCAGTAGTTAGAGCAATGGCCCCTGCAGTCAGAGCAAGAAATCCGAAAGCATAGTACGCCCTAGAGGCGAACAGACTTGACAGAACGTAGTAAAGCTCCACGAAAGCGGCGCCTGACATATCATATTAGTCCACAGTATGAGGTACCTGTCTCCCTTCTCGTACCAAATGGTAAGATACCGCTGAGGAGAGCCGCAGCCTGTAGAAATATATGAGCATTGTTTTGACAACCTACCGACCGAAGACTGACCCATAGCCTCAGATACTTTGGGCCGGGAGGAATCTGTCGCGGTATCGGATTCACCCGAACCGGGTGCCATACGGCCTGCAAATACAGTCGAAAGGTTAGCAACTTTGAAGACAGCCTTGCAGCTATCTTACCCCTCGTTTTGATCCGAAATACGATCCAATGGCGGAAAGAGGCGCAGAGATTCCGAACCACATCAAAATAATCAACAACATTGTGCCTAAATAGATTCCATAAGACAAAGTAATTGTTGTTAAATGAAGAAAGACTTACCAAAAGGAACAGCGCCAGATGAACCAGCCGACAGCAAAAAGAAATTGAGTAGGAAGACCACAGCGAAAATCAACCTGAAATTTGCTATAAGTCAATATCCTATATTAGATGTGATACACCCACGTCGGCAATGCAGTTGCAGTGACGAATGTATTTTTTTTGCGGTTCGAACCTCCAAGGGAAGCGTATACACGGCTAGATATATATCCGCCAATACTGTGAAAGCATCAATTGAGAATTCGAAAATAATGGCAATTCATTTGCACACCTTCCGAAACATGACCAACAAACCATCATGACAGTTGCCAGTGAGCCTCGGTTTGACGGTGATAAAAACCCGAAAAGTGCAAACACTAGCGAGGGTTTATTAGTCTAAAACGAGACTTATTCCAGGCTAACTAACCCAGCGTGACAGCGACCATAGCGGCAATTTGAGAGCCATTCCCCACTAAAACCGACAGAACCAGAGAGTATTGCGGAGAGCGGAAGACTTCTCCATGGATGAGTTTCCATCCCCAATCTTCTTGAACGTCTTCCTGGAAGAAATATCAATTGAATAGAAAATGAGAGCCTTAACGATGCTCCATACGCTGATATCAATGGCATTATATCGGTGTATCTGATAAGAATGTTAAATTCTCAGATTGGACTGCTTCCTTCATGTAAGGAGCTGCTTACATCCCGCGAAACACTCCGGAATAATATCATAGAGACCATTCCACACAGCAATACAACAACAACGACAGAGTTGATGAGACTGATCCAATGGATGCGAGGGTCGAAGACATGAAGATAGTTGTCCCATCGCGTGGCCTGCATAGCAGAGTCAATAACAATTTTGGTTATGAAAGCTTGGGACTTACCCAAGGTGTATCTGATTCCTACGCAAAGTGTGAAATAGGAATAGTGAATACAGCATAAGCGCTGGACTCGCTCACATTCCAAGAAACCCGATAAGTATATCTAACGGCTTGTGTCTGATCCTCGTTCAACAATAATGGTGTTGTACCTGTGACGTCGCAATTAGGCGTGGAACTCTGGGTACCACCAATACTAGAATACATGTTAGATGACAGATGTGATCCCGACAACGGAGGCACGGAACTTGCCTTGCTGGCCACACAAGAACACCAACCACTCGATATGTTTCTGGCGTAGGCTTATGGTACCTAGAGAAAGGTAAGCTATGGCTCTACAATTGCTTATTATAAGCTGGTACCTTAAGACAATTTCGAAGTGATTGTTGAGGGCGGGTTGATTCTGATGTTCTCCTTCGTTGTCTCCCAGGTTGAACCCAATGTCGAAAAATAGTTCGCCCGTGTTATTTTCATATTTCATTTCTGCTGCAGGAAGACCGTCAATGAGCCAGTTCATCGCGTAGTCTTCTCGAATACGATCATTTATGAACTTCGCGTCCTCCTTGTTAATGTTTGGGACGACACAGAGCGTTTTGCAAGTGTCATTGTCCTTCATCATTTTAATCTGAGTGACGAGTGCAGTAGTGAGATTTTATTTAAACCTAAAAGATATGGTACCCACATCGAAGGGAGAATTAAATATTCGGTCGCCAAATAATATTGATCCCAAAGACTCTGGCTGCGTTTTCGGTCCATCTTCTGGTTCGCAGAAACGTAGCTTGGGATTGTAATAATCATCTATGAACATGATATCAGCATAGTGGTGTCCAGCTTGCTTTGGGGACGGACAGTTTATGAGAGATTGCTAGAGTCCGACGGTTTCAACTATGCGTTCGAAAGTCGATTAAGGAGGAATGACTTACTATTTTAACGTGATTGCCTGAACGCATTGGCGTTAATGCGTTAACAAAGAGCTCCACGGTGTCGCCTTCAGCATAGTTGTGGGGCGCCGCACCAGGAAGATAGAACGATATAACACAGGGCAGAAGGGAGAGCCAGAGGACGGCCAGAATGCGAGTGGACATAGCTGGAATCCGCTGGATGCAAGCAGCGACCTGCCAGTGAATTGGGCCCGTGGCACGTCATACATAGCACTTTGTTTACCAACGGCCTCTGGCGGTTAATTAATTTTAGGCAATCTGCTGTTGATCTCCTGCCGGTGAGCACTGCAAGCAAGATTCATCCTCCGAAGTTGGCCTGCCTCAGGCGAATAGCGATGCGATTCGAAGTCATAGCAAAATGCCACACCACAAAAGCCCGGGTGGCCCGCATGACATTGGCACGTATGTCCTGTTTTCACACTACCTTCGCATTGAACCTATAAGTTATGATAGATGGAGTCACGATGCTGCCTACATTTATGCCCGTCGCCACACAAGCGGCAATTAAAGGCCTGACTTCAAATCAAATGGAAGCCCTCGGCGTAACCCTTATACTGAACAACACGTATCATCTCAATCTGCGTCCTGGTCTGGAGGTCTTGAGCAAGGCGGGAGGCGCACATAAATTCCAGGGATGGGATCGCAATCTATTGACCGTTAGTATGCCTCCAACGTGCGCGTTTCATATCCCTTAATATTTTTCAACTTTCCTTCCATTGCATAGGATAGTGGCGGTTTTCAGCTTGTTTCGTTGAGCAAATTCACCGTTATCACAGAAGAAGGAGCTCTCTTTGCAAGTCCATTCACAGGTGAACCAACGATGCTCACGGTGAGGCAGACTATACAAGTCAATATGCCAGGCATTATCGTTGATAGCCCAAGCTAGCCTGAAGAAAGTATATCAATACAGCATATTATTGGCGCTGATATCATCATGCAACTCGACGATGTAGGTATGTGAACGATGCTGAACGATGCATTGTTAAATTAAACAAAATTAGTGTCAAGTTTAACAACAGGATCTCGGGTCGAAGAAGCAATGGAGCGATCGGTGCGATGGCTAGACCGTTGTATCGTGCAACATGAGAGCTCAGGGAAAAAGGACAACCAAAACTTATTTGCCATCGTTCAAGGAGGTCTTGATCCATCATTACGCGATCGATGCTTGGATGCGATGATTGCCCGGCGGGATGGAGTTGCGGGGTATGCTATTGGAGGTCTCAGCGGCGGCGAAGAAAAAGGTGCATAATTTCTTGATCAAGTCAACTATATCCTAATTATACCACTAGACGTCTTTTGGAGAGTGTAAGCCAAGGTTTACTATATGGTTTGATTATTGACCCATCCCAGGATCAAACAATGTGCAGACAAGCTTCCAGAAGACAGTTAGTCTATTCCAGCATGCTTAATTTCTTCTGTGTCTGAACGAAACTGTAGGGCCGCGGTACTCTATGGGAATTGGATTCGCTGAAGGTATACATTGTTAGCGAGATCCCTCAATAAAACAAACTAACATCAACCACACAGACCTTCTTGTGTGCGTTGCACTGGGTGTAGACATGGTACGTCCAATACGGGTTGCATCTGAAAATGAATCGCAGAAGTGTTTACATGCAATTTACAGGCCGATTGCGTGTTTCCTACTCGGACGGCTCGGTTCGGTGTGGCTCTTACAAATGACGGGCCACTTAACCTAAGTAATATATCAAGCTTCATTGTCGGCGAACATATATTGACATATCTGCAGAACTCAGTAAACACGCGAAAGAATTCAAGCCAATCGACGAATCTTGTCCTTGTCCAACTTGTAGCGACATGACGTCAAGAGCTATTCTACATCATCTCGTTACGCACGAAACAGCCGGTGCACACGGTGGGTCCTTCTAAATGTCGCAGCCTGTGAAATGCTCATAACATCTGCAACCAGCTCTTACTCTCCATAATGTTGTATTTCAGGCTCAAGTTATGGGTCGTGCAAGGGAGGCCATCATTGCAGGTACCTTTCCCGATTACTTGCTTAGTTTCTTCGCGAGATATTACGGCGATGCTGGGTATCCGGAATGGTGTGTCAATGCACTGAGGAGTGTGGGCGTCGATCTGCTGGAGGGAAGCCCAAACGCAAAGATTGTTGCGGGAAGTGGCACAAAGTGGGAATATGCCTCGGCCAATCCATAAGATATACTATGATATACAACGTATTTACCAATCCAAAACACCGTAAACAATCTACATCTAGCGCCTGCCCTTTTTGCCACCGGAACGACTGGGCCTCGCATTTTTTTCTTTTCGTCTTTCTCGGACTTTCCTGTCTTTTCTGATTTGTTCGGAGGTCTTGAGTTCGTTTTTGATACGACCGTAAGTCTTTCCTGTTGCGCCACGACGGACACCTAGCTTCTTTCCCTTAGCAGAAATGATAGGAGTTTTGGGTTCTGCTGACATTCCCGCCTCTTCCTTCTTCTTTAGCTGGCGGACTTTGCGCTCGTAATCATGATTCATCTTGTCCAACGGTTGAGCAGCAGTCATCTTATTGTGCTTGAAACGCTGTCCGCCAGGGCCTGTCTGCTTCCTGGAGCCTGTGGATGCATTTTCAGCTTCTCCGATCCTGGGTAAGTTGACTCGGCTTTTGTTTTTCCACTCGTCGAATCGGCCGCTTCGGAAACTTGCTGGTAGTCGAGTGCCATTTTCTGTCCGCACCATTTTGACATTGTCGGCACCCACTCCGTCACCCTTGATGAATTTTTTCTGCTTCTTGTCCCAAGTCTGCCCTCCTTTGCTAGGTCCTGCTGTTGCTTTGCCTTCATCATTGGTGAGATCGAAAGTGATTTTCGAAGCTTGTTTGATGAAGGAGGAAGCTCCATCGGTAAGAGAATAACTGACATCGATGGGTCAGTGGTTGGAAGGTACAAATATTAGACATGATGTTGTATTCACCCCTTTTCTGTCGTAGCATCTTTTTGGTAGTGGGACATGTAAAATTCTTCATCTCTGAAACCCCTCTTTCTCTCGGATACCCCGAAAACAGCCTAGCAGGGGAGAGATCAATGAAATAAGGTAGCCGAAGAGTGAAGTTACATACCACAAGGTCGTCTTCATTAGCCATCTCCAAAGCTACGCCAGGCTTTTCCTCGCCTTCTTTTACGTTTTCGCGGTCCTCGACTGTCGTTTTGGAAAATAACGCTCGTTCGTGAGATTTGACAATTGCCTTCCGCCGTTCCTTCATCAGAGCAGCCGTTTCTGAACCACCCTTTGCGCCGACCTCAAAGATAGTCTCTGTGGGCATGAAAGATCCAACAACCTGCAAAAGAGCCTTGCGCGCCTTCTCGACTTCCCGTTTTTCATGCGCGTCTGGACCTCGCAGTAACACGGGATGGATCCCGGAGTCGGATCCAGCTAAAAACCACTTCGGATCTTTGACCATTTCTTTCGCTCGCTTGTAGCTTTGAGGGCTGGCCTTTCCTTTACTGCGCTCGTACATGGCGTGGCCTCGTTTCATGACTTCTCGCAACACTGGCAGCGAATGATGGGCAATTTCGAGGGCCCGAATATACTCCACATCTTCGTCGATTTTTTCCCGTTGGAAATTGCCAAGGACTATAGATTCGGTGTAAACTTGGTCGTTATCAGTCACAACATCGTTCATCAGTGGCCTTCCTAGGAATAGTTGCAGATCCAATAGGAAGGGAAGTTCAGCGTTAGTGATAAACGACCAAGCCCAACCTTGACGACCTGCTCTGGCCGTTCGGCCAACACGGTGGACAAAGATCCTGGCACCTTGAGGAAAATCGTAGTTGATAACATTCTCCAACACCGGGATATCGATTCCGCGCGCCGCAACGTCGGTGACGACCAGGATACTTGTCATCCCTCGACGGAACTGGTCCATTTGGAAAGAACGGGCCATTTGGTCCAAGGAACCGTAAATATGAGACACTGCATATCCGGCAGCAGTCAGCAGATTGAGAAGGTATTCGACGTGGTGCTTAGTAGCAGCGAAAATGAGTGTTTGATAGGGTCCTGTGAAGGTCTCCATGGGTTTTGATCGACCTTTCTTCTTTCCCGCAGCACCATCGGGTTCTACGGGCTTCGAGCCAAAGGGCACGCGGATGACATCGCGGAGTAGAGCTAGTAAGCAAGCGTCTTTCTCTGCTTGTTTTATTGAAAAAAATGCCATCTTCAACTCTGGGCTAATTTTGCTTTCGGTGTCCAGTCGGACAAGTTTGGGTTCTTGAAGACCAGCTTTAGCGAACTCGACAAGTGATTTTGGGAGGGTGGCAGAAAACAGGATTGTTTGCCGGGTAGTGGGAAGGCGTTGGAGGATTTCATGCAACGCTACTTCAAAGCCCATTTCGAACAACCGATCAGCCTCGTCGAAAACGACGCATTCAACAGACTTGAGGTCCAAGTTCATTTCAACAATGAGATGCAGAAGGCGGCCAGGTGTTGCAATGATTCTAGAGAAACGCTCAGTTCTAGAGATAAGGCTCATCGTATCAAGCACCTACACATCCGGATTGCTTGTGATCATTTCGAATTGTTCGTCGAGACTTTCTCCACCAACGACCAACCCCCAACGAAGGTGAGAGCCTTTTTTGTCAGGTTCTCCTCCTTTGTTGTCTCCCGCATGGTCCCCATGACCGCCTTGAAATCCACGTGCAAGTTCCTTCCCGACTTTCATTACTTGTAACGCCAGTTCGCGAGTTGGGAGCAAGATAAGGCCTCGTGCTCCAAAAACGGTTGAGTGACGACCTCCAAGCCTTTGCACTAGAGGAACCATATATGCGAGTGATTTACCTGAACCAGTTCTTGCCATTCCCACTAAATCCCTCGGAGGATTTGAGATGAGTGCAGGAATTGCCTGGCGCTGGATGGGAGTTGGTATCCGGTATCCCTGCAATGTCAACGAGCGGAGGAGAGAAGCATGTAGGCCTGCTCTTGTTTAGATGTTATGTGCTACATGGCAGTATGTATGGGTTACTCACCCATGCTCTGGAAACTTCCTCCTCCGACCTCGCCTTTCGTCATTTTGGCCTTTCCCTTCGCGCTCTTGAGAACTTGTGTGCCTTCTTTCACCGAACGCTTAGAAATAGATGCCTTCAAGAAATCTGCGAGCCCTTCGTCGTCTTCTTCGTCGATTGGTTGGGTCAATTTCGGACGTTTGCCCACAAGCTCGGACGAGATGTCGACGTCCATATCGTCGCCAGGGACTACAGAGAAAGATGAGCCATTATCTGATTCTGAGTCACAGACAGCCGGATTTTTGCGTTTCCTGATAGGCATCTAAAGGAAGAAAAAAAATAGAGAATGAAGCTGGAATGAAGCACTGCGTTCAGGTGGTGGCTAGTTGTGTCTAAAAATGGACTTACATACAAAATTGGCACTTATGTAAGTCGACTTCGGTAATATCGGGCCGATATGTCGCGTTCATCCTTCCGAATGCATGCATGTCTCGTAATTAATGCTTTTAGATGCGTCTGCTACTCTCTGTCCTATTCGTCGATTTCGAAGCTGTTTAGTCTATCTTGCGATAATCTATCGAGTCGCATTCAAGTTTCTTGCTTCTGCAAAGCCTACTCACTCCACCCGCAAGCCAGGTTTTAGCCATGGCAGATTACTCGGACTCAAGTTCCATTGACATCAATGCCAGTGCTTCTGAGTCGCGTTTATTGTCTCTGGACTCACCTATCCTATCCTCAATAAATCCGTACTTTAACGCAGGATCTTGCGGAGAGGCCTTGTCCCTATCAGACCTTTCGCTATCGGATCAAACTGCAATTACGGAGAAACCCTTCAGTCTACTCGCCAGAGCAGAGTCGGAGCCTGCAGCCCCAACGCATAACCCTCAAACTACAAACCCTGATGCACGAGATGAAAACCTCAGTGAAAATAGCGATGACGTGTTTGAAAAGGAATCACTGGAGAAAATCCAGCAGCAGACGACGAAACTAAGGGAGGAGAAACTGCAGAGCGACATTTTCATCTTGAAGAAATTGAATGCTTCCTTCGGGTTATTTATCGAAGCTTTACAAGACACGGGATTCGCAAGTCGAGTGAGTCTTTGGCTTTACAAGTTTGAAATAAATAGCTTAGACTCTCTATTGGTTAGCGAATAGCTGCTCAACTCGAGCAGACCAACGATTTACTAGATAAATACGTTGATATTTTGTCAAAATCCGAAGATTTTTCTCGTCTCATTTTTGATGAGCAATGGCACGGCGCAGATAATGTCAGTACAATTTTCTACCCCTCATACCCTAGCTGATATTCTGGCAGGATGAAGAGACGATCGAAAGAGAACGATTAGAAGAAGAGAAAAGGATTCGACAAGAGAAGGAAGCGGAAGCCCTTCGCGCAGAACAAGAGTTCCTAAGAGTAGAAAAGGAAAAAGAAGGGCAAAGACGACGCGAAGAAACAGAACGAGTCGAACGCGAGAAGTCCGGCAAAGCAATTCGAGGGAGCATCAGAGGTGTACGCGGCACTCGAGCGTCAATGCGTGGGATACGTGGTTCCGCTCTCCCAAGACCAGGTATGCATTGGTTTCCAATTTCCGTATCTCTGACTTAACTCTGTTATCACAGACACCAATACTGGCGCATCTCGTGGCATCCCAAGGAGATCCCCATCTGGGTTATCGCGACCAAGTGCAAGTTCTACAAAAAGATCATCTCGACCACTGTAATACTATTATATATGTGTGATCAAATGTCGACAATTTAACAAAGCGCTGAGCATAAAGGAAAAAAATCGGAGAAGTGTGTAATATGTTAATGATCCAGGAAACTGATTTCAAAATCACACCTTCATATGCGGTGTCATTGAGTAATCATTTTGTTCCCATGTGCGAATGCCCTTTTAGGCGTCGAAGGGGCGAGCAGCCTTGCCAGATGGCGATGGCCTAGAAAGTAACAAAGAACTAAGCAAGCACAATTTAGTTACATTGAAGTTTCACAATAGTACTATGAAACTTACCTCGAGAACATCAATTCTGGAACCTGTGCTTGACTCATAATTGGAGAACGAGGGTCCACACCACGTTTGTGAGTATCATCAGCGATGGCAAAGAATTTCGTGGGAGAGGAATAGATCGAATATTCTTGTGTGGTCGGAGTTCGGTGCTCACTGTTTGCCTTGCCTGAATATGTATCGAACGAGGCAGTCACACGCTGAGGCTCCTGGAAAGATCTCACTGACAAACCAGGGTCGGTTAGAGGCGACAACATTTGCGACGGCTGAGCGGGAGCCGTTGGATAGGATGCAACCCAAGATGGTGTTTCCACAACGGCGCGAGGGGTAGACCGCGACGAACTGTGACTACTAGTAGGAGAATGTGGTAACCTCATAACATCCGAAGTTGGAGTCAAGGCTGGAGTACTTTGTGCAGAAGATACCCCAGCCTTGACTCCAACACCGGTCGCTGGCTTCGTGAAAAAAGAGTCGATAATCTGGAAACGACGCATACTCGGCGAGGGTTCAGAAGTCGAACGGGAAATAGACAGTGTTTTCGGAAGTTGGGCATGCACTGCGCCTCGAGAGCTTTTAAGACTGGGTGAAGCATGTGCGGTGACGCCATGACTATTGTTGGGCCAAAGTTCCGGGTTCATATATATCGAAGATTCAAAGGATTCGTTTTTAACTTGTTGAGCTGCCGAGGCGTTGCTCGGGCTAAAATAAGCAGGACTATTGTGACGTGATTCTCTGGGACTGGGGTGTCCCCTTTCACCAGCGCCACCGACGATTCTAGTTCTGCCTCGTGCTTGTTCTCGAGCGAAAATCATTTGAGCTTCTTCTTCGGTGCTAAAGCTTTGGTACAACGCTTCAGGTACACCCTTCACAAGAGGTCCAGCGTCTAACCTGAATCAATATAGGTGGTTATGAGATACGCAGGCGCACCGAACAAGTCATGATTTAGGCTCACCAAGTCGAGAAAACCCCAATATCCGTTCCAACAGTAACCACATACCATTTGCGTTTGGCCATTTCGATTCACACCCGTAATTAATCTCAGCCCGCAGATTTGAAGTAAAAATTTAATGAGGACCAAGAAGGTAGGTGTTGGAAGTAAATTAACCTTGGGGTTCTTGTCCTCAGTGTGGGAAAGCGGGGCATTATATCAGGCGCTCGGTGCCGTCTATTTGACTCAATCATGAGCAGGGCTAAGTAAGTTGTCAGTTGGGGCTAATTCAAAGATTACTATTTTGGTATGTTTATGTACCCTTTCTCAACTTTCACCAAATCACTCATCTAAATTTCTAAGACGAACCTCTCGGAAGCATGGGGTTCACATATGTCATCGGTAAATGAAGGATAATACACCAAAAGACCTAATTTGATATGATCTGAAGAACACATGGAAGAAGATGAAGAAAACACGAAAGCAATTCCACGTTGGGTTGAATTAGAGTACGCGGTATTATCGATTTTTAATATCTGGTTTATAAAACATAGGACTAAGCCGTAGGTAAACAGCATATGCGAAACCTTGCAGAACAGGATGCCCGTGTTCAATTTACCTCTCTATCGGAAACGTCCTGCGATTTTCTCAACTCTGCATTTGGCTATACATCAACAAATAGCTCGCTTTCGCAGTTTTCCTGTCATCGCGACGGAATTATGGAGTTGATGAGACAAGCTGGTGTATCCCTTGACAAAGTGTGTCTCCTTGATCCTAAAGCCGAGAACGAACTCTCCCCCGAGGACGGCGACGGACGGTTTGAATGGTTTCTGTTTGGGGTATGCGATACCGAAATCACTCAGTCTAAGCCATGTAATCTTAGCATCTGTTTCTAGGGCATTCTCGGTAAATTTTCCGTTTCCTTTCTTGTCCCCTTTTGATTCCCCCAAGGCGACGATCCTCCCCGCGACAGAACTTCAGAACTCAGAGTCCGCGGTTTCCCCACTCGCCATCTCGGTCCTGTCCAGATGACAACCGACACAGCCCTTGGGGTTACTAAATTGGTTGTCCATGACCGTATTCCACTCAATGAGATTCCCTTCGTTGTGAGTTCATGCTGTTTTGTCATGATTTACTGACTTCGACCTAAATTGCGCAGGATCATCCCACTATTGAATTCAATTCAAAGGAATCGGTGGAAATGCCATTCAGCGAGCAAAAAAAATTATTTTTTGATCAATTTGGACACTCATGTAGGCATTGACACAGGGTACATTTCCGACGGGAAGGAGCCGCGTCTTCCCCCGGGTATGAAAAAACACCTCTATGAAGACATGAATAAGTCCTTCGACTTTTGAAGGCTTCGCACTCCGGCCATTTTCTGCTGGAATGTCACCTTACTAGATGTGCTTGTTTTACATAACCAATGTAGCCGCCCACATTTGTTACAAAGCACAAATACATTCTCAGCGCTGGATATCAGATTAGCACACCTACCTTCCAGTACGAGAAGCGCGTGCTACTTTCAAGATGCAAAGATGACACGGGTCATTTCCAAGTAGGGACAAACGCTTAGTTCGAATTATCATGTAAAGAAAGCTCATTTGACACTCATCCAGGCAGCGAGTGTATTACATGCATGACTATAAATCTAGCTGGGATGCATAAGCCGTAGGATAGCGCATATTTCATACAGATATATAGCCTCCACGACTAGAAGTTCTTCGTGGATGTACAGTTGAACACAGATGAGAAACCACATCGCTAAGCATGTAGGGCACTTCTTTCCAGAAATCACGATGTCTTGGGGCATGCACGTCAAAAAAACATATTCCAGAAACCAAAGGAACGACTTACGGAATGAGGTCATAGCCTGTTGCCCCATACGTCGAGTAATTATAATAAGCGCCCAATCCAAAGTAAGCGGCAAGCGAGAGGAATAGTCTGTATATGTACGCATCAATAATGGATTTCAGGGGAAAACAGAGTACTCACACTAGGAAAAACCATCCAATACCGCTACCTACATGTTGCTTCGGTGGATCATCCTTCTTGCTATCTTCTTTGTCTTTGTCTTTGTCTTCATCTTTATCTCCTCCAGCATCACCACCCTCTTCCTTTAGTGGACATCCTGCTGAGGTAGTCCACTCGACATCAAGTTTCGAACCGTCGTAACTAAGAAACTTAGGATCTGAATTGCTTTGCTGATCACATATTAATGTCAAATTCAGCGATTGAGGTTTGGGATCTGTAGTCGGATAATCTGTTCCGTGAAGTACTAGGGAAAGAACCGTGAAAAGCGATGTGGATTCTGATGCAATCATCAGTATAAATTGGTGCCACGAAAGACCGCACGCACCGAAGTTAGCTATATAATCATCCATTTTTCTTGCGACTGCCATTGGGATGACAGAAATGACACGGTCGGGTTCTTCTGCCTTTTTGTTCACTTGTGTATAGCATGCTCGCGTTCCCAAAGGACACTTGGGTCGAGAAATAATTATCAGTACATTCCGCCCTTCCGTGCATGAACCAAGTTCGAGTAATACACGTACTTGGTCCGATTCTGGCATATCAGATTGAATATTTAGGTCTGAGCATAGATTAAACTTCAGTGAGTCAACTGTAGAGGTGGGTTGTGTATTGCGAGTTTTGTTGACAACTTGTTCACCAGCTAAAGTAGTCAGATCGAATTTGTTGTTGCCCAGATTTATATGACAGTCAAAAGGGGTGCCCGCTCTTGCAGAAATTACTCCATTTCCGAGTATAAATGAACCGACAACGAGTAGGGATGACCGCAGGATCATAATGTAGGGAAAGGATTTGGAAAGGATGGTGGCCAAATGGTGGCTGCGGTCGAGCAGCGAGCTCCTGCCGTCACTACGCCTCGCCGTCCTTGTGTGGCTATGTTTGGCAACAGCGCGAATATTGAGCGCCTACTTATAGCTTCACGTGCCGAAGACGCGTCGCCACCCAGGTCCACTAGCACTGACAACTTCGTCTGCTCTTCCTCTGCATAACTTTCCAAGTCTTCAGAAACATACCTTTGTTAAAATGGCTGGAATTGATCCACTAATCCCACATATCTATCACGAAAAACAACAGGCGGGATCGATGCTTTGTGCTCAACATGCTCTCAACTCTCTTCTTCGTGAGTGTTTCGCTACAGAAGTAATCAGACAGATCAGATAATGTGCCACTTGTTTTAGAGGGCCACTATGTGAGATTAACCTATTCACCGATTTTCTATGTAGCCCTTATCTTTAATGGGTGCAGTTTACTGCCCCAGACCTTTCTGACCTGGCTCGTTCTCTCGATGACCTCGAAGAAAGCTACGATGATAGCAATATGGGGCACACAAGTACGAACATGGATGATACAGGTAAGTTCGATTCACGTATTCTAGATGATATATCAATCATTCCTTCCCTAAACAGGCTTCTTCTCCGTCCAAGTTCTAGACAATGCATTGAAAGTCTGGGGCTTAAAGTCAATATTTCGCTACTCTGCCTGTCGAACCGAAAGCTCAACCTCTTGATACTAGCCTTACCCGGTGGCGAGGAGAAGATATGCGGCCTTACCATGATCATCCTCAGTAGGTCAGGAACTATCATTACAGGCGTTGCAATCTGAAGGCGTTATAGTACACAGCTTGCTTTCATATTGAACCTTGAGCAGCATTGGTTTACATTACGCAGGTTCGGAGAAGCCAAGGCGAAGGTCGACCTCGACGACGGAAACGGACATTGGTTCAACCTTAATTCTTTCCTATCGATTCCGGAATGGGTAGGCAAACTATATCTGGGAATGGTTCTGCAGCAAGCAGAGGCAGAAGGTACCCTCATGATTATTTGGATTGATAACCAACTCACACTATGGTATAAGGTTACTCCGTTTTTGCAGTCACGCAAGCTGATCCGGAAGCACCTCTGGCACTCCCTCGCACGGAAGCGGATATGATAGCATCGACACTACCGGAATCCAGTGCAAGTTCTACCGCGTCAACGCGATTCGGCGGGCTAATATCAAGTTCCTTGAACCCTGAAGTAAATGATAAACATGAAGGTTTTGAGGACGAGGACTACGAACTTCAGGCTGCATTGCAAGCGTCGTTGATGGGCCGAGCAGGGACATCACCCGGTAGTTCAGCAGCGGCCCCCTTTGTTCCTCCTACCATCTCTCCGATTTGGTCGCCGTCACCAGAATTATCTTCAACGGGGCACGAGGAAAGTTCCGGTTCACAATCTCCTGAACCACCTCAACATCGGATCCCTACTATTTCCCTCCCGGGCCATGCAGATCTAGATCCTGTGGCAGCAAGTATGGAAAGAAATCGAGTGTTACTTCAACGGATGCGGGAGCAACAAGAATTTGCTCAGAGGGAGATGTGGTCTGAAACAGACCTAACGCCGGAAGAACAGACAGCATTGAATGAAAGACGAGAGCGCAGGCGGAGGGAAGAAGAAGAAGAAGAGACCGAGTTACGCCGTGCCATCGAAGAAAGCGAGGCCCTGGCTAATCAGCACATTATCCAAAGAACAAACAACGAGGTCACCTATATGGATGACGGCGCCTCCCTAGGTACCATGGGGGAAGCCACGCACCGCGACGACGAAGACGTCGAGTTACAGGCTGCGTTGAAAGCTTCGCTCCAAGTGGGAAATCGACCCGCACCCTCTTCCAAAGCAGATGATGTGGAATCTGTGACGTCAGACACAACCAGTACTGATATGGGAGCTGACGAAAGAGTCGTGGCGCCCAGTCTCGAAGAAATTCGGAGGCGCAGATTGGCCCGATTTGGCTTGTGAGGCTCGAAATAAACGCCCGGGCCGGTATAGAAGATAGTGCATACATAGGTAGTAGGTTTGGATCGGATAATATGATACACAATGTGAAATTACAACTAAATAAGTCTGCAAGGTATGATTGAGCCGGGCAACTATGGGCATGGGTGTAAGTGATGTGGGTAAAGAAGACTGGTACTCCTTCTCGAATATACTAAAATGATCAATTACAATGAGATACATGTATTTAAAATGCAGCATGATACAAGTGGCAGGCACGCAAGGGAAGCGGGTAAAATGTGGCTGATAACGGAACACAGAAAAGCTCACTCATCACATCCCAGAGTATATTGAAGTCTCCGGGGCAGTGGGCATATAAGGATCTGTTGGGTCCAATTCATCGCCGTGCCTTCGATGTCGCGCAAACCGTAAGTATTGAGAGAAGCGGCCTAGATTCAAATTTATGTGTTCCCGTGTTGAGTCTATTTGAGAATCAACAGGCTCAAATTCATCTTCCTCATCTGGATTGTGGCCGGATAACATGTTTTCAAGGGCAAGGAAATCTAATGCAACATAATGGATAGCAACAAAATGTATAGCAACAAAAATGTTAGAAACTGAGAGCGTGTATAAAGGGTGATGCATCTGACGTACCGTGGCGACAAATAGGACACGAGCTAGACAGCTTGAGAAGCCAAGGGTCAACACATTGCTGGTGGAAGCAGTGTTTTCCTTCGCAAGGCAAGACGCGTATATCATCCCCTTCTTCGAAATCTACAATGCAAATTGGACAAGTCTCACGACCAATGGACGCTGGAACCATGTCTTCGCATTGCAACTCGGTTGCAATGGAGGAAATGTTGGAAGGTCCGGGTGCTACAACACCCGCTCCCCCTTGGGCATCTGCCGGCACACGCCCCCCCAATGGCGAAGACTGCGGATGAACGCGCAATTTTGCATCTAGGCGGAGTTCACTTCGCGATACTGAAGTCGGCAGGGAAGCACCTGAGCCGGATGGCTTAGCTGAGTGTCTATATTCGGAGGACTCGGAGGGCAAAGACCTTCCATTCGTTGGAGTCAGATCTCCCATTTGGATATTGGCTTCCGGGTCCCGTGTATTGTAAGCCTTGTCTGGCACGTTGCCCGAACCATGACTGTTTGAACGCTCCTGCGATGTACCAAACTTGACGATGGGGAATGTGTCAAGAATTGCACGAGTGATACCCCGTGCGCGGCTTTGCGGCGGCCCACCGTCTTCCCCAAGTCGCGCTCGAGGACCATATCGTTCTGGATTCCGAATTGCTCTGATTGCCTAGATGATTGTCAATAAAAGAGTGAATGTGTCTGCAAATGTTGGGAAAGAGCGTACGCCAGAGATTATCACGATGCAAAACAAAGCCGACACACAACCGGTGATGGCGTAAAGAATGATCCTCTCCAGACGTCAGTGGAATCGTCAATGGCGACATATGCATTACGCTTACAACGCAAGTCCGGTATTTTCAGCTTTGGGACTGGAGGACCCGTTGGGTGTGGCAGCATTGCTGCTGCCAGCAAGTGCCATTGTGGAATTATTGGTAGAGTTGTACGCACGCAGCACTGCCAACAGATATCCAGAGGATACCGGGTTTCCTGTGTCAAGAGAGCGTTGGATATCATGGAAGGACGTATTCAATCTGGTAGAATCATAAACCGAGATGATTTCGTCCTGCGAAGAGAGTTGCTCAAATTGAAGTTCAATAAGAGAAGAACTGGTGTGGCTCTGGCTAGAAAATATGTCAAACACTTGATCAAAGGATGCTGGATCCGAATACGAGGGATTTATGACACATGCTATCGAGTAGAGAGAGTATAAAAGCTTAACAGAGATCAAACCAGATAACATGGTGTGGTAGAGGTAGGCACATACCGCTGATACCGCACCCTTGTCATGTGCCAAAGTGAATATATCCTTATCCATTGAAGCGTCTGTAGCATTTTCGTCACAGGCTATGAGAGCAACCCATGGCGTCGATGCTATAAGTGCAATAAGTAAATGATAGATAACATCAATCAGATACTCTCAGATACTCACTTGGTGGCGTAAAATCTGTTACTTTCTCTTCCGAAAATTGAATTAGGGCACCCTGGAGGAAGCGATAAGACATAAGAAACTTTTCTGACAAGGTATTTACCTTGCTGAGGCCGGAACTATTTAATCCAGCTAGCTGATATGAGACGTGTATAGCATGAGACCTGCCGTGTATCCCAATATGTCAGTAACGAATGAACTGACGGTGTAAATTCCGTCGTACCCGTTTGGATACCATTGCGTATAAAGTTGTGATATATCTGGCACACTGAGTCCGCCAGCAATAGCATCTTGTGTAGAGTTTGTTGGCATAGCTGGGACATAAGAGTGGGCGTAATTGACGAGGCACAGCACGCCGACAGCGATGCTGGCCCGTAGACTTAACCAGAACATTACTTGAAATCGGAGACGAAGTAGATGAAGGTGTGAGAAATAGAATGGGATTAGTATTGGCTTCCCAGCACTTTCCCTTGCATGGGTAGCACGACCTCACAAAAGGCAAGGCAAATCTGGCTTGGGAGCCGCACGGCGCAAGCACGGCGCCGGGCGCACGCCGCAGAGTCGCAGACTGCAGTCACCAGTGACGCCGACCACACGTGATCGATTGTAAGTATCTACTCGGGATATTTATTCCCCGTATGGCGTAGCAAAAATATATAAATAAACCGCCCACAGGTATGTAAGGACCCAACGACAAAAGTTGATACAGTCACTCCTGCGAAGTAACGATATTAATCATTGTCCACCGCTGCCTCTCTTTAGGTTTAACATCATCTGAGCGAGAGATATTCTGTTTGATGATTTTGCGTCCTCATTTTGGTGCATTGCCTCAGCATACCTTGTCATATGGCAAGTCAATACCAGGTCTGCTAGACTCAAAAAAATCACCCACAGAAGTTTATACCGCACTAATTCTTCTTCCATTTCCTCGGTTTTTAATCGGTGTTTCACGAGCTCGTTCTTGAAGACATTTAGCCACCTATAAGCTTCGCTTTTCAAATAGAAACATACCAAAATTTCCACATGCTCTTCGTTCAATTGAGCGAGGCTGTTTTCAAGTGTCTTCCTTCAAAATCATTCATTATCAACAACAGGGTGACGATTTGTATTCCATGGACTCACACTTGATTAGACAGGGAGCGGTTACTACTGCGCAGTTCATCTATTAACACCGCGTGTTTATTGGTTTCGCGCTGAAGACGCGAGAGTTTGTGAACTGAAAAACAAAGATATTGAAAAACTTCAAACCACAAGGTCTTCGTATTCGTGTCGGTAAGAATCAAGCATGAAAGGTGTTATGTTCAATGAAGCGGCATCATTAACAAATTCGTCGACATGATATCTCAGATCATTGCCCTCAGACTGGACATCAGGCTTCAAGACCTATGAATCTGAATTAATTCTGAAGCACCTTTGATGAAAATAATGCCATACCAGGTAGGCATCCAACAACTTCGAATTCATGAAAGCTAATATTTCATCAAATTTCAATGCTAGCAGTGTTTCTTCGTTCTTCTTCAACAGTGTGATGCTGAATCCAAAAATGGCCTCGATACCATTGGCAAGGCAGCTGTCATAGATCCGAAATACTATATCAAGTGGAAATCTAACTGGTGTGTTAGAGAGAAAGCCATGGAAGAAAATGGCATGATATTTACCGATAGCTGAATAGTGTTAGAAACCATTGCGAACAGAACATGCTTGACTTAATTCCTTGGCGGAGAAAGTGTACATGCAACACCGGTAATAGTTCTTCTACCAAACGGTCAAACTTCGACGACAATAAGCTATGTCATTCATGAATACCGCATAAAATATGCCTACTTGGAACTGTAATAATAACTGTTAGATAAAGCCATATTGGGAGGTTATTAACTTACGAGGCGGAGCTGCAGTTTAGGCATTTCTGGAAGGAAATGTCCTTGTAGATCGTATACGGTCATCAACCTCACGAGAAGAGAAAAAGCTTCTTCATCAGGCATCTAATGATGATGTTGTGTCCAGAAAATAGTCACAAAAAAGGTAAAGTCTTACGTTGAGTAAAAGGATGGCAACAATGAACGGCAAACCCTGGCAATAACCCACAAGAGGGTCATAACTGAAATGACAATGGTATATGTCAAAATCCTCGTATTATGTGTTCTCTCTGTATCCTCTTACAGGGAATATGCCTTCAAGACATTAAATAGATTCTCCTGCCCAATGCCTTGACCGTCAGTGAAAAAGTCATGATGTGGAAATGTTCTATTAGATCATCAGCAGATGTACATATGCAGAAGAGCACAAATTATTAGCTTGCTTGCCTTCCTAAATCCCGAGTGATGGATTTCTCATGTACGCTTGTCTCTTTCAATAACCGCAAATACGTCGCTTCCAGCTCTGGGTCTTTTGATGCCGCCCTGTGAAACAACAATTGAGTAACAGGAGAAGGCCATGAAATTTCACAAATACATATGTTGCCACATCATGCCTCTCAATGTCGCCGGAATTCCCTTTTGAATTGCGCGAGCTAAATCTGTGGGCCGCTCTGATGCAAAGCCCTGATAGTCTGAAGGTATGCTTCTTCAAAGTGGTTGATATGAAGCATCTATATCATACCTACCTGATATCACTGCACCCCAGAAGTCTGCACACAGCATCCATCAACTGATACAGTTTATGGGCTTGTAGATTAGACTGACTAACCCCAATCAATGGTCCCTTCTGCGACATGCTGGTCCTTTGCTTCCTTCTCGTGCAAGCGAGCAAATTCTTCTTGGAGTCTAAGCTGCCCGTCAACACTGCCCCGTGCCCTTCCTGCATGGTCATCCTGGAGATCAAGCCGATTCATAAGCAGCGCAATGCTAGGTTCATGCAAAGAGCGTATGGTTGTTGTGGACGCAGTCTTCCTGTGGCCCATGGAAGATAACTCTGAAATTGTTATCGCCTCGCTTTCTGGCTTGTTAAGAGAACCATTATGAAGCTGGCTATGCTCGGGCTCAGAATCATCCTCTGGGTGATCGCTTAACTTGGCTGGAGTGAACGACTCATCATCCAGTGCAATGTCGTTGAATTCTGACACCACAACGGACTCGCGAGCCAGAGGGCGAGCACTAAATGTGTTGTCGAGCTGGGGAGATCGAAGGGACTCTAATGAGTCTGGCTGGATGCGCCCCGCAACTAACGGAGGCAGATTGAAAGCGACTTGACTGGTCGGCATATCGAATCTGTTAATAGGCGCCTAGTTCATGGGATTAGGGCGAAGGTTGGAACTGGAAGGGCTTCCGAAGGACAAGATGATCAGTGTTGTCGCCTTGAGAAGACCTGCTTCTTGTCCAAGCGGAACACACTGGGCGGGATCAAGACAGTAAGTAGAGTGACAAAATTGATGATCCACAGCACGGCGTTCACCAACGCTTCGGATAGCTTTTTAAATGGTCAAATATTAGGTAATTTTCGTCCCTGGAGTTTCAAAAGACTCGGAGGGACCGACCACTTCGAATGCTGCACTCTACTTATGTAACTTGTTTCCAACGCGTTCCTACTGCATCGTTGTTATAAATACATTGCATAATCTAAACAAGTAGGAGGAAATCTGCAGTCAGGGGATGGTATCTAACCGGGCACGTTGATACAACATTCGAATGTATAAGAAACAAGCAGGCATAACAATACAACCGTGCGGATAAATTACTTTGGAAGACTTGTGACGCGAACAGCTTCACGATATCAATATTAGAGCAAAGCTCAAAGGTCATAGTCTGATTCTGAACCTGATGATGATGAAGTCCTTCTAAGATTCGGGGAAGGATTAAGTGTATCGGCGAGGTCAGATTGTAGCCGCAGATTTTCTAGTTCGAGAAGGGAATGTCCCTCTTTCCACGCTTCCGAGCTTTCATGAGCACGAACAATTTTCCAGCCGAGGTAGGTAGAACAGGTCCCACAGGTAATCTCCTGCATGGTATGAGCACCAGTAGCCATAAGCTGGACGCCTGGCTTTGCGAGAGTAACGTTGTAACTGGTATATACATCAGCACGAGAAAACCGCAGGAAGCACAGGCCGCGTACGTCTCTGTGAATAGTGATGCCTTTCCCGCAAAACCTCTGAATGACCGTGAATTTAGAGGGATCTGTATTTGAGGTTGATTTGAGGTCAAAATAGTAGCCTGATAATGAGGATAGATTGCTCACTGCTGAATCAGGTAAAAGAACATTATGAGAAGTGATACACGTTCCACATTGCTTGCATGTCAACGCGCAAGGAATCTTGGGGAGAGGCCGCGAAATACGTTTCGCTGGGTCTTTGGGAGGAGGAGGGAGTAGTCTACGAGGGCTGCTCCCAGTCGGTTCGAGCGTGCTAGTGGACGCGTAGTTGATGTATTGGGCAGACATGATGGTGGAAAAGACGAGAAAGCCCTAGCAGCCTGTAAGTAAGTAATACCAAAACCAAGGCAGTGCCCTCAACAGAGCCACCCGGAATGACCGCTGTGGCAGGGTTGCTGTGATTTGATGGCAGTGGATCAATTATGTAATCAACATCAAACTGATGTAGTGTTTTGGTAAGTAGTGTCACACTTTTAGGAAACGAACGGCTGGCTTCGCGAGACTACTATGCAACAAGCTATCGACGTTCCTGACTCAGTAATCCATGTCGTCTCTCTTAATCTGTTCCGGCTCCAAAGTCTTGCTCCCAGGATGTGAACACCCAAAACCGGCTTCTATCATTATCGATAAAGTTTCTGGCAAGATTATCGAGGTCGTTGATCATCAAGCCAATCCAGGAGACTTCGCATTAGACGATGGCGCCGTTGAATGGGTCAATTCTGGGGACAATGTTGTTCTCCCCGGTTTAGTAGAGTGTGTGACTCTGTGTTAATTCGGTAATGATGCTAACACTCTTCGCGATAGTGCTCATGTCCATCTGAATGAACCAGGTCGTACTGCATGGGAGGGATTTTGGACAGGAACACAAGCTGCCGCCTCAGGAGGTATTACCACTCTGGTTGACATGCCGTTGAATTCATTGCCTCCCACGACCACTGTTGCAAATCTGCAAGCCAAACGGCTTGCGGCTCAGGGACAATGCCACACGGATGTTGCATTCTGGGGCGGTGTTATTCCTGATAATCAGGTACGTTATCTCCCTCTTTATCAAAGCGGATTACCTATGTATATCTCAGATACACATCCAACCTCTGGTAGAAAGTGGCGTCAAAGGATTTAAATGTTTCCTCATGGAGAGCGGCGTGGACGTATGTGGACCGTGTCGTATTCCAGCCAAGCTCACTCCTCAGATTGTTCGATGTCCAGGAATTTCCTTGCGTAAACGAATCGGACCTTCATTTGGCAATGAAGGAGTTGGAAGTACGGTCCTCATTTCATATGCAGTTGATATTCCGTTTATCGAACACTAGAGATCCAAAGGCGTTCTGTTATTTCATGCGGAACTAGAAGAGCCCGTATCGCAGCCACAGAACCCGGAGCCGACTTTTTACACGACCTTTTTGGCATCTCGCCCTCAAGCATTAGAAACAAGTGCCATCTCCTTGGTCATCACATTACAGAAGGCATATCCTAACGTACGCTGCCATATTGTCCACCTTTCGGCCAGCTCGGCCCTTCCTATGATACGAGAGGCAAAAGCGTTGGGGCTGCCCCTCACCGTGGAGACTTGTTTCCACTATCTTTGCCTTGCTGCTGAAGATATCCCAGCCGGCCGACCAGAATTTAAATGCTGCCCCCCTGTCCGCGAAGCTCCCAATAGGGAACTTCTCTGGGATGCGTTGAAAGACGGTACTATTGACTGTGTCGTCTCTGACCATAGTCCTTGCATTCTTGAACTCAAACACATGGACGACGGAGACATAATGGCGGCATGGGGCGGCATCAGCACGCTTGGTTTAGGCCTTAGTTTACTATGGACTGAAGGACAAAAGCGGGGTATAACCATAGCTCAGATCGTTGATTGGACTAGCCGGAAATCTGCTGAGCATGCGGGACTAAGTAACTTGAAAGGCCAAATTAAAGCGGGGTACGACGCCGACTTCGTCCTATGGGACTCCAATGCAGAATTCGTTGTACGTTTGTTTCTCTTAATCGATTTAACTGTATACTAGGTCTTACCCATATTGTACGTGTTTAGGTGTCTAAAGATTTGTTACACTACAAAAATAAAGTGTCCCCTTATGAAGGCCTTAAACTTCGCGGAAGAGTACAACAAACCTATCTCCGCGGAAAGAAAATATTTGATTTTGTTCTTGACTCTGCCAATAACTTCAACGGATCAGATCCAGAGCCCATCGGGAGATTGCTTTAGATATCCAAGGTACTTATTATAGACACAAATACATAAACTCGCCATACTGGAAAATTACTCGAAATCATTGGGACGGTGCAATCAAGTCGTAACAGTATTATCCACCAATTATCAATGTAAGTATTTTATTCGAGAGAAGTAAGTACTTGCACAGAACTGTGACGCTGCTGGATGTAATAGCTGTGCAAATACTGATAGCCGTAACCCCTATCGTTGTCCATATGAACAGTGCTCGGAAAGATTATTTTCTCACATCCTCACAACGACTCCCTTCATACCTACTATGCTACCAATCCGAGTCGGAAGTAGATTGCAGTGGCTAAGCACCGCTCAACGCTATTGCGATGTTCATAATGGCCTATGGACAACTCAGAGGCGGACATTGACTCGGCACACGAAGAAATCCAAATATTCATACCGCTCTCGGCATAGCCTAAGGGCTCCCTGGATATTATTCGCCACTTTACTCGGAGCAACTTGTGTAATCACATACCATAACTCACAGCCTGCTAGGCACAGTGTTCTTGCAGCGCTGCGATGTTCGCGAGTTGCTGGTCAGTACGTCCTTGGTGCCACATGAACGGAAAGGCCTTACTTTTTCGTTAGGAGCCGCTATCGCAAGTGCCGTGGACTACAAATTGATAATGCTGAAAGATTACGAATCACCAGCTGCGGAAGTGGATGCGTACTCTGCATGTCATACTCGCAGCGCTCACCGGGTACTGAAAGCCTTGCTGGCCAATGGAGGTGCGTGCCCGCTTGATGCACTTCTGTGTATTGATCAAATGTTCTGTCAAGGTATTTTCATCAAATTAGGACAGCACATGGCGTCTTTAGTTGTCCTCCCCATTGAATGGACCATGACAATGAAGGTTTTACAAGATAAATGTGAACCAACGCGTCATGAAGATCTAGAAATGCTGTTTTTGAAGGACATGGGCTACCCCATCGAAGAAATGTTCGATGACTTTGATCCTATGCCAATTGGCGTGGCGAGTCTTGCGCAAGTTCATACGGGGTATCACAAGCAAAGCAGGAAACGTGTTGCTATCAAAGTCCGTTCGTTTATTTAGATGTTTTGTGGTCAGCCATTAAACTGAGCTCTACGACTGACAACTGTACATAGCTCCAACATCCCCATCTCGCCGAATTTTGTGACATTGATATGGAAATGGTGGACGTAACACTTGGTTTGTCAACTTCGAAGTTCGGAGACTACGAAGTTTCCAACCGTCTCACGCTTAGGCTGGATTAAGTATTGGTTTCCAGAGTTTGAATTTTCATGGCTAGCAGTGCGTTGTAACTTCTACCTTTTTCATCGTTCAAAATGACAGCTTCAATTGGAAGGACGAAATGAGAACAAATTTACCGAAAGAAATGGATTTCATTCACGAAGCCGATAATGCCATTCGAACCGCAAAAGAGTTTGCAAATATACGGAACTCGCTCTATATACCGGAGGTTGTTCTCGCAACGAAGCGAGTGTTGATCATGGAATATATCCAAGGATCCCGGCCTGACGACTTGATCTATCTCGCCGAACACCAGATCGATCGTAACAAAGTTGCAATTGAACTCTCCAGAATTTTCAGTCAAATGGTGTTCATAAATGGGTGGTTTCACGCGGTAAGTGTTTCGAACATCTGAGTACCTGATTCCAATGTAAATGCGTGTAGGATCCCCACCCTGGTTTGTTTCCGTTTCCCTTTTCAAAATGCCCTGTGGAGTCTTACCTGTATTGCAGGCAATTTGTTGATCAGGTCAGCGCCGCAGGGATCCAAGTCGCCTCATAACTTCGAGATCGTCCTATTGGATCATGGACTTTACTTTGACATTGACCCGGAACTTCGGGTTAATTACGCCAAGCTCTGGCTCTCTCTAATGGAGCCTGCTTCCCCATCGACGATATCGGACCGTAAGAAATACGCACAATTAGTTGGAAACATTGGCCACGAATTAGTACGCCAAATTCCATACTTCACTTTCATTTCCGAGTATTCTTTCTAATGAAAGGTGGTTAGTATCCTGTCTTTGAAGCTGCCATCACAGGCCGAGTTGCACTCGAAGGAAGCTGGGACGATGCCGACGATGAAGGATTCCGCCGAGCTACAAGTTTGATCGACATGGTGCCGCAAAGCGAAGCGGAAAAAAATGCTATACGGAATGCTGTCATGAAAAGGGAAGGGGTCCTCTTATCTGTATTTGATGTCTTGCGACGGGTCCCACGTAGGGTTTTGATGGTGCTGAAGCTCAATGACTTAACTCGGTTGGTTTACTTTTTACATCGGGCGCACTGCCCTCATCCGTAAATCCTCATCTTCCAGGAGTCTTGACCACGCATTAATGACAACACATTCGAATGTAACTTTTCCTTGCGTCATGAAGTGTTGAATGGACTTACCTATGTGCTGTACAGATCCGAATATTCATTGTCAACGCGAAATACTGTGTGTATGCGGTGTGGCTAGATAACAGGAAGCGCCTGATAGAGTCGATCCAAGACCAAGGCATCTTATCATTCCACCTGCTGTCCGATTATTTCTTGTGTTGGTGGTATGCCAGATTCAAACTCGTTCACAACGATATCCAGCTGAAGTCAGCGCTCTTCAAACAGGAGATACGAAAACGCTTACATAAAACTATCCTTAATCGAAGCTTTTATGGATTTGGACGCTTCCCGCAATAAATACAGGGCATGGCTGCGAGGCCTATGGCTCAAAGGCTTCGAGGGCGCTCACAATGCAGCATCCGGATTGTCAATCGAGTAGACATGTATCATATATTTTATAATGACACAGACAATAATATATTAACATAGCTCCATACCGCGAGACCATTCATGATTTCTCTTGGTCTGCTGCTTTTTTTTGGTCCGCAAATAACTTGTCGATAACATCCGCTCTTCCGCTCAACAGTTTCCACTGCCAAAGCAATTGTACCAATTGTGAGCCGCGGAACTTGGGCAGTAGAAAAACTCCCCACCTGATCGAGATTTAGAGAAATGCCCTTTTTCCCTGGCTTTTCTTCTCCGGGTTCTCCATAGTACTCGCGTATGTCTAGCAGCGCCACACCTTTGAACGATCTGACAACGGCTCGTCTTTTCTTTCCCAGGTCGATGTATTTATCGCCTTCGGCATTGACGAGAACTTTTATTTCGTTCGAATTGTCGTCAGTAAGATCTTGTTTCTACAGTGTGTGTTGTTGGTAAGGCCAACTTGATTGTGAACCGACACTTTGGAGTGCTTGCAGACTCACCGATGTTGATTCTTTGTTGGCTTCGAACTTAGGTTTTTTTATAGTGGGAGCGGTAGCCTTCTATAAAATGAGAATTTAGCTAGGGTCGTTATTTTGAGGCTACGCTAATTGAGAGGTATACCTTTTTCAACGGTGCTTTCTGAGAGATAGGGGCATCCGATCCTTCGTCACTACTTGCAGAATCTTTTCGCTTCGGCATTTATTTAAGGTACAAGCCCAAGTATATAGATCGAGCTTTGACACGGATGAGTGCAGTGTTTTCGTGACGTGAGTATCTGAATATTTTGGTTGAAGTTCGTTGACGCGTTCAAACTTCAAAGCGCGACGCGTGTCCGAAGCGAGTCACGATTGCACCCGACTGTTACGCACGTTACATGCAAATTGCGTCAGCAATCTCGCTAAGTTTCCCTCCTGCCCAACTCCTGCCCCTTTCAGGATTTCAGTAGCAATCCAACCATCATCCCTTCATCATCTACTTTCATTGTGCAACGTGGGCTTGCCAGAATACACCTGTGTCTTCCCCTGGCGTAGCTGCCGAGTATGAAGATCCTCCCAAAATCTAAGAAGGCAATTCCACCGGTTTGTGCTCTCATCTCCACAACGCGTCTACCAAGGCTGAAACTAGATAACCTAGCCTCTTCCAGTGGCGGAACTTATTGCTAAATTTCTCAACGCCTCTCCGAAAGAGTTAGTTGAAATATTGAAACACGCAGATTCTTGGAAATGGCCGCGTTCGGATTTAAATGCATGGATCAAGGTTCTCAATAGGTTCGACGACATCATGGATGAGATTATCCAAGAGTACAACATCGACAAACTACAGTTAAACCCTTTCTCCATAGACACCAAAGAACTCTTGTCTGAGATCCTCCGCTTCGAACGCCTCCTCCTGGAAAATTCTACGAACAGGAAAACCTTCAATTCATATGATGTGAAGTCTCATATTCTCTGTACATTTCATACATATATCTAACATACATACTGCAGCGCTTAAATAACCTCTTGTCGACGTCAGACCTCGACATTCTTATTCTGGCGTTAAATTTGCTTCTTCGTCCTTCGCAACAATACTCCGCTCAACCAGCGGTGTCCCATGCTCTTAGCATATCCACAGCTCGACTGCAATCTCTAGCACGAAGGTGGCCCCATCTGCGGGAGCATGGGATAGGCCTTGTCGACCTTGCTGGTGATGAAGGAATGGAAGATCTCGATGGTATTCCCCCAGAGGCTCGTGAAGTCAATTTCAGCTTTTACCGGACAGACACATCAAACAACGCTGAAGCAGAGAAGGTATTGAACGAAGTTCCCGAAGTATCCGCAGCATCTCCGCGAAAGTTATCATCCGTCACGCCAATAACAGCGCAAATATCAACTGCCGTCCAAATCAGACTTGAGGAGCAGACAATCATTGCAAAGCCAGTGATGAATGTGCTCGCAGAAACCGTTCAGAGCCACTCTGTTCCGGAAAGTGAAACTTTCGAATTATTGTGTCGTATCCGATCTGCTTCTTCGTTGTCTGCTGGAAAGAAAGCGGATCGCGAGAAATTGGTCGTTGTTCGCTTGCTCGCCATAGCGATATACGGGCATACGCACTCAGAATCTCAGGCGACTTCGGCTCTTTTTCTATACGAGCCTGATCTTATCTCTCACATTGCTGAACTTTTGCAAGTCGACCGCAACATCTCCACCATCGTCCAAACCGCAGCCATCGCGGCACTAGACGCAATCGCAAGGTATAAGAACAAGGTCCAGGAAGTGTTGACTGCGGTCAATGCTGGCGTTAACCATGGAATACTCATGGCTTTGGTCCGAAGCATGGTGGTCGAAGTGGCGGATCCCGAGTCAAAACTTCCTCACTCATTCATAGAAGCATTGCTGTCCTTCATCACTTACATAGCTTCTCATGCATCTGGAGGAAACATGGTCGTTGGTGCAGGTCTGATCCCTCTCTTAATTCAGATCATGGAAAACAAATCTCCACGACGCCTTCCCGCGATATCAAAGACGATGCAATTAGTGGATAACATCCTGTACAGCTTTACAAATGCTTTCAGCCTCTTCTGTGCTTCACGAGGGGTTGATGTCGTGGTAGAGAGAATTGAGGTGTGTCCTTCGCCATATCTATTTCTCTTTGTATGGTCTGACTCTCTGTATAGTATGAAATTGAGTTTGACATCAAAGAGTTTGCTGTAAATTACCAACCGTGCACAATCGCCGGCACAGGTAAGAGTAAATGTCATTTGAGCGCAAATGTTACTGATTGCGCTTTCTCAGGTGAATTGCCCATTCAACGTATCGCAGTCCTGAAGCACATCTTAAGGTCCATGCATCGCATGATGCAATCTTCTGGTACGGCAGAGGGCCTTCGTGGTCTCATTGATATGTCTCTTTTGAAGTCGATCAAAAAAATCATGGAATATCGTGGGCTTTTTGGCTCCAATATATTACCTCTGGGTAAGCAATGTTCGCTTTCCGCCCTGAAAGCGTCCACAACTTACCGTAATACAGCCATCAACATCATGTCGACCTTTGTTCACAACGAACCAACCTCTCTAGCAATCATTCAAGAAGCTGGTTTGCCGGAAACTTTCTATAAAGCCATAGAATTAGGAATAGAACCTGCCATTGAGGTATGTATAATTGATAATTCGCGACCCTAATACCATCTTCATGTTTTCAATCAACCAGGTTATACAGTCCATCCCGAACGCGATCGGTGCTCTGTGTCTTAACGAAACTGGTCAGGGCCAGCTAAAGAAACGGCCAAGCATCATTCCGGCCATATTCTCCATATTCACCTCCGAACGGCATCTCAAAGTCTTGATTGACAAAGAGAATGCAGTCATTATCGGAACAGCTGTCGATGAACTAATCCGGCACCATCCCTCCTTGAAAGTACCAGTGTTTGATTCTCTGCAGGCTACGCTCAGTCGCATAGAAGATCTCGGTGCTTGTTATGTACCACCGACAGATATCGAACGTTGGTATCAATTAATGCCCACATCGGTAGTCTCTCCTTCCGACGGTGACGTCGTGATGCAAGATGAAAGCTCTGATAACGGACAAAACCTTCCGGTTACCTCGACGTCGGAAGTGCCGGAAGAAGAGAGTGAAGAAGAGAGCAAAGGACACGACAACATTGTCGTTTCTTACGTTGATATCGTCGGCCGAGTCAGTTATAACCATTATTCCTTCTTCTACTTATCCTTATTCGTTGTTTCATAGTTTTTGGAGGGGTTTTTCCAACACCCTCCTCACTGCAAGGATTTTGTCACCACTACGGATGGTTTGCAACGATTCGGCAGGCTTACAGGACTGCCATGCCTACCGTATGACTTTGCAAATAGTGTTGCATCTGACTCGATGGTGCAAGTGCTGCGCACCATGACGGAAGTGGCCACTAACGAAACCTTACTTCACCTCTCTGAGATAGTAAGGGTATCCTTAAATGATACCAAGTTCTTTTGGGACCCAATCAAGGAGCCCTCAAAACTTCTGCCCTTCGTCGATCTTTTGGGTATGTTTATTAAATACGGGATGCCTTTGCTTTCATCTTTCTAAAAAGAGCCTTTTGCCACTATTAGCCGATGATACTGAAATGGCCAACCAACGCTTTCGCAGCCTTGTCGTCCTACATATCCGAATTACGTTGCTTTCGGACGTTTTTGCTACTGCTGGCCAATCACAGGGCCGAGCGGCAATTGGCCTTTTGCAAACGCTCATGAACAATACGCCGTTACAGGTCCTGACAGACCTTGGCACACTCCATCGGGCCAGTATTTGGGAAAATATAGCGCTCAACGTTGGCCTATCGGCGAAGGGAATAGAAGTTGAACCCGTCGCGGGTTCCACCCCATTGGGATCTCCCGCTCAAGTAGCATCTGAGCTTCCGGCTATGGATGCTCCGGTCTCTGCAAATGGTCACAGTGCAGCGAACGGAGTACCATCGCAAGATGCCGCAGTCAACGTGAGCTCTACCGTCGTAAAACAGGACACCCCACGCGATTGGAACGCGGCATCCCTTAGGCATCTTACCCAAGGTCTGCCGAATGCATTAGCACCATTTTTTCAAGGTATTTGCTCCTCAACTGGCCATATACTTCTGCACATGTCTGAAAATACCATTCTCCCTTAGCTATGGTAAAGATGTTCCATGCTCGAAGAAATCCGGACCCCTCCCAAAAGAAACAAATAACGGAATCTTCAAAAATTGTTGCCGATATTATGCTGTCACATCTTAGTCTCAGAGATTATGGTATGAAATTATTAACCGTGAGACCGAAATTGATCTGACGTTCTTCAGATGACGCAGGATCGCTGTATAATTACTACAGTCTGGTTTTCGCGCTGTTCACGCTCCTGCTTATCGATGGTATGTCGCAAGAGCTTGGTCATCAAATCTCGAACTCACCTTGTTATCGTTATTCTAGAGCGCACGTCCACGAACACACTGCATACGGTGGAGCTCTATGCTTTTTACCAGCGCGGAGGCTTCGATGCCATCTTCGATATTTGCAACCATCTAATCGGGAAGATCGAGGGATTGGTACAAATTAAGGAAGCAGATCGTTCCCCTTCAGTGAAAAAAGATCTATCGAATGCATATGGTGCCATCAAAATGGCCTTGCATTTCATTTATCCCATCGTCTCTACCAAACCACTTTTTGAATCTGGCCAAACGTTATTGCTAGTCTCCCGCGACAAACCAGATACCGATCCAAATTACTTCGAGCCACATAACTTTCTGGTCAGATTGCGAGTAGCTGCTCTACCTTTGGTTCGTAATCTCTGGGATGCATCATGGCTGTTACAGGCGCCTATTGCTGTCAGCCGGTATGTGGTTCGAACCGTACTCGAAATTGCGAACGGGGAAAACGAGGAAACCAAGTCCGATCCTTTAGCAGACATAGGCGGCATAGGGATCTCCACCACCACAGCAAATGTACCGCGTTCTGGCCCGGACGAAGCGCGTATCAGGATCTTGACAGATATGGGTTTCCCTCGTCTAGCCGCAACGAATGCCCTCATACGGACCCATAACAATGTCAACAGTGCAACTGAATTTCTCTTGGCCCAACCATTTCTGCAACCGGATCCCCTTCCACAAGACGCACCAGTAGCGCCAAATCCCATTCCAGCTAGTCCACCGCAGGTACCAGTCGGCGATGAATCTGTTGGCTCGTCTACACCGAGCAGTGCAGAGCAGCCGCCAATTGCTTTGGTCCAAAATACCACTCACGATATTGAATCGGTTCCTGACGTACCCGGAAAGACCGCTGACGAGTGGCGGAAACAGCTGGACGAATCTAGAGATCCATTAAAGGCCAGAATTAGTCGACAGTCTTTGCTACTCATTGACGAGCATCTTTCCCTTCTATTTGACCTACACATTGCTTTTACCAAAACTAGTAGTCACCAAAAGCAAGCCGTTCGCGATCTCGTTGACGACGTCTACGAATTCTCTAAGCACGCATATGACATCCATGAACAGGCCCTCGCAAACAGATGTCGTCTACTTGCTCTTGTCCTTTGCGAAAGACCTGGATCGCTGGATCAAGATATGCGTGATACGTCGATGGAATATTTACTGGCTCTAATATCGTCAAAACTCGATCTAGAACATCCTCCGAAATGGCTTGCCGCTCATCTCTTGGTCACAGAGGCCCTCTTTACACTTTCGGACGAGCCTAAATCCATATTACTGCCCAAGGAAAACCAACCTGTGGTGATAGAACCTATACCTGTTGGCCCCCCTCGGTCTGAAGCCAAGTCCTCTGTATTTGACTTCTGTCTCCGCCTGCTTGCTGTTGATGATTTACCCGCTGATGAACTATTGTCGGTTTTGCGACTATTCGTCCTCCTTACACGAGATAGAAATATGGCTGGTCAATTTGTCCAGCGTGATGGGCTAACATTACTATTCAAACGCATCAGTGCATCGGCTGTGTCAGGTGGTTCGTCATACATTGCTGCAATTCTGCGGCACATCGTAGAAGATGCGTCGACGGTTCAAAATATTATGCAGCAAACAGTCAAACGATATTTCAACCAACCGAGAGCAAGGCCTGTCGACGTGAACACATATGTCAGGAACTGTAGCGCCATTGCCTTACGGGATGTTGATATCTTCATTGATACCACGAAATCTCTTTGCCAACTGGAACAGCCATTTTCTGCAGCTCCTCACATCAAACTCAAGGCCCCTATCATGGCGGAGAAGGCGAAAGAAGGCCAAGAAGTCGAGCCTTCCTCAGATATGCAAGTGGACAGTCCTGCGAACTCTCCCAGTGCTCCTCAAAAGTCTGCAGAAAGCGTGATGCATCTTCTTGTCACCGAACTGATGAATACGGCGAAGGTAATTAGTGAAGCTTCGTCTACAACGGCCGCGACAGACATCCCAATAACGTCCACCACAGCATCAGCGGAATTCGTCCAAGCTGAAGTTTCCCCTACACCAAGCGCTAGTGTCCCGGGTTTCCCCTTGTCCGTTGATATCAGCGATAAGAATCAATATCTATGCTTTCTGATGCAATGCCTCACAGAACTGTTATTTTCATACGATGCCTGCAAAGTCGTGTTTTTGACATATTCAGTCAAGAAACGCCTTCATCAATCGCAGCCAAAGGAATCAAATAACAAATTCAGGACTGTTACTCTCCATTTCCTGCTTTCTGAGCTTGTGACCTATGGAACTACAAACCCTACATCTGATTCAAAACAGCGCAACAAAGCTCTGCTTTGTAGCTGGGCAATGAATGTTATTGGCGCTCTATGCGTTGATTCAGCCTCTTCGCATGAGACCAAGGAGGTATCGCCTGATCTCACCTTTGTACGGAAATTTGTGTTGGAAACCATCAGTCGCTCTATCAAAGAATTGTCGTCGACTTCAGAAAATATCGATGCGAGATATGGCCGTCTCCTTGCCTTGGCTGATCTTTGTCACAGATTACTCACTGTCAGAGTCAACCCGACCTCCAGAAAGAATCAAGATGACATCCCAACGCATGTCGCCAAAATCATGCTGGAGAAAAACTTTGTCGCTATCTTGACTACAGCCCTGGCTGAAGTGGACCTTAACTATCCCAATGTTCGTAACCTGGTCGCCGCAATCCTTCGTCCGTTGGAACATCTGTGAGTTCCGTCGAAGTTACCTCGTAATCAATCTAATAAATATCAGGACAAAAATTGCAATCAAAATGAGCAAAAGCTCTACTAAAAACAAGGATGATGCGCAGAAGGATGCGAGTGTATCGTCTGAGTCAGAAGATGACGAAGAAAACACTGCCGATGCTTCCAGAGAAGAGACTCCCGACCTTTATCGTAATTCTGCCCTTGGCATGTATTCTGGCGTACGTTTCTATCCTCAACAATCTCTTAGTTATTTTCCAAATTTTAATTTTAACCCCTCAGGAAATGGACGATACTCATTATTCCGACGACGAAGACATGGATGAAGGCGATGAGGACGACGAAGACGTTGAGATGGAATACGGAGACGAAACTGGAAGTGAAGACACATCTGCTTCGGAGTCTGAGGGGGGGGAGGACGATCTGGATCATGTTACTCAGGACTCTGTTGAAGGTTGGGATGAAGGAGATGAAGAGGATGAAGAGGATTTAGTAGCAAACGAGGATGCCGACGAGGGTGAAGAAGATCAAGATGATGATGACGACCGAGAGGACGAGGAGGGCGAAGATGAGGACGACAACGAAGGTATGATGTGGGAGGTATGTTCATCTTTTGATTTTTTTGCATTCTGGGAATGTAAATTGATCGTGCCCAGGATATGCAGGAAGAAGCAGGAAATCTGGGGCTGGCATTGGAAAACATTGACGATGAAGCAGGTCATGGAGGTGCGTATATATTTCAAGAGTTTATCTGTCCAAAGTTGATCTAACACTACAGTGCCTATACAAGTAAATCACGAAGAAGATGAACCAGAGATGGCCTCGGATGAAGAGGAATATGTCATTGATAATGGTCATTTCCACAATGATGGTATCTTCAGCTTCGGCGAAGCATTTTTCGATGCCGGAATTCGTGACGGCGGAGGTCTATTTGTGCACCGACGAAATCGTGGCCCCGGTGCGTTTCTCTATAACTTGCTTCAACCATGAAATCTAATCCTACAGCAATAGACCCCCAACCTTTTGGGCGGTCCAGAAATGCAACCACGGCACCAGAAGCGACGACCCATCCTTTGCTACTAGATATGTCTTCGGCCAACCGGCCGAATAATGCCCCCAGTAGAGGATTACGTCACGCCCAAAGAATTCTCGGAGGCCCTCCCAGCCTCCTGCAAACAATCGATGAAATGCTTGGTGAAGGCTCTCTCCAAATGTTGCAGCAAATCATCTCCCATGATGGCGGAGGACCCGAAGCATTCCGCATCGAAGTACCTGCGGGGACTATTCTCCATAGCCGACGTTTCCTGGGCCATTCTGGCAGGCCCGAGAGAGTTCCTAGGCCCCAGAGTCATAAACAGGGCCGTGAATTTGACCCGTTGCTCACTCTACAAAGATGGGCGGAAGAGATGAAGATTTTACATGGAGATTTCGTTACTGAACGTGTTGGCAGACTTGCGAACCATGTGTCCCTGGCCATGTTCCCCGCTGCTTTGGAGGAAATCAAGCAACACAAGCTCCGCCAAGAAGATGAAAATAAACGGATTGAAGAAACCTCTAAAGCAAGTGAAATCGAGGCCGAAAAACTACTAGAATCGACCGCTGTCGTCGTCGACTCCGATGGCAATCTAGATGCCGCCGAGGCTATTATCCCACCGACATTGCAAGACGTACAGCCAGACATGCCTATGGGTGATGCATCATCAACAGATGCAGACGCAGAAATGGCCGATGCACCTGAGATATCCTCCGTTCCTTCAACGGTGACACCTCCAAACGAAACTACAGGTGCATCGGAAGAAACCTCTGCTGAGGCCGCAGCCAGCACAAGTAGCAGTGTCCCTGAGCGGATAACGGTCATGATACATGGAAGTGCCATAGATATTACCGACACCGGGATTGATCCAACGTTCCTCGAAGCTCTTCCCGATGATATGCGCGAAGAGGTCTTGAATCAGCATGTTCGTGATCAGCAAGCAGCCAGAGTCGAACGACCGCCGGATTCTCAGATCAGCTCCGAATTTCTCGATGCCTTACCCCCCGAAATCCGCGCAGAGATCATTCAGCAAGAGGCCATGGAGAGAGCGCGCCTTAGGAGTGAGGAAGCGGCGCGAGGTCCTCCCAGAGAGGCAGCAGAAATCGATCCAGCCAGTTTCATTGCCAGCTTAGACCCCACGCTTCGACAGGCCGTTCTTCTGGATCAAGATGACGGTTTCATACAATCATTACCTTCGCATATGATTGCGGAAGCGGGCGCCTATCGAGAAGAAACACACACAGGAGGCACTGCATCTCACCGCACTCCTATACGTACGATCCCAACACAAGCATCAGTTCGTAAATATACGCCTCAGCACGATGCTATATTCTTGTTAGATCGGGCCAGTGTCGCTGTCCTCGTCCGGCTGTTATTCTTTCCGCAAGTTCTCAAGAAAACCTTACTTTTCAAGGTTCTTGTCAATTTGTGTGAAAATGCCAAAACAAGAGTAGAACTCTTCAATATTCTCTTGAGCATCCTTCAAGATGGAACGGCTGATTTGGCGGCAGTGGACAAAAGTTTTTCGCAGATGACAGTTCGCAATCGCGATGCTAAAGCTTCGACTCCGAAGACGGTAGGAAAGCAAAGGGCCACCAACGAGTATCTCGCTGCTTTGGCGCTACCTGTGCAGCAAATGGACGCCGTTCCCGATTTGATCACTCAACGGTGTCTCGAAGCCTTGACATATATTGTCAGCACCAATGAACTATCTTCTTTGTTTTTCCTGACAGAACATGATTTACCGCTTGGGCTTCGAAAGACAACAACGAAAAAAGGAAAGGGAAAAGAGAAACAAACTATTCAAACACATTATCCACTTGTCCTTCTCCTTAACCTCCTTGATCGCCAGAGCCTCCTGAGGACTCCTGCCATTCTCGAGTCCGTCGTCGGTTTGCTTGCTACGGTCACACGGCCGCTAACAACATTGAAGGACAAAGTCGAAAATGTAGAAGGAGGACCTTCTGGGACGCCATCTCTCCTTGCGAATGTCACTCAAGAAGGATTGCCGATTGTTACGGCTGTTCAAGCCGTGGCGGACCCTACCGTGTTGTCTGCTTCCGAAGCTGTTGTTGATTCATCAATACAACCTATGGGTAAGTCTTCATATTTTCGCGCATTATAATGTTTCCTGAATGGCATGTTCCTAGGCACACCTGCTCCTGCTACTGTGCCCCCATCAGTGTCAAAAGATACGGGAAAGCTAGCTGCAGATGCTATTGAAGACAAATTTCTGCTTGCACATCCCCCGCAGATCCCCAATTCGACGCTACGGCTTATCGTCAACATTCTTACCATTGGCGAGTGCTCGGGTCGTACGTTCCAGCAAAGCTTAGCATTGATTCAGAACTTATCCAATATACCTGACTCCCGTGATGTCATCGCGCATGAACTCAAGGCCAAAGCGCAAGAATTCGGCCAGATCCTGTACACCGATCTTGATGAATTGGCCACAGCCTTGCAACAAAAATCGCAAAGCAACATAATGGTCAGCTCAGTGGCAGCGAAGTTTTCTCCTGCATCGTCTACGCAAGCCAAACTATTGAGGGTCCTCAAAACGATCGACTATATGTACACCCCAAGGACTACTACATCGATAGGTGCCTCTGCAGCAACAAGCGACGATATTGAGAAAGTGCAAACTATATATGAATCATTCCGATTTACCCCTCTTTGGCGCTGCCTAGGAGATTGTCTATCAGTCATCAGCGAAGATACCGAAACCTCACATATAGCTACAGTCTTGCTCCCGTTGATCGAGTCGCTGATGGTGGTCTGTAAATTTGTTGGCTCCAAGGCGCAAATCATTGTTCCTCGTGCTCTGCGGGCTTCTGCCTCTCCAAGGTCTCCGGCAACCCCACGCGAATCCATGGAGGAACTGTTTATCTCTTTCACCGATGTTCATCGGAAAATACTCAACTTGATGGTTCGCAATAACCCATCTCTAATGAGTGGATCCTTCTCTTTACTGGTGAATAATTCTCGCGTGCTCGATTTCGACAACAAAAGGAATTACTTCAATCAACAATTGCATCGTAAGCCGCACATGCGCGAACACTACGGGACATTGCAATTAAATGTTCGACGAGCACGGGTTTTCGAAGATAGTTTCTCATACCTTCAACGAAAAACAGGAGATCAAATCAAGCACGGCAAATTGAGTATTCGCTTTTATGAGGAAGAAGGTGTTGACGCTGGGGGCCTTACTCGAGAATGGTTCCAGATTCTTGCTCGACAAATGTTCAATCCAAATAATGCTCTCTTCCAACCTTGTGCAGCAGACAAACTCACATATCAGCCCAACAAAAACTCGTGGGTAAATCCTGAACATTTGTCATTCTTCAAATTTGTGGGTCGCGTTATCGGGAAAGCTATCTATGACGGGCGATTGTTGGATGCATATTTTGCGCGAAGTCTATATCGCCAATTGCTCGGAAAACCAGTGGACTACAAAGATGTGGAATGGGTAGATCCGGAGTATTATAACTCGCTGTGCTGGATCTTAGAGAACGACCCTACAGCCTTAGACCTCACATTCAGCGTCGAGGCGGATGAAGTAAGCAACTAGTCTAATGACCCACTCAATACTGATATTCTTCCAGTTTGGAGTAAACCGAATTGTACCTTTAAAAGAAGAAGGTGAATCAATCTCTGTCACTCAGGAAAACAAGCGGGAATTTGTTCAACTATCGGCTCAATATCGCCTCTATTCGTCAATCAAGGATCAAATAGAAAACCTCTCGAATGGGTTCTATGAAATCATTCCGAAAGATCTGATCACTATCGTACGTGAAAGTGCAATAATACTTTTTGTTTGCAACTGATAGGTTTTCATAGTTCAATGAGCAAGAACTTGAACTTTTGATTTCGGGGACGCCTGATATTGACGTTGACGAGTGGAAATCGGCCACCGAATACAATGGATATACAAGCTCGGATCCCAATATTGTTTGGTGGTGGCGGGCCCTCAAGTCTTTCAATCGCGAAGAGCGCGCTAAGGTTCTTAGCTTTGCAACCGGTACATCCCGAGTACCTTTAAGTGGCTTCTTGGATCTCCAAGGCGTTCAAGGAGTCCAGAAATTCTCTATACATCGAGCTTATGGAGAACCTGATCGACTTCCTCAAGCTCACACGTGTAAGCGACATTTGGACCATTGGAAGTAATAGTATCTGACATATAAATATAGGCTTTAATCAGATTGATCTTCCTCAATATACATCTTACGAGATGTTGCGACAACAATTACTCATGGCGATCCATGAAGGCGGAGAAGGATTCGCGTTTAGCTAAAGCCTAGCACCGAAAGTATATATAGACGAATCAGGCGGACTGACCGGTAGCAATTATTAGTTCCAATGTACAATTTACCATGAGCCACTGCACGAGAATACACTTTTCATTCTTCATGCTATGCAAAGGACTGTTTGTTGCACGTTGATTACGTTCCGTGAACCGGTTATTGATATACCGGTGGTCCGGCTGGCATGAAGTTAAGTACTGTCCCGCACTGTCGTCTTCAACCCCGTCTACCGTCTTCGTTAATCTCTACATTCCTCCTCCTTGTCGAGTAATGCGAGCCTACGTTGTTAATAAGTTAAATCATCCTTCCCAAATTCCTCTAGCGAATGATATACCTGAGCCGAAAGCTGGCAAGAATGAGGTTCTAGTTGATGTTTACAGTGCTGGTCTTAACTTCTTCGATGTAGGAATCTATTGTCATAGCTTCGTTATCACCTCTAATGAACCACACTACATTAAAAATCATAGATCTTACAAGCTCAGGGAAAATATCAAACCAAACCACCTCTTCCATTCATCTTAGGAACAGAATTCGCCGGCAAGATCTCGCAAAACTCCCCCATACCCGCAGGCTCCCATCTGAAGCGTGGTCAAAGAGTCTTTGGTGCCCAGCTTGGCTCGTTCTCTGACAAGATTGCCGTACACTGCGATCGAGTCATCCCTCTACCTGACAACATCACTTTTGACCAAGGTGCTGGTGAGTAGCCATGGTCATGCGACTTATTCTCCAAGTAGTGAGCTGACTGAATTATTCCATGCTAGGTCTATTCATTACCTGGCCAACAAGCTATGAGGCTCTTGTTGGTCGAGCCGAACTAAAGAAAGGTAAAACAACTGCTTTCCACCAATTATATTACACAATGACTGAAGAGATCCAACCTCACCAGGCGAATGGATTTTGGTGACCGCTGCTGCCGGAGGCGTAGGTATTGCAGCTGTCCAAATTGCCAAAGGTGAGTAATCACACTTATGTTATTTATCGCCAAAGTTACTCACCATCAAGATTGATTACAGCCCTTGGTGCCAAAGTCATTGCAGCAGCAGGCTCAGCCGAGAAAATCGACATTGCAAAGCGCTACGGCGGTGCAGACTACGGCGTGAACTACTCAAATCCTGGATGGCAGAAAGAAGTTCTTGAAATAACTGGTGGAAAGGGAGTTGACGTTATATATGATCCTGTGGGCCTGATCAATGGTTCGGCATATCGTCACATTCTGGAAATAACTACTAAACTCCACGCAGACGCCTTAAAATGTATCGCTTGGAAAGGTCGCGCTTTGGTCATCGGGTTCGCGGCGGGTACAATCGAAAAGGTGAGATGGTATCGCTTGACGTTATTGTGGTAGGTTGTCTTGATCTTCACTTATAGGTTCCCATGAACATCATTTTGCTGAAGAATATATCTTTGGTCGGTTTGCATTGGGGAGCTTATAACCGTAAATTTGCAACTTTTTCTTCAAAATCACCAGGCTTTCGAGTTTTGATTCAATCATAATACAGAAAAAGAACCCAGTCGTGTGCCCATTGTATGGAAGGATATTCTTTCGTGAGTTAAGATACCCAATAGCTCGGAGCTACTAGTGACCACGATGGACTGTAGACTATTTTCAACCGGACAAGTGCAGCCTGTGACATACACAAGCGTCTATAAGTTCGAACAATTAGCCGATGGCTTGGGTGCACTTGAAAAGAGACAAACTTGGGGCAAGGCTGTCGTCAGGATAAAAGAAGAAACTATGGATGCACGAGCCAAGCTTTGACCTGAGTCGATAGGAGGATCTAGAAACGGCGGAATATGCAAAAATGTAGGGAAGTAGTACATGTAAAACATTCGGCAGTATTATTTAATTACAACCGTTATCCTGTATTCCATAGCGAGAGTTCGTAGTCAGCAGATGCCTTCTGATCCTGAGCATTCACAGTTATGTCGTCGTCCAATTCTTGGCTAAGCTCCTCAAGATCTATTTCATCCGGCAATACATCATCCTGGGAGAATAACTCGCGATAGCTGGGTAGAGTACACCATAGCATAGAGTGGGGCAAGGTATGTTGAGGGGTACGAAAAAGCTGGTCTTTAGACAAATTTGGAGCAACTTCTTGGTTGGCCAATCTCAATACGTCCTCGTGATGATTGTCAGATGCGGGGGATGTTATCTTTTCTGGATCTGTAGACCCTACTAAAGCCTCGAAATATTTTTCTTTGTCGAGATAGCCTAAACCCATAGAATAGAGGCACTCTGCGACATTCTCCACTGTTATCTGACATTGTGTAGCGAATGTCAGAGTAGGAACAAATGGCCCGTGAAAACCCTTCGCACCTCATCTCTTTCATATTTCCATACTGGCATCATTCTTTTCATGCGTATTTCTTGCTCCTTTGTCACAACAGCGCGGCGGATTATTTCGGAGAGAAATTCTCTCGTAACGTCACTAAAAAGTTGTATTGTTCGAGCAGAGATAGAAACCGTGTCAGGAGAACTCTCGGGATCATTGATAGAGTTGAATAATCTGAGAAATGACATAAACTTCGATTATAGAACTTTGGAAATAGATTAGTACATACCTCAACAGCCGTGCGACAGTTGAAAGGTGAAATAAGTCGAGGTCCATATCAGATAGCATTTGTGCGTCTATCCCATTTTCTTGGAAAAAATTCTTGAGACGATACGGTCGCGTTGTCCCACTTTTACTGTGGGGCTCGTACATGTTGTCTTCATCTTCTGCATCAGAATCGACTTTGACCTTGTTCTTGGTGCTATACTTTTTGGGGCGCGGCTTGGATGGCTTTCTGATTTTTTTCTCTCGGCCTGGACGAAGTCTGATAGAAACAGGATCAACAGGTTTCCCACTTTTTTCCGCGCGCTTTCTTCGCATATAAAGACGCTTCTTCAATTGGCGCTGAAGTATCTTATCGTTGATCAAAGAATCGTCGTTCTCGACCATATTCTGAAACCTTGGCGTAAGTAATGCGGACGACTTGTCTACATCTTCCAACCAGAAGGATACGTAAATTCAAAGCGTCACAGTCAAAAGAGAAAACAAATCATACTTTGAATATTGTCAAGTCGCCCCAGATCTTGAGCAAGACCATAATTGGACGGTCCTCCCTCAGCATTTTCCTCTAGCAAATCCATCTGCGACTGGAGGCGCATGTCTTGAGACTTGATCAACGGTTCGCGAATAATGGTCTCCTGAGTGGTCAAGCAGATGGAATCCAGATGGTTGAGGTATGCATTCGCTTTCGAGAAAGAACCTGATGCATCAATGCCGATAGCAGGACAAGTACACTTTGACTGAGCTTGGACACCATCGCTGTCGGCGCGCCACGAGCACGAATCATGACCCTTCACAGCACCAGCTAATATTTCTTCCTGTCTTATCCATTTTTCTGATAATTCCATGGCAGGGGGGTTTATAGGCATCCCCGTTCCTTCAGAGATAACATCACAATTCTCCGTCGCGGCGGCTTGGAGGCAATGCAGATAGAGACAAACTTCGATCGTATTCTTGGTGTTGATATGAGCAGCAATGAGATCCGGACGTAGTCTAGAGTATATGCTCAGTCCATGGAAAAAGAGATCTTTCTCTTCCGCTGTCCAGTATGAAGTTGGAGGCAGATAGGACGGAAGGAGAGGTTCATCGTTGTTCAACTGTCCTTTAAGATGGCTTTGTACGGACAACCGGTGTGTATGGAAGATCTCCGAGTAGCTTGAAGAACCTGAGTAGGACTCAGAGGGAAGCTGAGGAAAACCTACGGCGCTCATGAAGAGTACATCGTTATTCGCGAAAATGGCACAAGTAAGTTCAAAAGACTTAAAAAGAAACCCAAGAATCAGTCGACGCAATTATTACGTAACACATGTACTTAGGTTATTACATAACCCATCAAAATGATAAAAATAGAGAAGACCGAGACCCAACAAATACCCAAGGTCAAACCATGTCAAACCTGAGGCCCAGTAAGTAAGTAAAATCGATGCTAATCCGTGAAGTGCCTCGTATGAAGCCAAAACACCTGAAGATAGACATAGCTATTAACGACCAAGTAAATTTACTAAGAAGCCGGACTTGAAGCCGCCAACGTTTGGCCAGAAGAAATTAGGTATGCAGGTGCAGACGCCTAATGTGATTTTCGACTCATAGATTTGCAAGAGGTTGCCGCGATGTTTTACCGCTCCCTTCCGTCGAGCGTAGCTCCCATTGTTTTCGCGCAAGTTTACGAAGGTCTGCCTTGATTATTTTACCCGAAGGAGTGCGTTCTAAAATTATACGGTTCAGCACCTCCAAGTTTCTCGACGTATGTAAGCTTTGTGTATTCGTACCAAATGTCCTATTTAAAATGAGAATCATGACAGGGACAGCGAACTTGGGAAGGCTAAAATCATGAGAGTCAATGTTTGCCCAGGCCTACGTATCCAGAAAAAATCGGTGTACATACCTGCTCTTTACTTGCTCCAGCAAGCCATCTTCCGTGACTTGTCCTTCATATGTGGGTCTGACGGAGACAATGGCAGTGACCAGTTCCCCAAGGCGGTCATCGGGAACACCAACAGCCGCGGCTTCCAGAATCCGAGGATCAGCATACAGTGCATTCTCTACCGTCACGGAATCCTATATTTACAATCAGCGATCTCAATGAGACAAACCCCTATTAGAGTCATTTACAATATTCTCTCCCCCGCGAATGATGATATCTTTGACTACCAGTAATATATCAGTCACAATTCTTTAAGTAAAAGTAAAAGCTTACGTCTGTCTTTTATATATAGAAACCCTTCCTCGTCAACATACCCAATGTCACCCGTTCTCAGCCAGCCATCCTTAGTGATCATTTCATCCGTGGCCTCTGCGTGGTATGTCTTAACAAAGTATAACAAGACATTCAGAAGACGGGCTTCTTACTTGGGTCCCCCCAGTAGCATTTCATAACATTGGGACCTCGCCTGAGATCGGGCTATCAGGAGCGTGAGGCAGAGGCATAAGAAATAGAACTCACAGCCAGACTTCTCCGACAGTTCTATCAGGAACGCATATACCCTCGTGGACAATGCGTATGTCGTTTACAGGAGATGCTAGGCCACTATTTGATTAAACACGCGCGTTTAGTCGACCGGCGATTCATTTTTTTGAAACGCTATACTAACGTGCTGGTAGGGCGCGCCGTGTAATCATCCCCCGCAAACTTGATATTATCTTGTCATTTTCCATACAAATCAGGAAATAAAGGAAGAACTCACCGATACAGCAATTGAATTTGTTTCGGTCAATCCGTAAGCTTGAATCCTAATTTTAAAAACATCAGAAGAAGGGTCTCCGTGGTGAGACCGGTGACTGACATGGTTGCAGTTGGGAATGCTTTTCGGGCTCTGGGTACGAGGCTGTCTGGAGCTGGAGCCCCGCCAAATAGAAGGCCTTCTAATGGGTGGCCCACAAGAGAACTCAAGGTAAGATCAGTGACCATGGACGGGACACTTTGACCCAAGAAATAAGTCAGGTTCCGTCTTTGAAACTCGCGTCAGCCGTGCGGCCAGCTCACCCGCCTGCCACGGCCACATTCTCTCGTTTTATTAGCCTTTGTGGTAAATTCAACGCCATTGAATAAACCAAAAACTTTAATAAAGGCCTACTTGACCGCTGCGAAACAACCAATCAGAAAATGAAGACTTTGAACGAGAAGTAGATTTACCTTCCTCAACCTCCCATTTCTTTGCCATGACAATCTTCATACCGGTCATGGTTGCCATCATCTATGGTAAGATAATTATGATGGTTCTTATCATAGGATATTATGAAGACGAACCGAGAAACTTGTACAGCCGGTGACATGAAAAAGCGGGACTGCAACAAGAGCGCCTTTCTGAGGGCCGCTTTTTGGTGCTGTTGGATAGTCATCCCCTTTGCGCAAGGTTGCCCGGAGGCCGCCGGCCAACAGCTATTCATAAATTGGCCTGTAAACACGATTCCAAGTCGGCAGGTGAGGCGAAGCTGAACATACGTTTAAGACGTTTGTTAAAAACTGCCGCTGAGTACTTAGTACGCCTTTGGGGAGCCCAGTAGTGCCTACAGTAAGGTGATCAATGCCACGACAATGTCCAATGCTGAGACGGCGCTACCTGAGGTAAAGATTATAGTCGCGTTATCTTCAGGATATACCGAAGGAGGTTGGGTAATAACTTCTTGCCCGTTCCCCTGGTATTTATCCAGGCAATTCTGATACGGCTGCATACCCTTCCAGCGTTTACGGTAGTCAGATACATCCAAAACAAGGAATGTCTTGACTTCCGTGTCCCGAAAGAGTTGGGGGACGACGGGCTCCAATAAATCTGCCCGTTCCGAATCGACGAAAATAATTTTGCTTCCTGTGACAGCCAAGCAATGGCTTAATGGTTTCAAGGGTAGCCATCTGGACACCCCGTGAATCAAATGTTGATCCTCGAACGATAATTACTAACGCGTTAGCCAAGACGGAGACAGCACCGACGAGATCTAGAGGTAGAAATTATTAGAATCATTCATTGGAAGACAAGAAGTTAGCCCTACGGCATGCCCAGAAAATAGCCAGATATTCCGGAGTATTGCGAGAGCAAATTGCGACTCTATCGCCTATGACAGAGCGAGGATGCGTTTTTAGTGGTGCGTTTCAAGATGGCAAAAAGCCTGTGGACGACTACCTTGTTTAATGCTGTAAACAGTTCGAAGCAATCCCGCTATCTTAACGGAGCGGTGATGAACCTGGCCGTAAGTCAGGCGCTGATCTTCGTAGACGATATATGTGTCATCCGCGTATTGGGAAACAGCGGAAAGCCAAAAGTCTCGCAAAGAAGGCCATAGATTCTTGTAGACGCGGTAGAGGCGCCCATCGACTAAAGCTGTTTCTAGTTCATGAATGCTACCTGGAGCGGTGAGCAATGCTTCCGCTGAAGGGAGATGAGCTAATTTTTTCACAGCACATCATTAGACCCAGTAGGACCTACTCTCGGCCAACGTTCGCGAAGGATTCCAAGACATAAGTATGTGAGGAGTGTAAGTAGGCGCAGAAGAGGGTTGTGAACTGACTGAACATTTGGTTTGACGCAGGTGCTTTTATGGGCATGGGTTTTGGTTCATAAGGAGAATAGTGTCACCATACGGAACTCCCCATATCACGGTCAGGGATAGGAAGAAATGTAATGATCTTCAGTCCACATTTCTAACGTTTTCCGCGGGGTTCTCACTGGCCGCGGTTCAACCATCATGATTGCCTAACAGAGTCGGATTTAGACCTGTTTTGTAAGAATTTAACCGAAAGGTGTTCCGCAAATATAGGCCAATCGCGACAGTTTGGACCTGATATTGATTGACGTCGAGCCATAAGTTGTCTTATTCAAGGCCGTGTCCACAGGCGAGTCGGCTACGGATAATTTTGTTGGACCCATGGTTGTCGTATCTTCGGCGCGAACGAGCCGCTGGTACAGCCGAGGGGTTGTTCCACGATATCGGACACAGACCAATCAGAAAAGCGTACGAAAGAAGTCGATAATAAGAGCTGCCAGTGAGATGAGTCGAGCGGGGATGGGTCATGGGAATAGAGATGTGCAAGCACAAACGAGTCCAATACTGACAGGCTGAAGTTTGAACCAGAACCACTAATGCGGCAGGTTCGGACATGCAAATCCTGGCGTCTCACAGCCTTGATAAGGTAGTGCCGGAACATCCTCGTCCTCCTCGGACTTAGCAAACTGACCATATGTTTCTCATTCACGATGACAACATGAAATCAGAGGCGGAACACAGCATTATCCATGTTCTCGTGGAGTCGAGAACCAGCTTCACAGCAGCAAAAAAAAGAGGCTGATCGACCATCCGACCGGAAGGTAGCGTAGACACCATAAATAGGCCTGCGACACTGTCTCGACGTATGCTGAAGGCGTCCATGGTCAGATAGCTTGGTGTCAGACAGATCTGGGTGATTAGGAACACGATTAAGGATTCGTCGTGCTGTGCAAAATGAGGCCGCTGGTGTCCGACAGAATCATAGCTTCCAAACGATTTTGCCTTGCCAGAAAGGTGATAGCTTGGATATAAGTAAGTAGTCAAAATTGAGTCAAAATACCACTTAAGAATCGATTTAGGAGAAAACGTCGTTACTTTCATCACATAATGACTTCTCTCTGAATATAAGTATATGATGGTTGTTACTCACCGGTTTTCTTTAAGCAATGGGGTACCTAAGGAAGGCCATACAGTGGAAACTGATATAGAAGACGGATTGGACTCGGTGTTGTGGCCATAACCAGACCAAGCGCAGACTCATAAACTTTTGAATCAAGCGCTCACGTGCAGCCAATTGAAGGTTGCCGAATTTGGCGCTGGCGGAGCTGCTGCTTTCTGACTTCCTGGGCGTCAACAATTTTGTTCCACAGGCTCCTCCGTTCGACCATTTTTCTCTAGATATGCAGGCTCAAGAAGATGTGGAACCCACCGTGCGAATCCGTGAAGTGAAAAAGGACAGGGTCAACTTTGTGTTGGGCAATGTAGATCTAGCGTGAGCTCATGAATAATCTTTCAAGCAATCCGACCTCCGGCGCTGAACCCGGTTCCTGTCAGATTCGCCAATTCTCTGCGACGGGTTATGATGGCAGATATACCCACCGTTGGTTCGTGACGTTATGCGTTGACTGATGCAACAACTCTAAAGTCCTGCACCAATAGCTATTGACATGGTAGAAATTGAGACGAATACTACTGTGTTACCTGATGAGTTCATCGCCCATCGGCTGGGAATGATCCCTCTTGTGAGCGCGAATTGCGACGAAGCTATACGATACACAAGAGTGCGTTCCCTCTTGAAATCGGCCTCTTCACTTTCTGAACCGAAGCATGACAGGATTGTATATGTCTTGCCGGATGCTCTTTTTGTTCAATGATGCTAGAGCTGAAGGTGGCCTGTGACGATGACAACACCATGGAGGTTACAAGCGCTCACCTCGAAGTTGTTCCCTTCCCAGAAGAGGAAGGAAGCCAAGATCCTGGAGAGGAGCTCTCAAAACGAGGGGAATGGTTTGGCCATCCAGTGGGCAAAAGTACGCATCTTCGCTCTCCATATGTGGGGCACCCATGGAATTTTGATCGTTGCAGATGATCCTAATGTTCCCCCGGTCCTAATTACGAAAATTCGCAAAGGCCAAGAGCTCAAAATACGCTGTATCGCGAAGAAGGCAGGTCCTCTGTACATTTGTTCTCCAACGGAATTACTAACTCTGCCCCAAGGGTATAGCGAAAGAACATGCGAAATTTTCGCCGTGCTCAGCCATCTCCTTTGAATATGACCCATACAACAAACTTCGCCACACGACGTGGTGGTACGAAACGAATGTCGAAGACGAATGGCCACTCAGCGAAAATGCGAAGGAAGAAGAAGCGCCGCGAGACGACGAGCCCTTCGACTTCAACGCCAAACCCAACAAATTCTATTTTGAAGTCGAGACAGATGGCAGTTTAGGTCCGCAAGAAGTTGTCATGAAGGTACGCCTACGCCCTGCCTGCTGCTCTTGACGTCGTTGACGGCTTTACGGTACCTCCAGGGTCTGGCAGAACTACAAACCAAACTGGCTAATCTAATTTTGGGGCTGAAAAGTGGCCCGGATCAAATTGACATTATCCCATCTGACATTCCTCATACCTCTGCGCCAGAACCTGCATGGGGCAGAGGGGAAGGTGCTGGATCATGGGGCGCCGGAAGTACCAACGCGACTGCCGGTAGTAGCTCGTGGGGTGGTCAATCCAGCCCCTCCCATCGAGGTGCCGCGTCCACAACTGCATGGGGCGCTCCAAGCGCGGACACAGGCGGCTGGGGAGCCAGTTCAGGTGCCTCTGCAGGTTGGGGAAGTCCGTCGACGCAGCAAAACGGGTGGAATACGTAGGCCGACGTCAGTTATATAGGCATAATGGGGTGGGATGGCTGGGTACAGCAGAGCGGACTAAAATGATATGTATGTATGTATGTAAATTTGGTCCGTTTGTTGTTGCTAGTCCAAGGCGACGCATTCGGGCATCATCGAGCATCAATCGCGATTGCAAAGGACGAGAAGACCCACAGTCATCAACGGGGGCGCACTTCAAAGACATCTCCCGCGGTAGGATGCACGGCGTGTAAAGTTCTGGAAGATCCAGCAGGACCAGCCTGGTGAATAGTATCTCCGATGTTGGCCGACGACAGGCCTGCCCGGGGATTGGTCATGCGAAGCTGTCGATGGGTGGGTAAGATTTTATTCTGTGCAGTTGGGTGCCGCAAGGCTACCAATCACTCACCTCATCCGCACCCCCAAACACCTCGTCCGCGCTATCGACTGTTTACAGCAGAGATTAGCACTGCCAGCGGCGTGTTATTATAAAACGCGGAGGACGTACGGATAGCGGCATTTTTGTCTGTGAGGTTCCAGCCATCGAGCGGCTGGGGCGCCGGCGCGAGTGTCTGCGCGGCGTTTTGGCTCTTTTTCCGGTCCTCGGCATCGATGATTTCCCAGGGTACCTTCGCGTAGCGGGAAACTGCAGGAGGAGGGCTAGGATCTCCGCTGGGACCGTAGATCTTCAGTTCTCCCAGGATCGACTTTAGTGCGCATATCCATTTGTTTCGGCGTTTCGCTGCGTGGGGGTGGGGCGCGGGGTCAGGAATAGCGGCCCGAGGCATGTGCGCGCGCGAGCGACTCACCCTTGAGCGCGCCCTGCTGGAAGTTGCTCTTGTACTTGATGTCTGCAGAGAGCGTCATCTTCTCCTGCTCGGGGAAGTCTAAAAGCGGCGCGGGTGCAGATCAGCGCAAGCGAGCCGGTGTGGCGCAGCGGGTGCATACCGTTCACTTTCACGTCAAATATGGGCTGATAATCGCGGCGCTCGGCTTCCACGAACGCGAGCATCCGGGCGCGCAGCCGTTCTAGATCTTCGAAGGTCGTCGCATAGTTCACGTTGAATGTGAAAGTTTCAGACATCTAAATGCGCCCGTGATAAGCCACGCGAATGGGCAATAGACTTCGCAGCGCCGCACATACCTGCGGACTCCGGCGCATATTTTGGATGAACTGCACGCCATAAATAAGCCATGGGTTCCTAGTACCCCAGCGGGGGATTTATTTAGACGCACCACTGTGTTCAGCTGGTTATTCGGGGCCTGCACCACACCATTGTTGGCATCCAGAAATACGGTAGAGAGCAGCCTGATTTCCTTCACGGTGTAAGTTTGCGTGGCAATCATAACACGATCGCCAACGTCGAAGGGGTGCTTGATGAACAGGAAGATGATGCTGGTCAGCACTTCCTGCAGACTTCCACCAATCAGCCAGCTGAGGCCTGTGACAGTGGCTTAGTGCTGCCATGTAGGGAAGCGGGTATGGGACCGACCAAGAACCAGGGTGCCAGCCCCTGTAACCAAAGTGGCAAGTTGGGCTTCCTGGAATTGTCGCTGTTATTCGGCGGGCGGCGGTCAGATATGTCAAAAATACATACGAGAGCAACCGCGACAATTAGGGCGGCGACGATGACATAGAGCGACATCAATATGTTGTCCAGCCTGCCCACGGCGCTATCGAGGTCTCGCATGGAATTTTCGATAGAAAGCTGCTCGCGGTGGAACTCCCTGCGAACACAAAGTCGGAAAAACGGAATTAGGAACGCGGTCTAGAAGGTGCGCGCGACGTACAGGCAGGCCATCTCCATCTCCTCGCGTGACGCATCCCCATTGCCGTCCTTGTCAAACAGAGCAAACACCGCATCCGCGTCTTCTTTCGTTGGGAAAAACCGCGCGATGTCCCCCACAAGGAGGTACTCCGCCCCGTTTTGGGCGAACGAGTGGAAGAGCCGGCGCGCGAGCTGTCAGATAGCGCAAATCACAATGTGAGCAAGAAGTGTGACAAGTGCTCCGCTAGGGGAGCGCGTGGGGGCGCCGTTGAGCACCACGCACCAATCGCGACTTGTTCGCCGATTCGAGTGACGTCTTGATGATCGCTTGCGGCGAGTTGGGCTGCAGCACCGAGCTGGGCCGAGTAATATAGATGCGGATGCGTCAGCCTGGGGCGCCGCGCGGGCAAAAAAGGGGGGCATATCACCCGGACGCACCTGCCCGCGATCTCGGACGCGACGTTGCCGAATACGGTCGCCGTGGTGGTGGTGGCGAGGCGCACGCCCTGCCCGAGCTTCTTCAGCAGGCGCATTGGGTCGACGGCTGATCCTTTACCCAGGTGTCTCGCGCCGAGCGTGTCCGAGCGCCCTGGGATATCAGAGGAATGGCTGTACAGCGTCACAAGCGTCCGCACGGCGAACTTCTGCTCCGCAATGCGCTCTGCGGGCGGAGACGCGGTCAGCGAGAGGCGCACACTGCGCGATGACGAGGTGCACGTACCGGCGTACGACCGCTCGTGGAACTTGCCTGCGATCCACTGGATCGCGAACTTCTCGAAGAGGAGCAGCGTCGCGCAGATGACGATGGCGAACAGGATCTTGGCGAAGAGCGAGATCGCGGCCTCGCTCGACGTGCTCGGCGCGATCGCGTCGCCGTCCTTGGGCTGGTTGTTGTGGATGAGCGGCTGGAACGAGACGTAGACCGCGATCGACCACGCGAAGAGCGCAACGTATCTGCGGCGGGGACTCGTCGGCGGTCAATTGCCGGCGGCGCGGGGGGCACGCACCTGTGCAGCGCCTGCAGCCACTCGATGTAGCGCCGGCTGCTGACGGCGACCACGCCGACGGTAGAGCGGATGATAATCGGCGCGATGCGTCTGCGGGCGGGCAATCAGATAATGGCAGTTATTTGGGACGCCGGCCGACTCACGCAGATGCGAGCGCGGCCCACCAGCCTGCGGCGGACATGTCAGCAAAAGGCGCCCCGGCGCAGCGAGCGGCGGCGACTTACCGCCCCAGACGACAGACAGCCAGACGCTCCACCAGATCAGCCGCACGCCCCACACCTGCGGCGCCATTAATTAATTAGCCAGGCGCCATACGGGGGCAAGGGGACATACCGCGGCGCGGGGGAACGTCGTGAGGCTGAGGATGCCCGGGATCCACACGATGCCGAGGATGGGCAGCACGAAGAGGATCCAGCGCGTGACGATCGACGCGCTGATGAGGTACGAGTACACCTTGCCGAGCTACACACACATACAACAACCCGCATCAGCGCGCGCGCGCGCCGTATCATTGTCCAAACGACGCACCGTGGTCTTCGGCTGCTTGCCGCCGTCGGGGATGCTCACGACGGGCCCGCCGAGGTCGAACGCGCTCGCGCCCGCGTGCGCGCGCTCGAGCTCCTCGTAGTGGCCCATCTCCGCGTCCTTCTTTCCCCAGCCCGGGCGGCGCAGCTTGTTCGCGCTGCCCCCCGGGCTCGGGGAGGCGCCGCCGTCGGGCGGCGGGCCCGGGCTCGCCGGGTGGTGGTGCGGGACGGGCATCGCGGGGTAGCTGCCCGTGTGCAGGAGCGGCGCGTGCCCCGAAGCGCTCTCGAAGGACTGTTGCGGGGGGCGTTGCGGTGGGTAGGACATGGCGCTGTCGCTGGTATTCTGCGGCTGAGGTTGCTAAATAGTGGGATGTGTGTCGTCGAGGACGAGAAAAATGCGCTGGGCAAGCCAAACTTCCCGGGGAAACTGGCAGAAGGAGAAAACTGATAAGCAAAGCAAGAACTCTCAGTCAGTCAGTCGACGTGGCGCGCAGCTTTCCAACCGCGAGTGGAAACGGGACGAACACGAAGGGACAAGCGCAGGTGTCGTCCGAGCGCAGGAGGCGGTGGGTGTTCGAGCTCAAGTTGGGTGGCAAGGCCAATGCTGCTGGTTGGTTGTGCGGTGCAGGGCCCGGCTAAATCCTGGACCTGATGGTGTAACACAATTGCCACCGAGGCGGAGTCGGGGCCAGCTCGGAGGCGACGCGCACCGGCGCACGGGCTCGCCGCGCCGCCGCCTTCTCGATCGCGCACGCACGCGGGGCGCGTGGTGTCCACCGGCGGCAGCGCCTCAAGTACTTACTTGTCCAGCCAATGGAAGCGCGGTGTATATGTAATGCCCCTGATTCGCGCGGCTTCTCCCAAAGCACTTAGGCGCGCCGCAGGCTAATGTGCGCGCGCGAGAATGCCGGGCGGCGACGGTTTGTGTCAATCTGGACGCGTCGTTCCGCCGGGCGGCGGTGCGCTTCTGCGGTAGCATCGCGTAAGTATGCGCGGGCGAGCGATGCGACGCTGATCTTTAGTAACACGTCGAATGAATGATATGATGCCGCCGTATCCTTGCACGCTATTTCACGAAAAAACCAGCCTGCGTTACCACTCCACTGCGCGACGTGCCATATGGCGCGCATGAGATAGGCAGCAACACCCGGCGCACAATGATTGTGCATGGAGCGTGCGTGGAGCAGCCAGTGCCCGTTATAATTAACCACCAGGCTTGCCGACGCATCATATCATAATTAAATCCCCGTTCCTTGGAGTGGGTCGGGACGCCAAGTTGCTCCGCGCTGCGCCCGCCAGCCCGTGCCACGGGGACAGGCAAAGCCACCTAAAGCCACGGGCGCCAACAGCCACCCCAAAGCCGAGGGCCCGACACACAATCCCGCACCTCACTCGCGCTGCTGCTCTCGAACTTGCAGGCGCCTGGCGCTGCTCAGCCCCCTCGGAGGCGCGAGCGACGTCCCCTGGAGCGATGCGGCGCGTTGCGTTGGCCGGCGCAGGCAGTAACAGTGCACCGCGGCCTGCCTGCTCGCTTGTACCTCCTCGGCGTGTGCGTGGACAAGTCTGATTAAGCCATACCGCAGCGCGTCACAGACGCACAAAACTACCTACATTAAATATCTAGCCATTAATTATTCCGTGGGTATAAGGGGCGTGTCATGTCCGTGGCGGTCTGGGGAGCATAAACTTGGGCGATCGGCGCAGGATCGGCGCGGCCGTCTCTGACGGGACCGGCGGCAGCGGCGGCGCGGCGTGCCTTTTGGGCTTGAAGACGAGGACGAGGATGAGGCCGACGATGATGAGGAGTAGCAGGAAGATACACTTGCGGCGGCCGGTGTTCTTCTGGTACCTGCGGATAGGGTGAGCACACGGTCGTCCGCGGGGATAAGCACGCACCCAGTGGCGACGGTGAGCTCCTTGACGGCGTCCTCCATGTGGACGGCGGTCTGCTCGATGTTGTACTCGACGCTGTCGAGCAGGGTGCCCTGGTCGATGACGAGCACGGAGAGGTCCTTGAAGAGCTCGGCGAGGGCGGCGATGGAGTTTGCAATGTCGGCGAGCTCCCTGTCGCGGGTGCGCAGCTCGCTGGAGGGGTCCGCGTGCAGCAGGGACTGGGACTGGGACATGCTCTGGGCGCGCGTGTGGGACTGGAGAACCGGATGAGGGTGATAAGATAGGCGAGAAGGGGGGGTGCTTACGGCTGCGAGGATATCGTCATCGACAGCGGACATGCCGTCGGAGCCCTTGAGGGAGATGGCGCCGGAGGCGAGCAGGAGATCCTGGTTTTTGGTCGCATGACCCTGCAGCGCTGGAGAGGGGGCGGGCGCGTGACGCAATGAGCGATGGGGTTAGGAAAGAAGCAAGCGATCGGGACTAACTGTCCATGTATACGCGCTGTTTTTTGCGGAACGAGGCAGAGAGATCCTGGACCTTTGCGGCGAGGGCCCGCTGGAGATTCTTGGCCGCGTGTGCGCCGCGCGCGGGGGAATCTGGGGGGAAGGAGTGGGGCTGGGTGTTTATGCGCTGGATGAGGGTCTGGCAGGTGCGAAAGTGCTGTGACGGAGGGGGTGGGGTGAGGTGTGCGGGGGTGACGGGGTGGCGAGACGGACCTTTGTGATGGCAGTGGTGAGGTGCTCGATCTCGCGTTCTTCCTGGGAGCGGTCAGCAAAACCGGGAAGAACATGCTTCGCGTGCAGCCTGTCGAGGGCCGAGACTGGGATGAATGGACATGTGAGCGGGGCCTGGCGGAGGGGAAATTAACGGACTGTTGGATTGGGTGGCCGCGAGGAGGTCTTCTACTTGGTCCGAGATGTCGACCCTATGGGATGTGAGATGCGCCAAGGGGAACGACGGGGGACGGACCAGGGCGGGGGGAGGGCGGCGACGGCGGGGGCGGCGATGAGGGGGCCGTGCTCGTCGTCGTCGTAGCGGGGGGGGCGGGAGTCGCGGAAGGAGAGGAAAAGGCCTGTGCGGGAGCGGGTGGACATGGTGAGAGGGGTGCGTGCCTTGTTTGGGCGGATAAAAGGCGCGGATCCGGCTGAGCTCCCCAGCAATGTGTCGCCTCCACACGTCCGTGCATTTCTCCGCCGCCCCGCGCCCTACTGACGTCCCGCAGCGAAGGCACGCAGCACGGCTGCGGGCACTACATCATCACGAAAAAGCTGCGCAAGGACGACTGCGACAGCCGGTTCTGCATCTTCTCCGCCCGCCATCCGCGCGCCGACTGCCCGTCGTGCCCGCACTGCACCCGCGTACGTCCGTCGCTGCTGTGCTGGCCGCCGCTGACGTGCGTAGTATCTGGGCCCCGACGCATCCGAGACGATCACCCTGCGCACGGCCGCCTTCTGCCGCGAGTGCGAGTACTGGTTCCACGGCCCTGGCCGCCGCTGATGTATATTACACTGTACTACCATAATCTACCATTTGACCGCCAGCCCCACCACGTCGCTCTCCACCGCCGCGTACCCCGTCCGCAGCGCCCGCCGCCCCAGCGCACCCCGCACCCGCCCCGCATGATCCGCCCGCGCCTCCAGGTACGTCTGCTCGTCGCGCCAGTACGTCGCCTCCACCGTCCGCGTCCACTCCCGGTCCCCCCACTTCCCGCTCGGCATCCCGTCGCCCCAGTCGCGCTCGTGCCCCTCCGCGTCCCGCGCCGGCTTCAGCTGCCCCCCGCCGTTCACGCAGCCGCCGGGGCACGCCATCACCTCCACATAGTCGTACTTGCTCTCCTCCCCCTTCGCCCCATTTCTGACCCGTGCGGCTAGCCGGCCCGCAGCCCCACCCCCCGTCCGCACCCCGCGCTCCTTCCCCACCTTGCGCACGATGTTCTGCAGGTTCCGGAACCCGTAGCACTTGGCCCCCTTGAACACAGTCCGCCCCCCTTCCGTAAGCGTGTATTCTTCGTAGTCTGCGTTGCGGACCATCTTCACCGCGAGCTCCAGCGGCGTATCGGAGCTTGCCCGCACATGCGCCATGATCGCGTGCAGATACGACCCGGACGACGTCCCCGGGTGCTGTATCAGCTCCGGTATATCCGCGCTTACAGCACCCGCGTCGCGCTCCCCGGGCACCGCCAGTCCCAGATCCCACCCCTTCTCGCGCATGAGCAGCTCCAGCTCCCCCGTCGTGATCACGCAGTCCACGTCCCGCGTCGCGTACGCCTCGTCGTAAAAGTCCTTGCGCGACGCCTCCAGCTTCTTGTCGTAGCACGGCATCACCGTGACGTGATACACCCCGTCCGGGCTGCGCAGATCAGTCAGCCGCCCTAGAATAGATAGTAGATGTCGCACCTGCGCCCCCACTTGGGGCCCAGCCACGCCTTCACGAGCGTGCCCATCACCTGCTGCGGGCTCTTCGTCTGCGCGATGAACGGCAGCATCTCCGCGTGCGCCTTCTCCGCGTAGCAGATCCACCCAGGGCACGCGCTCGCCAGCATCGGCAGCGCGCCCTCCGCCTCCCCCGTCGCCGCCGCGGCGCGCCGCTCGTCGAACTCCGCGACGTGCTCGCGCAGCGCGAGCTCCCGTGCGAACGTCGTGTCGAACACATGCGCGAACCCGAGCGCCGTGCGCGCGAACGCCTGCACGCGGCGCAGCACTTGGCGCGGCGTCACCTCGGCGCCGCCGGCCGCGGAGGAGGAGGACGCGGCGCCGGCGTTGAGCGCCGCGGCGAGCGACGCGAGCGACTGCGGGGCGATGGAGAGCACGGGCACGCGCCGCGCGGAGGCGTCGGGCAGCGCGGCGTCCGCCGCGAGCGCCGCGAGCACCTCCGTGTGCGACTGCAGCGTGATGAGCACGGACTCGGCGGACGTGATGCACCCGCTGCGCGGCCGTTAGGTGCGCCATGGGAGATAAATAATGAACCGACGCACCTGCATGCGAGACAGTCGTTCAGGCTGATCTGCGCCTGGTGCAGCTTGTTGCTTGGGGCGGGCGCAGAGGTGGCTGTGGGCGCGGGGTCGGACGAGACCTCGTAGTACGCCCCGCTCGCGTCGATGTGGATCTCAGTCTGCACGGGCCACCAGCGTCAGCACTCGGGGCGCACGGCGGCAGTAAGCACTCACCGACGCCGCACCCGCCACGGCGCGCGCTCTCTCCGCCGCCGACGGGGCGTTCGCCTGCTCCACGGGCTTGATGCACGCCTGTGCGGGCGTAATGAAGTCGTTCAGGTCCGTGAGCGTCTGCGTCCATTCATCCGTTCACAAAGGGCGGTCCAGGCGCACAGGCAGGCGGCAGGTCGAGCGGGGCGGGCGGAGAGGCATGAGCAGGCGCCGTATGCAGGAGAGAGCGACGTACGAGGGCTCCAGAGAAGGCCATGGGTGGTCGTGGCTGGGTGGGAGTTGTGTAGGGTTTCGCGAGTGTGGAAACTGTCGGCGCAGAATAAATAGTTGCGAGAGCGGAGCAAGTTCTAGTGCAGCCGCGGCTTAGGAAGCACCCTCAATTTTGGGGACCAATGGCGTGCGCCCAATTCGCGGATTAGATTAGATAAGATCGAGTCATCCATACGCGGTGGCACGACAGGAGGGTTCTCACTGCTCTGTCCTTTCTCAAGGCGAATAATTCCACAATCTAATTAATACAGAGGTAGTGCGTGTGCGTGAAACGACAGTGGGTATACAGGGCCTGATACTATACATTCCGCTGTGATGGTAGGTATAAAGTCCAGTGGCTTTTATTAAACCCAGACGAAAGTTGCTAGAACGACTATCAGCAAGCTCAGACCCAGGGTCAGCGACGACCTGTGCGTTGGCGGTGCATTATTGACCAACGAGCCGGTCAAGTTTGATGGCGATGAGCTGCCCCAGAGTTGCACGTTTCGGAAGAATGTGTGAGTAGTGACGGGGGTAGCCCAGCTGGTGTCCGAGCCTAAAGCAGGTGTCAATTCGATACTCAAACAACAAAACGAAGCCAATTTACCTCCAAAGAATGTTCTAAACGCATAGATTAATATCGTGTTGTATGAAATAATAATAAGTGCTCACGAGAAATAGAATCCATTGGCGACAACTGAATCACTGGCCCGGATTTGCAAACCTGTTTGCTGCGCCGCAAGTACATCGTTAAAGCTAAAACGCCAAGTTCGTTCACTGGCAATCAACAAACGTGGCCGCCGACTTACTAGAGGGTGATGTGTCCATTAGCTACATCGGGCGGGTTATTGAGCTGCACGAGCTGAGTAATGCGCATCCATCTGGTAACGATCAGCGGGACAACAAAAAAAAGTGGCGCGCCACATACTGCCCGCTGGTAAAGGTGAAGGTGCCCCGGTCGATGGAGATACCGAAATCCGAGTTACAGATAATGGACGACTCGGAACACAGGTTATTAGGCGTCGGGATGTACGCATAGACTGCGACAGAAAGTATGAACACAAGTCAGTCAGGGCGGGCAGTAGAATCACGCACTCTCGCCGGCGCCAGCCTTCCGCCACATGAGGCGCGAGCTGAAGCAGTCGAGCCCATCGGCCTTGTTTCCGCCTGAACATCCAGTCGAATTAAGCCCGCCGCGCAGCCCGGGCAGCTTGCCGCCCTTGACCCAGTCGAAGCCCGCGTCGAAGGCGATCTCGTACGAGACCATCATCGAGTTGAAGCTCGAGCCGTCCGTCGTGTTCCACAGCGAGTAGAACTGCACGCCGCCCGTGTCGTGCGAGAAACTGCCCTCGGGGTACGTGATCTGCATGACGGGCCCGGAGGTGTTGCTCACGGAGACGCCGCCCGCAGGCTTGTCCGGGAACGGGTCCGCGACGAAGGCGATATTCTCGGGCCCGTCCTGGATGCGCGCTTTGTTAAGCCCCCATTGCGACACGAGGAGATTTTGGGCGTCGGTGCTCGACTGCGTGGAGGTGGGGAAGGGTAAGGTTGTGCTAGTTGCGAGGCCGAACTGGGCGGCCGCCGACGCCGCGGCGATTTGGGTAGCTTGTGCGATGTGGAAGAGCGAGAGAAGAATAAGAAGGGCGGGGCCGGCGGGGGGGAACATATCTGCGCGGGAAGGAGGACAACTGGCCAGCGTCGTCGTGGTGAGTGAGTATCCCGCAGTGTCAGCTCGTGCCGACCTTGTTTTTAGGAGACGCCGGATCGCATTTGTCCGTGTTTTCCTACGCTGCCTGCGCGTGGCTGTGCCAGGGGCAGGGCACACATTGCCGTCAGTCGCTCGCTCATTTGCCAACACATTCCTGACGACTATTTTCTGCTGACCGTGCGCTGACCTCGATGTTCTGCTCATAATAATATTCTACCATGTTTAAACAATCTTCGCGCTCAGGGACCGGTGCCGCCCAGGACACAGACGAACACAGACAGCCCCTCCTAGCTCCGGACGAGAATCGGGATCATGCGCCCCACACATTATTCACGGCCGGCGACGACTCGGACGATGACCTAGAGGACACAAGCGCCCTTGTCACTCCCAAGACGGCCAGGGGGACGCATTCCGTTTCTTTCAGCGACGAAGTCCAAGTCAGGATTCTGGCGCCGAATTTGCGGTCTACTACATCGAGTCGTGAAACACGTCAGTAGTCTTCTTTCCATCCATGTGTGCCACATACCTTACCCCTTTCCAGAATTCGAACAGGACTCCGACGATCTCGATGACGAGGCCATACGCGAACTGGAGAGCGCGACCGTCACACCTCGGCACCAGCGCGACAGGCAGATGCCTCTCCTCGTGGGCCTATTCGAATCCTCTGCTTCGCGCCGAAGTTCGGAGTCATTCCCACTGAACGGACGGGCGAATGGGAACGGTGCTGTCAATGACGAAGACCCCGTAGACCTGGATGAAATTGCCGCGAAGCGGACCGCGGGAGGTGGCATGCTTGATTCTATTGCGAACATGGCCAATTCAATATTGGGTGCCGGTATGTCTATTGCCGCTAACTCAAAAATCCATATTTATGTCCACTCACAGGTATTATTGGTACGCCCGGATCCTGAGTTTCTTTCCTCGTTGGCTCACCAAAGATCATGGACAGGGCTACCATATGCAATCCGTCAAGCTGGCTTCTTCACGGGTCTATTCCTCCTTATCGTGCTATGTGCTGTGACAGACTGGACCATCCGCCTCATTGTCATTAACGCAAAGCTGAGCGGTGGCCGTTCGTACATCGACATCATGACTACCTGCTACGGCTCCAGCGGCCGTGCGGCCGTGTCCTTCTTTCAGTTCGCATTTGCCTTTGGAGGTCAGTCCCTTTCCACCCCCCTTTCACATAGCATATTCACGCTATGGTCTAGGCATGTGCGCATTTGGCATTATCATCGGCGATACACTCCCTCAAGTTTTCCGGTCTCTATTCCCCACACTACCTACGATACCCATACTCAAGCTTTTCGCAAACCGCCAGTTCGTGATTGCGTTCTGCACGATTTTCTTCTCGTACCCCCTTTCGCTCTATCGCGACATCCACAAACTCGCGCGCGCGTCGGGATTAGCTCTTGTCGGCATGGTCATCATCGTTTTCGCAGTGTTAATAGAAGGCCCTCATGTGCCTCCGGTTTTGAAGGGCACCCAAGAAGGCAAATTCTCAATAATTGCTCCGGGCGTCTTCCAGGCCATCGGCGTCATCAGTTTTGCGTTCGGTAAATCCTTTTATCCCTTTGCTCCGTTGGCCCTGCAATAACCTTGCGCACACAGTCTGCCATCATAACTCTCTTTTAATCTATGGAAGTCTGCGCACTCCAACACTAGACCGCTTTGCAAAAGTGACACACGTATCCACTTTTATCTCACTCGTTTCCTGCTTGACCCTCGCCATCTCGGCGTACATAGTCTTCACTGACAAAACCCAGGGAAACATACTGAACAACTTCCCACAAGTGAGGCCTTTGTGAACTCACCTAATTGAATTTTGCGTCTAAACGGTCTTTCTTCTATCTCGTTTTAGAACGACATGCTGATCAACGTAGCGCGATTCGCCTTTGGTCTAAATATGTTCACGACCCTTCCGTTGGAACTGTTTGTCTGCAGAGAAGTCAGTCGAAAAGTGCCTGAGCTGCTAACCCTTATCTGCTGGCTAACTATTACACGTCAGGTGGTCGAACAATACTTCTTTCCTCACGAACCTTATAACTTTCAGCGGCATCTGTTCTTCACAACGACAATCCTATACGCGTCCATGCTTTGTGTGTTTGATGCATCTCTGACAGATTTATTCCAAGCTGACTTTCCTTCTCTTCCCAGTGGCATTGGTAACCTGTGATCTGGGAGTCATGCTAGAGGTAACGGGCGGCGTATCTGCCACGACGTTAGCGTATATCTTCCCGGCAGTATGCTACATCAAACTTATCGACAAAAAGCTGCCGTGGCACAGCTCCGCCAAACTGCCCGCCGTGCTATGCGCCTCATTCGGCGTAATCGTCACCGTCCTGTCGCTATTCCTCGCTCTTAGGAAATCGTGGACCCCCGAGGGAGCGCCGCGAATGTGCGTATAGTCGAGCAAGTGGAACTGTTGTGGAGCAGATCGGTTCGGACTCAGTGGTGTACATTAGCGCTATTCTAGATCGGCAACAAGATGGACCATGTATATAGGATGGCATTGTAATTATTAATCTTCACGGGTAGCGTATTCAAGAAGATGCAGCGATCGCGGCGCCCAGGCCAGGTATGTCGTCCAAGACTTCGAGGCGGATGCCCTTTGCAAGGCTCTCCTTGGATGACAAGGGGGACATGCTGAGCTCTTTGTAGGCGCTCCAGATGTTCTCCACGCGCTCGAGTGGAGACTGGTCTGGCTTGGTAGCGGTAGTATCGCAAACGAGCAACCAAATAGCGTCGTATCCGCCCGCTGTGTGGGCAGATGGGGGTTTAAATGCGTGGAAATTTAAATTCGCCAAAACTGACCTCCTGGGACTCCGCCTCCAATCACTCCTGGCAACGCTGTGCATGTGTCGAGCAGTCTTGTCTGCTCCTCGGGTTCGATAGGAACGCCCGAGAGCGTGCCCATTTCCCTCATCTTCGCGCGAATTTGCTGCGCAAAACATAGTCAGCGCGCGCGTTCGTGTATTATGTGAACAACAGATACCTCCGAAATATCATGCGCCTCGGAGAGTGCTTTCACGATAGGCTCCTCTTCCGGAGGTTGGAGCGGATTCGCGCCCCACTTATAAAAATGGTGAGGTTAACGTTCGTTCCGCAAACTCAAATCACCTGATTTACGTACCTGGAGCGACTGCAGAGATGAGAGGTATTTGACGGCGCTTTCATAGTTTTTGGGGTCCTGATCATGAAGCTTGGACAAGTGGAGGAGAACCTGTGCTAGCGATTGGTTTAGCTGGTCCAGATTTTTCCAGAGGGCGTCGGCTTGGTACAGAATCTCAGATTGTTTACCACAGAATATAGTCAGGAATTATCCACCTTCAGCATCCTTTTCCTTGCGCCACTTAAGTACTTTCCCGACGAGAGAAGGGGTGTCGCTGCCGGCGTCAACATCGGCAAGCATGATACGGGTATATGGCGGGAGCTTGAAGTTTCCAATGTGGTAATTCCATGCCGGATTGGCCGGCGAGAGGATAGGGTATAATTTTGGCTGAAAACTGATCAGGCGGGTAAGGGTACTCCTTGGGCAGGACGCACCTGGGTCTCGCCCATCAGATCTTGGATGACGGAGGGATCGAAGCGCGTATAGAGGTGGCTCCCAAAGACCGCAGCGGATACGTCGAACCCGCTGCCGACCTTGCCCTGCACGACGCAGTGCACGAACTGCGCGAGGTTGTGCGCGAGGCGCCGGCCCTCGCCGACGTCCTCTGACAGCGACGCCTGCGACACGACATCAAGATGGACAAGGAGGGCGGCTGTCAGCGACGTGATGAGCGCCGCGGAGGACCCGAGGCCGGTCTTGTGCACGTCCGCGAGCGTGACCCCGGTAGGACAGAACGGGGGGATGCTTGCGAGTGAGTGGATGGTCCTGGGGAGCCGAAGTTCCTCGAGCTAGTGCCCGTCAGTGTCGGAAATGGCCTGATCGTGATATCGTACGTGCCTTAGCGCGCTGGGAATAGAAGTCATTGTCGCCGACTATAGTGATGTCAAGCGGCCGGGATAGCGCTTGCTGAACGGCCGCTAGTCCCTTGACCTCGACAGCGAGAGCGATGGTGTGCTGCAGTGCGAGATGCACAAATTTATTCTTTCCCGAGCTGCAGATAATCAGATTCGCAGTCAGCGCTGTCCGGTGGATCCACGGGCGTCGGGAACGGACTTGACTGCAGCAGCTTCGATCAGAACGGATGGATCGAGCACGGTGGTGTACAGCCAGCTCGAATTCAAAAATTGTGGAGATCGGACGTGTATGGTGTTTACGGTGCTGGATGGCTCATCACGCACGACAGTGTAGAAGCGCGAAGAGGTCGATACGACGACCCCAGAGTATGCGGGGTCGAGAACAAGATAGCCGCCGGCAACCAGGACCTTTCCTGGCGCTGAGATGATAGTTGTACGCATTGGGGAGTGGATACGAAAGACAGGGGGGGAGACGATGGGATCATTGGAGCGGCGAGAAATGCGAGCTTTATAGCATCCCGGCGCGTCTGACGCTCGCGGCCATCTATCGCGTTCCGCTGAGTCAGCTGCATCGGGCTCTACTCTGCACAACCGCCGCGGCCGCAACTGCAAGCCAAGCCTCGATACACTTCACATGAACGTAATCTCATTCTTGTTCCACGTCCAAACTTCAGAGAAAGCGTTCGAATATGCCATCGACGCGATCACGGTGTCTATAAATACACATACTCTATCTTCCACTTCCTGCAAACCAAGCTTTTTGTTGTCCACACGTTGCGTTCGTACATCCCGGACAACGAAGGCTCATTTGGATGCTCGTCGGTCCTTTTCCTGCCTTACAGTCGCGGAGATGTTCCGTTGCAATGTCGGCCAACGCTCGAATAAATACAGGTGAATCGTTCAACGATGCTGCGCGATGGACTTCAACGCCCAGCTGGAATTATTCCGAAATGTTATTATATGAAACGGAGGACGTCGAAAAAGAGAACCGACCTCTTCTGCCTCTTTTGTGTATTCCAGGTCAAGTTCATACAACGTTTCGATGTGATCACTCGTGAATGCGATGGGTACGAGCACGACCTGCTTCTTTCCCAGCCGGGCAAGTCCTTTCAAGGCTTCACCAGTCTGCATTCCCATCCATGCTGATGGCCCCACTTGTGATTGCCAGACGAGGCGGAAGGGATTTGAATTGCCCAGTCTTTGCATTACGGCGTTGACCGACGCAGAGACTTCGAGGATGTACGGATCTCCGCGGTTTACAACAGACATTGGCAGCGAGTGCGCCGAAAAGAGCAACACGGTCTCTGAACGCGTCTCGGCTGGAAATTTGGCGAGCGCAGCCTCGATGTTTTGTGCTACAGCCTAAATTACGCGAAAGGTAAGCAGCGGAATGGCCGAATAGAATTTAAGCATGCGCACTTCGATGAAGCCTGGGTGGGTTCCCCATCGGTCAATAACGCTCCACTCAATAGTATCCAGCTCAGTGCTCTTTCTCTTTCGGAACAATTCGTTCAAGCTGCTGCCCGTCGTGCTGCAGCTATACTGCGGATATTGGGTGAAGGCGATGGCTCTCTTTACACCGTCTTCTTTCATTTGACGCGCGGTCACTTCGGTGAGGGGGCGTGCATAGCGGAACGCGACATATGCTTTGTGAGGGGCAGTTTCCGGGTGAAGCTCGTCGAGAAGCTTGGCCATTCCGTCACCTTGCAGCTGGGTATAATGAAGAATCGGCGAACCACCCCCAATGTCGGTATATTGTTTCTCAATTTGGGGCGTCCTCCGACGGGCAATAACCGGTGCGAGGAATCTTTGGAAGGGTAATGGGATGAGGTCTCCGTCCATGAACAGGTTTAACAAGAAGTCGTGTGTCTCCGCGACCTGATTAGAGAATATGTTGATATGACGCGAAATAGAGAATTGTAAGCTGGGATACTAACAGTAGATGGGCCACCCATGTTGAGCATCACAACAGCTGTCGTTGCACATTACGATGACGAATATAAATTAAGGGAGAAGCTAACCTGTGGGACTGTGGCGGTCTGTCAGCGTTAATTTACCAGTGAACGGAGTAGCCTGTTGACCTTTTTCCGGCGGCATGCGCCGTTGCGTAGGAGCGCGAAAGAGCGCGGGAGACGACAGAAGTGCGTAGAAGAGACATTGGGGAATAGGTAGAGAAGGAAGTAGAGAAACAAGCGAATAAATAGGATATGAGGCTGTCCGATGTCAGTCCCCTCGGACGCGACCCAGTTCAGGACACGATCGTGATCAATTCCCAACCAATAGAAATAATCCAATTCACATGTATTTCTCTATTTTCACACACTGCTCTCCGGTAATACAACTCTTTTCGCCGCTTCCACCTCCTCCCGTCGCCGGAACCATTGCACTATTGGCAATGAAATAAACGATACCAACACCCACCCGCTCAGCACACCGAAATTCAGAAGCACTGCTTTCAGTCAGATACACCCGTCAGCACGACAAGCAGCTAACTCACAGTTATTCTTCGCGCCGAACGCGATCGCTCTCACTCCCTGCGATATGTTATAGAACGGCGCTGCATACCCGTACCGGTATACGATCGGTAGCGCCTCAATCGGCCACACGGACACCGACACGTTGCCTGAGATCCCGAGAACGTTACTCTGTTTTCTAAAAATATATCCTCTGCGACGCGCGACGTACTTATTATCCAGAGAATCATGAAGACATTGATATATTTAATGGTGAGCAAGGTCATCATTGACTCTAAAACCAATCCCCTGGATGCGAGGATTTCAACGATCAGCGCTTAACCATTATCACCCAGCTCCGCACTCACGCTGCTGCCATTCCGAACCAAGATAGCATCCAGAAAATCATGAACCCTGCTTTGCCAAGGCTGCAAAATCGAAATCTAGGCTGCGGTCTCGTTGCATGCATACAATGCCACTTACTATCGATCAAACGGGAGTCCGAAAGCCAAAGTCAGCAAAGAATAAGCTAGCTGACAACCACGCTTCAGTATCTCGATGGTGTCAAATACTCTTGACTGCCGTACCGTGAGCGGAATGTAACAAATGACCGGCGAGATTAATCTGACACGTATTAAAGACGCTGTTGTTAATTTTTTGTCTAGCCCAGAGACAGCCCTCGCCATTATTCCGGCGTTCTTTGCACAGGTCGGTACACAATTTTCAGCAGACAGCATCTAGAACTCACCACAACGATAAAGGATAATATCAAGAGATATATTAGGCCGATGTATGTGACTGTCGACGCTCTAGAAACAATTGTTATCGTAAGCAATCCAACCCAAAGGCCTTAGAACGATGCTTACACCGGGACGTCGAAGGGTCGTAAATTGTCAAAAGTAAAGTATACAGGTCGTGTCAGCAGGTCCGGCGAAATGTCCGTAAGGGGTGTATTTGAAGCAATTACGCTCCCGATATGCTTCACAGCATAGTCGTGCGTAATTTTGTCTAGGGCATTTGTGATCTTAACAAAGTCAGGAAATGACATACTCTCTATTTGTTCAGCAGACTCACTACTGGATGGAATAATGTGCGACTTTCGGTTTGTAAGGCCTTAGCAGTGACGGACAACCCTGAATGTCAGAAAGACAATCACGTACTAAATATTTTCATTGCGCCCTTCGACAGCATATGCTGTGATGGCAGTTGAGGAGTTAAAAGGCTGGGTACTCAAGGTTAGACTTCCATTTAGACTCTGTGTCACTCCAGGATTAACTAAAAGTCATCATCAGAACGTGAAGGCCATGCGCACCATTACGAATGCACTCACTCGCAACAGCGATCCAGCACCGCTCATCCATAACTGCCTGCACTAAATCGGGAGGGCCCGCCGGGAAATTTATGGCCGCGTCGCGTTCGGTCCACCTAATTTTCGCATCCGACATCGCGCTGAGTTCCTGAACAACAAACTGTCCCGCAACCCCCCCATCAAAATCCTTCTCAAAGCGAATCAGTTTGGCTGCATTGTCAAGCTTTGCAGTAACAAGGGACACCCACAACAATCCATCCTTCCAGGGTCCGAGCCGGCTGCTTCTGCATCGCGGCCCAAAATATGGAGAAAACCGCGAGGATCGCCGCGACAACCAGCATCGTCCGCTGGAACATAATCTTGATGAACACTATCCGCGCCTTTGCTATCTCCTTTTCGTTGCCAAAAAAGTGGTACGAGAAAGGTGCCCGTTCGGCTGAGAGCGACGCGAGCGGCAGTGTGGAAGCAGCAAGGCTCGTCTCTTGCTTGACATCACTACCAATTTGCAGAGAGTTCATGCTCGAAGGAGAGGGGACGCAATTAGCCTAAAATGGGCCCAACTGTGTCCAATACATGCCATCCGTAACAGCTTGTTTATAAAGGCTCTCAACTCGGGCATAGCAAGTCCGACCGAGGTACACTGATAGGTACTAAGGATGTGCAACAGGAAAATAACTAATCTTTTTTACGTCGCTAGACGTGCCGAAACCGCGGACAGTACATTATCGAGAAACCTGAAGCTCAGCAGCCTCTTTTCTCCCAGCATAATATCGGTGTTAGCACATTAGCGGTAGTCGAAATGCCAAGAATAGCACTAGGACGAGGTTAGATTGAAGTCACCTCGAAGTCACCTACACTCTATCCGTGATCTATCCCGGAGCAAGGCCGAGTTTGCATCCTTACTCTCGCTCATTTGCTAGACTCGAACCAGTCTCACTTGGTAGTAATTATCCTACTATAGGTAGTGGTAGTCTTAAATATGAATAGCGGGGGAAAAAGTGGACATACCAAATGAGGTCGGAAAAGTGCTGTTTGTGGTAACTAATTCCTGGGCACACTTGTCCAAATTGGTAACACATCGTCTGGTGTCGAGACTACTCATTTGCCCTGCTGGTGCAATTTCAGGCTTACTTTGAAGGTGGAGTTTCAATTACATAATTCTCTCTCATTTTTTATATGCATTGTCGATTCCCTCCATTTGACCTTGAAAACCCCCTCAGGCCTTAAGCTTAGGGTCTTGAACTCAGAGCGAAGAAAATGGAGTGGGGAAGATCTAATTCATTATAATTTTTTCAATGCGAGAAAAATACAGCTTTAGGTAAAGTAATCCAATTGTACAGTGCGTGGATATTGATATAGATAGTAACAAAAATACAAGAGGTCAACATGACCCATTCAGTACACAGGATCAAGTACCTCCACAGCATGGCGCAGATCAATTTATATATGTACGCAACAAGGAACCCCATATCAAGTGGCCCGTCGTCGCGACTTCTTCGCAGGTTTCGGGACTTCCACCGCTCGCTGACATATTGGACAGCGGCCTGAGACGTCAATAAGCCACGGGTCGAGACAGATTTTCTGCGATGTATGTGACATGAGAATATGCCCCAGTATATAAAAAGGTACTTACATGGAATACATGACCACACTCCAAAAGTCGCAGGGGCTGCGCGCCTTCACCAGCGTCTTCCAATTTCAGAGCCTCCGGCCTATTTTCTTCATGGATATTGGGGGGCTGCGACTGTGTCAGACTACTGGACCCCAAGGCAACATTGTCAACTGCCGTGGCCGTTGACGCTTCCGTTTCTTCTGGCTTGGTTTCATTTTCTGTGGGCAGAGGATGTTTCCTCTTCGGTGCTTCGAAATCCAACAAGCATATCGCACATGCAGCACGATTACCATCGAGTGCAACAAAAGGGTAGTCGCTTCGTTCCCAGTTGTCCTCCCAGGATATTGGCTCATCCTCATATACACCTGCGTCATTTTTGGTTTTCGGTGATTCTTCTTTCTCGATGTCTAAGCTGTCTGATTGCTTTGACCGCTTGGAACGGAAGCTGCGAAGAAGTTTGAATCGGTTTTGCTGGGAAGGTTTGGGCTCTTCTACAACCTTAGGAGGGTAGATATGCGGAATACTTGGGATGTCGTTTTTCTCGTCCTCTGGGGGTGATGGTATATACATGACCAATGGAATTCGCTCAACGACGGATTTGGGCAAGCCACCAATTTCTGGCTTGATCATGTGTGGGTTTTGCAGAGGGTGGCGTCCTAGACACATTAGGAATATATTCCAGAATATCTGCAGATAGAACGAATTTAATACGTCGACGTTCTCAATCATTAGATCACATGTACTCACAAAAAGAATGGGCGCAATGATGAGGACAACGACGCCGAGCAGCACAACCTCGAGGACCATAAAGTACATTATACAGAGAATTCCGAATACTAGCCACCAAAGGTGTGGTGACGTATGCCGGCATGTGTTAATCGACGAATATTGGAGGATGTGAGCAGTGAGAAACCAACTCAAAGTCAGTAAAGAAGAAACGATTGTGAGTCTAGTGAAATAAATTGAGCACTGATCAGTTATTGACTTCACACTCTAGATATTTAGTACTCACCGTGAATACAATCCGGACCACGCAAGGGGTGGAATTTCAGTTGTTTCGTTAGCACTCGGGGGACCGTTGGGAGTATTAGCATGCCGTGGTGCGGGATTGATGTGACCAACTCGCCCGTCGGCACCAGTAGGGGAAGCACGGCCGTTGGTGGCTTCAACGTCCGCGCGCAATGCTCGTCTATAGGTATGTCAGTAACTCATATATGAGCCGGCTAGATTAGACGCACGATTGACGATCCCGCTGGTATTCCCAAACAGCGAGGCCCCAGGCCAAGGTCACTCTCACTACCCATATCGAGGCCCAGGCTCCAAGTGGTCGATCACACGCTTTCCATTCACTTATTGAAGGGTTTGAAGGGCTCTTGAAGTGGACACCAACTAGGACGAGCATGGTAATAATGGCGATCACCTACAACTATGTCAGATATATTCGAGAGTCTATACAGAAACATACCTGTGCAATGTACCAACACGTTGTCCAGATCAAGGATACAAAAGCTTTGCGAGCCTGCGAGGCGTTCCGTCCCAAACCAAGATACAGAAGTATCCTCATGTAGATTGAACCAGTCCGTTGGGCTGGGCGCGCATTATTGCGACGCTCTTGTGGAATATCCGGTCGCATTCTTTGACCTAGGGGCGGCAATGGAGGAAGGTCGGGTTGTTCTTGAAGTATCGGTAAGCCAGTGGGTGATGGCAGGTGGGGCTGTGGGGGTGAAGAAACATTCGAAGGAGAGGCCGGCACAGGATTACTTGGAGAGGGAGGTTGATTGGTCGGCCATGTATCGTGACGGGTGGGTCTGGCATCAGAGATGGCGGTCGGCAGACTGCCGGGGTGAAGAACTGCTCTTTCTGGTATCCGAGGAATGTCCCCAGTCGAGCGGGTCTTTCGAATAGACCCTTCTGCGGCTGATGTGGCCATAATATGCGTGGCGCGTAAATACAAGGTGCGGTAGAATCAGCCTGGATCAGAGCCTCTTCCAGGCGTCTGCAGCGCTTATCAAACACGACCAGATAGACTGAAGGGACCAATCGACAGGAACTGCTGCAGATGTTGGCAGCCGTTCGGCGTTGGGTGGTGGGCTGAAGAAACAGATTCAATATTATTGCACACTCGTCATCGCCTTATCTAACACGTGCACCGTGCCGACCTTCCGCGTCTCCAAGAATAAGCGCACAGCAATATAAAAATTATATTAGACAATGGTTCTTACACTTTGAATACAAAACGATAAGAGTAAATTACTGTTATACATGTAGTATCTCTAGGTCGAATGTTGCCATTAATCAGTGCGTCGCCATCAATGCCCACCTCAAGAGCTCTTCAATTCAGCCCAGAGTGAACCAATTGCTTTGCTGACCGTGCTAACCGCTGCATCATCGAAGCCAGTGAGTGTAATAAATTGATTTTAGCCAAAATCACTTACCCGTCTCGATTTCATTCCTCTCGGATTCATCCACGATGGCAGGGTATAGTTTCCGACTCTTCCACCGATCAGGGTGGAAGCGCTGTAAGCTGACTTTGACGAAGTCATTAAAAGCCTGTCCTCGAAGCCCAATTTTGACCACATTGAAGAACTGCGTGACAGATTCCCAGTCCATATCTCGAGCCGTATTAACATGGGGGTGTCGCAATGTTGGCCATGGAATATCGATATCTGCCAGAGGACTTTCGGAGCTCGAGAACTTGGCCTTGTCGAAAAAAGCGCTAATGACCTTGTAACGTTCAATGGCACGCACAGAACTCCACATTCCTTGGTTCCAATGTTGATGACGGATCCTCTTTTCCCTCTCGAAATTCTCCAGGAGTTCCAGACGGAGCCGCCGCGCTTCTTCCTCTTTGTGTAATCTGATTTGCTCCTGTTCGCGACGCCGCACTTCTTGCCGCCTTTTCTCTTCCTCGGCTTTCTCTTTCTTCTTTTGTGCGTAGTCGGGACCTTCACTCTTGAACCTCTTCGCTGAAGCTTCCTCCGGTCGTTCGCTCATTTCTCTTGCCCTCTGTCTGTCCCGATCAGCGTTCAGTTCAGCCATTTTTCTGCGCGATTCGGCTATCCTGTGCGCCTCGTCATCTTCGTCTGGCGGTGGGTTCGGAGCGGCCTGCGGTGGGGCATCTGCTGGAGTGGCTTGTGGTGGAGGGCTGTCGCAGTCTTTCTCTCCAATTGAAGCCTCGTCTTCTTCAGGAATGTCATCGAAATGATGGGTATCTCATTTTCAAATGTTAGGTAAATACCAAGTAACGAGATAGATAACTTACTACTGTTGGTATTAGTTTCAGGAGGCGGAACTTCTGACAGGACTTCTCGTAGGAATTGGCGTTCGCGCTGCTCTCTTCTTGCTTGATTTTCCTGTTCCCATTTCTTTTGCTTGGCACTCTGCCGCGACGTTCTATTAGCGTTAAGGCTACGCTTTTTTGCTCCTGGCGACAGTGTTCTTGCGCGTTTTTGGTATTTTGGATCGTAGAATTTCGTGTTTCGATTCTGACTATCTTCTTGGAGATACTCGTTTTCCTCCTCTTCAGCGGTACGAAGCCCCTGGAATGATACATTCGCTAACGAGCAGATATTAGCTTGAGACTTGCAGCACAGAGAATCTAATCCTTACGCCGCTTCCTTGGCTTTACTTCTTCGGTAAAAGGGGGAAATGGGGAGGTGAAATCAAATTGGTGAGGCGTTCGTGGAGATTGTCTTCGTGTAGGTCGCGTTTTTGGTTTGGGGGGATACGGATTGAATGGGGTTGGATCATTGTCGACGATCATGGGGTCTGGTTCGTCGTCGTACACAGGAGTAGGATAATCCTCAGATTCTGACTGTGAAGCCGCTCGTGGAGGATACGGATTGTCCTTCATGGAGATCTCTGTCAGCGCAGGAGAGTATTTGACGAAGCAGTCATATCTAGGATCAAGTTTGTATATATCCCATTGGTCTTGCGAACAGTATACGAAGCGACTTTAATGCCACCACAGATAAGTCATCGAAGTGCCAGTTTGTGAAGATGGGACACACACCCGCATATGTCTATCACTCTAGGGAACACGCCCTCGTCTTCTACGTCTTGCATCTTACGCGCGCTTGGGACCCAACGCCAGAAGGAACCATGACCAGGGATCGTTTCGATGACAATTCGCTTCGGCCGACATGACTCACCCCGCAAGTTGAGGTTTTGAAAGCCTAGCTCATGTGGGGCAGCAATGTAGGGATCGAACGACGCGAAAGAAAGCGTGGATCTCGAGGTTCTGAGTAAACGAGACGGCTGGGTGTCGTCGAGGACACCTGGTTCGGTGCCACTGATTTCAAGTATGGGAAGATGGGTGGGTTTGGGCTTTTCGTAAGACGCTGTACGAACCATGTGAGAAGGTGAAGAAAAAAGATAGTTGGTTGCTCACTTTCTGCATTCATATGTAGAAGATCTTGAGAGCCACCAACGAGCCACCTTGTATTTTACTTGTCCAACTTTAGCACAGAACACTGTGAATCTTCCACGTGACGGCGTAGTGTTGCCAGGGTAAATAACCGGTTTGGGAAAGCCTTGTGTGAGATCCCTGAAGGTAGTGCGAGAACTGTACACGAATGAGGAGGTAAAGATATTAATGACACCGTAGTGGATTTCCAATTGGCAAACATTGTCGGTGAGCGCTGGGTGCTCGCCGGAATGCCGGACCTATTTGCGGTTCACCGCCATCCGGCCATCGGTGCCAAATATGGTGATAAACACCCGGCAATATGTCACGCTGCTGTCAATATTAATGACCTCACATGACCCCTGACTCGGAAAACGTTAAGCTGCTAAGTACGATTTTCATCTTTCCACAAGTCTGCCACTACCTAGTCGTCGAGTCATTGTACTTGAACTGACTCACTGGTACTCATCTGAACAATATATAAGTAGCAGCGTACACTCACTAGATTCTGCAACATGACCACGTTACGCAACTTCCAAACCGAAATCGACGATATACACCATCGAGAGATGTCGAAGCAACGGACGAAAGCGTCACTTGACAAGGAAAAGGAACAAAAGTTGGCCAAAGGGAAGGTTAAAGAAGACCATGGACCTACAGACGTAAAGGCGTCATCGCAAAGTAACACCGGCCCTGGACGCTCACAAGAAGTTGAGGAGCGAATAATGGTTCGTCAAGATTTTAATCATATCTCTGCCAGATATAGCGCACAGACCTAGATGGTGATAACAAATGCCAATATTAGACGCTACTTCTATCCTCAACCCCGACAGACTATGATCTTGCCCGCGATCAAATTGCTGCGCTCCTCACGCAAAATAGCGGCGAATATGTCTTCCGGATAGGTCAAGAACCATCGCATACGGAACTGTTCGCAGGTGAACTTAACGATGATACCATTGAGTGGTCAGGTACACCTCGGTCCGTTGAAGAAATTGACAAACTGCACGAGCAAATATCTAAAGTGGTGGAAGAAGTGGGCGGAAAGGTAGGCCACATGCCAAATCATTTGGCGGCTTTGAACAGTGGCTGATACCAAACGTATCAGGTATCTACGCTGTTCGAAATACGAGCTGGGCATCCTCGTATATCTTTGTTATTGAGATTACCTCCCCCCAATGTGTCTTTGACGCCTGAAGTTCGCGTCGCAGTCGTCGGCAACGTCGACAGCGGAAAATCGACTACTTTAGGTGTTCTAACACGCGGTATGGACCCTTTTCATAGTCGATACACGTTTCAATTATTCAAATATACGTGTACAGGCGCCTTAGATGACGGAAGAGGACGGGCACGCGTTGGCCTCTTTCGACATAAGCATGAATTAGAGACAGGACGCACGTCCAGCGTCGGAATGGAGGTGTGTTCAAATGTCAAAACCAATGATACTTCCAATTGTTCTGATTTATTTATCAAGATCTTGGGGTTCGATCCAGCTGGCGCTCCAATATTGCCCAATACCGCCAAGTCAAATGATCCAGACGTAATACGTCGCGAAAAGATGGGGTGGGAGGAAATTTCGAAGAGAGCCGCCAAAGTTGTGTCGTTCAGTGGTGGGCATCACACATATATTGCGCCGAGCACAATAACAACTTTTTCCAGACCTAGCTGGGCACGAGCGATATTTGAAGACAACGCTATACGGTCTAACATCCGGGGCTCCCTCATGTGTCATGCTGATGGTCGGAGCCAACGCTGGATTAATAGGCATGTCCAAGGAGCACTTGGCTATAGCGTTGGCTTTGAGCGTCCCTCTTATTGTTTGCATTACCAAAGTACGCCGTGACTGTTCTTAAATTATTCAAACATTCAAATGCTCATATGGACGCCACTTAGATTGATATGACACCTCCAAATGTCCTCGCAGAGACGGTAAAGCAAGTCGATAAGATACTAAAGAGCCCTGGGTGTCGGTGAGTTTAATTGCACATTGTCGTAATGCCGAAATTGAGGCCAATGATAATGAATAGTAAGAACCCAGTATTCGTCAAATCAATAGAGACAGCGGTTGAAGTAGCGACGTCCTTTGGAAGCGAGAAGTACGACACATTCCCATCGCCTCAAATACTATTGTAACATCCTTTCAACGACAGATTATGTCCTATATTTCAATTATCAAACGTCACCGGGCAAGGGTTGGAATTCGTAAGCCTTGGATATCGTCTGAGACAACAGTAATCTGATATAAGAAAAACAAAGTTACGAACCTTCCTCAATTTGCTCCCATCCAGTGAACGGGATAGGGAGAAATTTTCGGTGGATCATCCACTTGAGGTGAAGTGTATCATCACATTGTCAAAGGCTACATGCTGATGGTTCACCAGTACTCCATCACTGAGGTCTGGTCGGTGCCATATGTGGGTACTGTAGTCAACGGTATTCTTAATTCTGGGACTGTCAAAACGGGAGAGACTGTACTACTAGGTCCGGATTCAAACGGGAATTATCAAACAACTGTTATCCGGAGCATGCAGCGAAAACGGTTGGTGTCGCAGAGTCCACTGGCATTCTGCAGACTTAGTGTTGGTTGCTTTTCTTCGCAGAGCGGAAGTTACTCGAGCTGAAGCGGGACAATGTGTATCTCTGGCACTGAAGCGAATACGACGTGCCGAAGTTCGCAAAGGAATGGTTCTTGTACCAAAGACGGACGTTCCACCACGAGGTTGGTCAGTGTCAATGGCCTAATTAAGATGGACTTACAATTGCATATAGCTATCACGCAGTTTGAAGGGCAGGTGTTGATTCTATAGTAAGCTCGCTGTCCATGAGTATGCATTAATACCTCATCACACCTGTAGTCATAATACGACACTCCAGAAGAACTACCAGGTGAGTCAACATATTTGGCAACCTTGACCTTTTTTCTGAATATTTTAAGGCGATGTTGCACTGCGGAGTACGTTCACGTATTGAGAAACGTACTTGTAACTAACAAGCCTGTAGGCCGTACGACAAACAGTGAGAATAATAGAAATGGACCATCCGCAAGGAGTTCTACGGACTGGAGATCGTGCCACTGTGCGGTTCGAATTCATTTCCCATCCAGAATTTATAAAAGAGGGGATGAAGCTACTTTTCAGGGAAGGGAAGACGAAGGTACTCATGTTATATGAGGTCCGTCTCACACATACTTACAATCTTAACAGGGGCTGGGCGTTATCACGAAATTGTTGTAACATTTGTGTATTGCTAATAATAGTTTTATTTCTGTGTTCTATATTTAGACAAGAACTTAGAACTAATTCCTGAGTTATTGGATGTGGCTGACAATCCATTATTCCTCGCCTGCAACTATCACTTATGGAAAACAGGGAATCCAGAGATTCGTCTATTTGGGAATTGGTATGTTCATTCTTTTTGTGCATAGCATGATAATAAATTCTGCTCGAAGCCGAGCCTAGATGCTACACCATACCCAATAGGCGCCCGTTCAAGCTTGATACTCACCCCAAAGGTAAGAGATTCGCGTTGCCTGTCAATTTCATTACGGTAATATGCTTTCAGTACTCGTTCTCGGTAGATCCTAGAGACTGGGGCTCATCCTTGTCTACCGACCTTGTTGAATCCGACGATGAACAGTACATACCCTCGAACAGGTCAAAACGTAAAAGGAGGATTAGCGGAGTTTCTGCCCGCGGTGCAGCAAATACCGCATGTTTATGCATACTTCTTTCTGGCCTGCTTGCATTGTTGTAAGCCTTGTCGCCCTTCACGTCACGTACATAACTCACTGGGTGGGTAGTATCGGCTATCCCGTCATTACCTTTTATGATCCAGATAGTCTTCCATCATTAATTGCACACCGCTTTGGTACCCCAAACGCGACTGGGCAAATTCCACAGCTAATTGGGAACTTCGGCCTGATTGATCACGACACGCCCAAAGCCTTCTATACGATGCCTTCGTGGGCGGACAATCACACAGAAATGCAGCTTGTCTTCTCCGACGAGTTCAACACCGATGGAAGAACATTCTATCCTGGCGATGATCCTTATTGGGAAGCAGTTGATCTGCACTATTGGGTGCGTTGTGTTCTCGTCGTATCGATACGAAATAATCATTGGCCAAGTCAGGCAACGAACAATCTAGAATGGTATGATCCGGGAGCTATTACAACGCGGAATGGCTCGTTGGTTATCACCCTTTCTGAGAAAGAAACTCATGGTTTGAATTTTGAAGGAGGTGCGTGTTGTAACAATACTGTGGGACGTTATAATATGACTTAACGTGCGTTAATTATTTAGGACTTATGTCGACTTGGTAGGTGTTCTATGAGAGTTTATTTCGACCCTAATTACTCATTTCGCTGAAGGAATAAATTTTGCTTCACTGGGGGTTACGTAGAAGCAAGCGCTCAACTTCCCGGGGTAAATAATGTTATGGGACTTTGGCCTGCAATCTGGACAGTAGGTAACCTGGGACGAGCAGGTTATGGAGCAACACTTGAAGGCATAGTGCGTACAAGTTTGTACACCCCTCGTTTCTCTCCACTGACAACGCCTTTAGTGGCCGTACTCTTACGACAGCTGCGATGTTGGTACCGTGGCCAATCAAACTGTTAATGGTCGACCAGCCGTTGCGACTACGAATGGAGATCCCGACAGAGGAGGGGCATTATCTTACCTCCCCGGCCAAAGGTTATCGCGATGTACTTGTTCAGGTGAAAATCATCCAGGCCCTAAACACACAGACGGGACATTCGTGGGGCGCTCAGCCCCTGAGATAGACTTATTTGAAGCACAGGCACGTACTTATTCGTCAAGGCTGTGTCTCTAGATTATGTCTAAACTCTGCGGTAGGTAAACAAAGATATGCTTGTCGGACAAGTCTCGCAGTCAGCTCAATGGGCGGTCAGTGACCTCAACATCTAATCTCTCAAACTATTCACAACGCATTATCAATAGCCCTTCAATGAGGCATACCTCTGGAATGATACGCAAGACAATATGATATTGTATAACCATAGTGTCACACAACTTAACAAATTCATCGGAAGTGCTACCCAGCAGGCTACTTCGGTAACCACCCAAACCAATCCAAATTGTTACGAATTGGAAGAAGGATGTTACTCTGTTTATGGATTTGAAGTAGGCCATTTACTGCATATCTTCATCCTGAATCCATGCTCATTGCGGTACGAATCAATCGACATGTAGTATAAACCTGGTAAATCGTTCATCGATCCTACCATTCATGGTTGCATGCTAATCAACCAAGGGCAGGATTCGACAGTGGGGTAGGCACTCTTCTCTTGAAGATGAGGCGATTAATATCAATATGAATTTCAGTATATCACTTGGATATCCAGCGGTCAGCCTTCTTGGACGCTCAAAGGCCATGGAATGGGCGCTGATCCCACCGTACAAATCAGTTCGAGACCCGTATCGACTGAGCCTATGGTACGCCAATTTCTACTTTTCTGTTCTCGATATTTGACCCGTTTTATGGCCTTCAGTACTTGATCATGAACTTAGGAATGTCAAGAAATTTCGGATTTGTTGATCTCGCTCATTTGACATTCCCGGCCCACATGAAAGTAGACTACATCAGGGTATACCAGCCCAAGAATGCAATCAATATCGGATGTGATCCCAAAGCCTTTCCGACGAAAGCTTACATTGAACAGTAAGTCCATTTGCAACTGAAGCCCCGAATTTATACACAATTGTGATCATAGGCACATTGAAGCCTACACCAATCCAAATTTGACAACTTGGGTCGACGATTACCAACAAAAATGGCCAAAGAATTCATTTTTAGGGCAATGTTGAACCTTCTTTTACAATCATTTATTCGTATCATGAGATCTTTATACCCACCCGCAACTGTCTTTCTCGACAAGAATTTGAGCCCGATTTGCTCGTGCACACTTCTGTCTGTCTGTCAATATTGACAATACACACGAAGCAAGAAAATTAATCGTGTATGGCAAACGGGTGGAGAGGAGTCGACAGGTACCTAGCATAGGCAAGGCAAATGGATGGTTTGAAGCGTGCAACTCTGCCCCGGTGGAGTATCATTGCCATTTTGCAGGAAGATATTGTAGATAGTTGACACGCTGGTGGCACATGCGATGAAGTTGAGTTGCCTAGGAGATGTGGTGATAATGGTGTCGCCTTCGAGACCCCAGTCTGTCGTTGTAGCGGTGGTTCCAAATGTGAGAGGTTGATAAGACGCTGTCCCTGCAGTGTTCAGGTTAAGGTAGAGCTTGGAGCCATCGGGTTGATTCAAGGATATCGTGCCGTCAATCGTGAAATAGCCACCAGAAGCTTCGGGGCCAAGGACAGGCACACCTCCTGTTGTGAACAAATGAGCTATAGCTGAAATAAGTCAGAAGGAATAGTCATTGACCGCTGTCCTGGAGATAAAAGTGGAATACTGGATCTTCAACGGCACGGATCTGCGATCCTGTTGGTGTGGCACCGGTGGATGTTGTAGTTGGTGAGCCCGTCGACGTACTTGTTTGACTAGTTGTGGTGGTCGGCGTAACGGTGCCTGTCGGCGGTGTGCTGGTGATAGTGGTAGATGTAGACGTAGTCTGCGAAGTTACTGTGGCAGTACCAGGCAAGCATTGCGAGTAATCTGTATCGATTGCAATACTTTCTTTTCAGGAAATGGCCCCCAAACTGGAAAGTGGAACCAATGCATACATGGGTTACTGTAAGTGCAGGTATAGCCAGATACGCAGGTCGTTGCACCCGACCTTGAGAAGAGAGCGTCAATTTGATATGCCCTGAGCTTGAGATGCAGTCCAGGCCCCAAACTGACCATCCCTGGCCGCCGCACTGCCCCCAAGCAGTGGACTGAGCACTGGCCCTATAGAATAACAGAGAGCTGATAACCCAAGTAACGATATAGAGGTTTGAGATCATTTCAGTATCACCGTCGGTGAAATATACCATCCAGCAGCTTGAGGCTTTTATATACGAGTCATTGTCCGGGTTTAAGTTGGAAATTCTGCCCAACAAGGTAACGTCACAAGGGCAGATCATGGGTGGAGTGGTTCAAAAAAGCTAGATGGAAGATTTTCGGGGGATATCGTCGGGAGGCATCCACGAAGGTACCATGATATTTTTGGAGCTAGAAAATCCAAAGAAAATCACTGACATTATTTTGAAAGTATGCTCGGACAATTTTCCGATAAATTTGGCATGAATCCAGACGGTTATTGTACAGGCAAGGTACTGCTCAAGCACACATGTTCATTGGTATGGGCGAACAATTGACGGTTGGGCAGGATCATCTACACGTTCTCCCGGAAATTAGACGATTGAAGAAACCAGAAGCTGGAAGTCAATTCAATAGAACGGTGATTCGTGAACTCCTGGTGGCCAAGCTCAAGCCGGCTGCAAGGCGTCATGACGATATTGTGACACGGTGCAGAGAGCAGATTCGGAAATAAACAGGTACTGTCGTATCTGAAAAGCAAGGTGGAAGATACAATCCGAGTTTAAGCCTGGGTGGGTAATCCAAGGGTGATCCATGTAAAGTTTATGCTTGTTTGTTTTTGTGCTTGTCCCTTGTCATAAGCTGGTGGTCACTTTTAGGCTCTTTTAGGACCTCCTCTAGCTCAAAGCTAACATACCGTCATTTCCCCCCCCTTGCCTTGTTCTATTCATGAGCTTTCTGTAACTTTGTTGCGAACTGTGCAGTGTGCTGGTCAAGTGCTACAAAGCGCTGCCCGACCTGTATAGATCGCGTTTCGCGCAAACCGTTCATCTCTGGTTAGTTCTCAATTCTCAACAATGGCGCACCATCTGACATTGTTCCCTTCGCTCAGACGAATGTCAACAAAAAATAAATCCTGATCCAATGCTGCCTCAAGGCCACTGGTTCACACAGACCGTGTGGATTCTCAGTCATATATGTGCATCATCCGGAATCCGCGTGCCCAGCCAAGCTGAACACGATGTCGCCGGTGACTCAGTTGATATAGCATTGTAGGATGCAATCAGATATTCGCCCAAGAAGGTGCCGTATCGCCGGTGTAATTTTCTGTCTTTTCCGCCTGAATTACTGCAAGAAATTACCCGCAACAAGCGTCGCTTTCACTCAATGTTCATTTAGCATATGTGAGTGATTGTGTTTACCCTGGTGACCCACATTATGATTAAGCTGGTCTGACAATCGTTTTTACCTGGTTCTATAAGAACTCCACAAGACTGCACTCCTTTTTCAGTTCAAGGATACTTTGTGCCTCTCCTCTGAACCTATCTTGCAACATACTTCTGTCCGAGTGATGCGATTGGTTCCATTGAACTTGGTGCATTTTGACCCATGAAGCTGCGCCGAGCGGGCAGTGCCATTCTAAGAATTTGAATGCGAAGCTTATATTTTCAACCTATTTTAAACTTGATATCAAATAGATTTGACAGTTCCCAAAACTAACAAGCTGTTTTTTATCAGTCCACGCTGCAAGGTATATAATGATGGGCGCATGCATTTTCCTTGTTGCTGTCGAACCCACCCATGCTACAACTACCAATACCCGTGGCTTTCGCTCATTTGTGAGTGCGTTTTTATTGTAACATTCTCACTATATCGCGAGATCGTTTCTAGACTTGGCAATTACGAATTTCACACTTCAAACTATGTTATGTTGTTGTACGATCACAGTGAGTAACTAAGTCGCATCATGCTTCTATTCCCCTTCAAATTTAGCTTGACCATATGTAGTGATAACCTTTGGAGAAGAGGCGAGTGCCATCGGTCTCCGTACGGAACTCAGTCAAGCAACAGTCAAGTAATAATAGCCTTTCTCAAGGTCGACAAAATATGGTCCCGTCCGTTTACACTACCTACACTATTGTTCTATCTCAATCGCTACGTCACGCATCTACAATACATCGTGATCCAAGTCGGTGAGCCAAAAAATTGCGGGGAAAAAGATCGCTGTGCTTTACTCGTCATTACAGCGTTTCACGAAACCACATGGTCAGACTCTGTACGCAAATGATTCTCGTTGCTCTCAAGTTAAATGTGACATTCTAATTCCAGAGTATAGATGTATGTCGCTTTTTGAAATGAAGAACGACTCATTAAAGTACACTATTCGACAAGGTGTCGTCGTTATGTCAAATTTGCGGGCGCTGCAACAACATCTCTAGTCGCAGGTATGTCTTAGTTTATTAAACGCTTACTTTATACACTTTGACTTCCAAGACAAACTTAGTGGCAGAACGTCAGTTGGGGAACAATGATTGCGTCCCCTTTCTGACCCCTGAGATTAGTTATCATGATATTGCGTGTATATGCTCTCTATCTAGGGAACAAGTACATATTGGCGTTTTTATTGACGGTGCTTAGTGGCCAAGTAATCGTGTCAGCATGGGCTGTGCACAATGGCATGCGTGAGTACCACTATTGATCAATCTTACTCGGATTCTTAAAAAAGTCCAAGGCGTACAACAACCTCCCGGGTTCCCAGGTAAACTTGATCATATTTATTACGTTCTGTCATTTATAACAGTAAATTGCAGGTTGCGTTCTCACTGGAAAAAATTCCTTCTTTGGTACTTCAAGCCAATACTCGAAGTTCAAAGCCAATGTTGTCTAATGTTCAAGTATAGCTGCCCTTTGGGGCGCACCTCTAGTCACGGATACTTGCATTTTCATCTTGACCGTCTGGAAAGCGGTTTGGTATATGCGAAAACATGGGCGCATGACGTGAGACTTTTTATTCTTCGGGAATTCCTGCATATTGACAAAGGTTCGGATGTCCAGCGTCATGCAAATTATGCTGAGAGATGGAACATTATATTTTCTGACGATTTTCAGTGTGAATCTAATGAACACTCTTATCTACTTCGTGAGTGCACCTCTGTCAAGAATCACAGAAATGCGTTCAGTAACGTGCATCATGTATCAGTTAGCCATAAAAGACCTCAAGGCCGTGGGCGCTAGGTACCATCTCTCTAGCTGTCTTGACGGGGCGGCCAATTGACGAATAAAACGATTGAAACAGTTTCAGTCAAATCATGACCGCCATTTTGGTATCACGACTGCAACTCAATCTTCGACCGTCTACCACATCGAGCAATGGTACCCAATCGACTAGGGCTGGAGGATGTGTGGCTAAGACGAATCGAACATCTTCCAGCGTCCTGTTCACATCTGTGGACTTTACCGATGACACTCGCACAACTGCCTTGTCGTTCTTCACGGTTGGGAACCTCGGCGAAGCTTTGGGAGGGTTCACCGCCGAAAACCCCTCTGAAGAGTTGAACCTAGAGGACTTCTAATGGATGTATTCCTACTAGCTCATCTAGCGTGGCCCCCACAGCGGCAGTGAACGGCGTCGCGACTCCCAAGGCACAGTGTTGGTAGTCTGACGACGTATGTATCGATAACCACATGTTTTTGACTGTTACTATGGCACGCAAATAATCTGCGGGCTCGGAGGAACCATCATAACGCGCCCAGCACTGCCAGATGTAGGTGTAGTGTTTCTCCTTACATAAATAACTTGATAAGTGAAATGGCCGAGAGATGTATGAGTAGGTTTTAGGTTTATTAAAAGTGTTGCTGTGATTGAGTTGGTCGATGTGGCTCCCGAACAGTAAAAAACCAAGACATGTTGCGTTCAAGTTGCGTTGTTCTTCAGAATAATGAGATGCATGTCTTACTGCAAATTTTTCAAGGCCACCATTTGCCCCGAGTTGAACGTTGACGTTGAGTCTTGATCGGCTTTCGCGCAGTTGTGGCTGTCCAAGTTGGTCCAGGCTACTTATAAACCACGCAGAGGCATCGATGTCATGTCCCATTCCTCTTATTCTCAACTTCCGACCTCTGAATCAGGCGAAAGATCCACAGAGAATTTTCCCCAGCTAGATATCGAGGAGCCGCCACCCGCGAAGAACAAAGCTTTAGTAATTACGCGTCGGAGAGTCCTCGTCGCAGCTCTCCTGTTATTTGCCGCGTTTCTCCTCTACAAAGCAGGGCAACCTTCTGTCCGACCATATATTCCTGCCCCAGATCAACCACCTAAAGAGTCTCTACCAGAAAAAGATCGACCTTGTTCGAGCGAAGATCCTACTATGCCTTGCGATGGTAAATACAGTGTTGGGTAGTGCGTACCTTATTTCCATTTGCCTCCAAATATATTCTGACATCGCCCTCGACAGTTTTGTGAATTGGTAGATCTACTTGATTGTGTCAAGTAAAGATGCGTCTGACCACTTCAAAGGGGAATCTACGGACGGAAATTTCCGCCGTCTCTCATTCCAGCGAAGGATCTGACGTATGTTTTCGCTCTTTTGTTTTCTTTCAATTAGATTTCTTATCATTCGAGCCTCTCAGTCACATCCTATACGCATTCGCGAATATAAAGCCGGATACTGGCGAGGTCTATCTCTCTGATCTCTGGGCTGACCAGGATATCCACTACGCGGGTGATTCGTGGAATGACGTCGGGACTAACCTGTATGGCAACTTCAAGGCCATTTATAACCTGAAGAAGAGTAACCGACACCTCAAAGTCCTGCTCAGCATCGGAGGATGGACCTACTCTTCTTCATTCAATCCCGTCGTCATCAACCCTGCGCTGCGCGCTACTTTTGTCGCCAGTTCTGTCAAGCTCCTTGAAGACTACGGCCTGGATGGCCTGGATGTCGATTACGAATACCCTACTAACGATGCGCAAGCTGTTGGGTATGTCTCACTGTTGGCGGAAATGAGGCAAGCTTTGGACGCACACGCCGCAAATAAAGGATCTGGCTGCAAGTTCCTCCTGACGGTTCGTCATCTGTAGCAAATGAATCCAGGATTTATACTCACGCCAATTAACTTAGATCGCTGCACCATGCGGGTCCGACAACTACAGCAAGCTCCATGTCGGCGATATGGACAAGTCTCTTGACTTTTGGAACTTGATGGCATATGATTTCTGTGAGTATAGAGTGCGTTCCTAGTGTTTCATTCTAACTTGATGAATCGATTCACCCGTCAGCTGGCTCTTGGGATACCGTTGCGAACCACCAAGCCAACTTATACGGAGGAAAAATCAGTGCAGCCGCGTCGGTTGACTGGTATATTTCTCAAGGCGTGAAGCGGGAGAAGCTTGTCCTGGGACTTCCTCTGTATGGGCGCTCCTTCCTCAACACTGAAGGCCCTGGGTACTCTTACTCTGGCATGGGCCCAGGAACTTGGGAGAACGGTGTATACGACTACCGTGTCCTGCCCCTGCCAGGGAGCTCCGTTAAGCTGGACAAGACTGCAGTCGCAAGCTGGTCATACGATACAAGCAAGAAGGAGATGATCAGCTACGACAGTGAAGAAGTTGCCAAATTGAAAGGCCAGTACATCAAAAAAGAAAAACTCGGAGGGAGCATGTTCTGGGAACTGAGCGGCGACAAAGGGCCTTCGAGAGAGGGAATGGAAACTGGTCCTGGTAAGGACCCGCAGCCGGGGAGCAGCCTCGTCGCCACCGTGAAGAACCACATGGGTGGTCTCGAAACCAGCAACAATTGGCTCTCGTACACTGACAGCAAGTTTGACAACATGAAGGCAGGGATGCCTTGAGTCTCTCCCATTTATTTTATAATACAGTGATCAGTGATATACAGCGTGCACATAAGTGTAATTCGAGAGGAATAAATAACAATGGAACACGAAGTCGAAAGGATATGGCTACCTTGATTTATGGCAATGTGGTATAGGCACGGTTTCCAGCAGCCCATCTATGACCGGCGTCTGCAGATACGCCTGTCATTATAACTCCTATTGCGACCAAGATACTGAACACCCAAGACATGGTGTGAAGGACGTATGCTGTGCCTATATGCACGAAACAGCCCGTTAGTCAAGTATGATTTCTTGAATGATTTGATACGTACCGGGGCGAGCACGCTCGAAGGTCGGGAAACTTGACGCGCGGTACAGGTCGGTGATGATTCCAAATGTTGTGATTTGGGAAACCGCTGCGGTGTCTAGTCAGTGCATGCTCAAGGTCTGTACTAAGTAAATTTCCTACCCGTTAGCAAAATTAGCCCAACAACGGCCCTCCAAATTCTTCGTCTCCGGGAGTGAGTACTCACGCCAAAAAGAATAGCAATGAGTGAGACTCCTGCAAATCCAAGTGCCATTTGTTCGAGATACCCGGCGCTTGTCCAGGCCGCGCAGAAAGCCTTGTTCTCCTTCTCACATCTGTCTGTCACACTTCCGGGGAAGCTTCGACATTCATATTTCCTATATGAGATGGTGCCATCCTCCGGCGATGAACCAGGGAGTTCAGAAACGGTGAGTTCGCAGCGTTTGGTGAGGCCGTAGGTTACTGTGATTTTGGTATATAGGACCTCATCGTAGTGGACTACGATCCTATAACGCAGATGAGATACTGCCATTCAGAGCACAGCGAAAGATATAAATGCATACCAGTCAGGCCTGCTAGCTGCGATGAAGTTCTGGGTAGGAAACCAACTGCGTTAGATGTCAGAGACTGAGACAGGAAATTGAAACGAACAAGAACAAGGACAAAGGCAACCGCGGCAAACGTTATGTAGTACGAAGTTTTACGCATTTTAAGCAGTCCTTAACAGAAACGCAGAGAGTGGTGGGCTAGTATGTCTGACGGAGGCAGGACGAAGCACAGGTTCGGCACATTGTCTTACTGCGCGCAGTGCGCGCCGGAGCTGCTTCCCGGGTCGCCGCCCGGACCTGGAACCTCAGCGGCGAGGCTCAGCCTGACCAACACAAACCCGTTCATACTGCCAGTCAGGAAAGGTGCAAGAATGATATATAAATACAATGTACTACCATATACCATAGGCAAACCGTCGTTATATCGTAGCTAGTCGAACTTAGATTGCGTACAAATTGGGTACAGTATTCTGGCCACAATCATTCGGCGTCTCCATCAAGTCCGAAAAATCGCCTTAGTCCCTAGGAACTCCTCTCGTCACGTCGGGGTATGTTTCCGCTATCATCTATATATGCATATTAGCAGAAATTTCACATCGCACTTTATCAGAACTTACAGCAAAGAGCGCCGGAGCACGAATGGCCAAAACTTGAGGGTCCTCTCCGAGACCAACGAAGCTACGAGTAAGCGATGCGCGGTTAGTATCACTACGCGTCAAGTTGGTGCTTTGCGCTTACATCGTTGATACGCCAGCCTCGATCGCCGATGTGATGGTTAGGCCTGTAAGCTCGCTTTAGATTGTGATTCTAGAACGGCAAAAATAATTCTTACAGCAAACGAGGCCAATGAAGAACGAGAAGAGGATGACAGGCGCAGTATACTGTCCGCTCGCGTTGTACGCGGGTGCCGTAACTGACGGAAGACGGTGAATTAAGAGTGACAATGTCAAGTAAAGACGCTTACATCTCAGGTAAAGATAGCCGAAAAGTGAGCACAACACGCCGACGAGATATGCGCCCCACATCATAGCTGGGAGTAATATTAGGTGGCTACGTCCAGAAAATTATCAAAAGTATGCTCACTCATTCCAACCAATGAGTCGTTTACCAGAGCATCAATACCTGCGAAGATGCAGTCAAATATTTAGAAATAGGTAGACATTATCAAGAGACGTACCTCTGTCTTTGAACAATCTCCATGTGTCTTTGGCAGCCGTAATATAAGGTTTCCCGTAAAGTGCTACGGAAGATGTCAATTTCAATTGCTTCATGACCGACGGGAATTATCCAACCGATCTCAATATATGCATATCTATCTGGATATCAGCCACTTTGAATAAACGAGGTTTGAAGGCTGTGGGTATGCACCTGTTGAAATATTCAACTAAATTTTCAAGGATACCGACAAAGCAAGCGGCACAACATGCAAGACATGCCTCCACAGCTATAATGCAGTCGGTTAGTATATAGTTCGAACATACAGTGAAGATGTCGTACGATGTCCATCTGCGTTAGCATTGTTTTGGGCGGATTGTAGGATGAGTTTGATTAGCTCCAAAATGGTGACAATTAGGGAGCCAAACGCGATAGATCCAAGGGAAAGAGTCGACGCGCGTCCGAAGGCAGATAAAGTCGGGTGCTTTGGCTGATAGAATCATGACTTAAGTTCTGAAGACTTAAGATCTGAAGGTCCGAGGAGACCGTACCCACCATTTCACCGAGTTCGCGTGGTCCAAAGTAATACCATGATCCGTAGGGACCGCCTGCTAGAGTCGACAGGGAAACATTTGCAATCACTTGCGAAGTCCACAAGAAAGAGAAGGTCTCAAAGAAAATAAGACCTGCAACCTTTCCACTGGAGCAGCTTGTTGTCACACATGCTAAGTTCCAGGGAATGAGAAAAGGCGATAATAACAGGAGTAAGGAGTGGTGCTCACAAGGGTTTCCAGGTGTCCATTTGGAATAGCTACACCCCAGATCAGAATGAGACTGTCACAGTACACAGAATGAAGACAAACGTAGCGATTGTCGTGAATGTGTACCAGCTGTAAATGCCATGAAGATATGAATATGTAGTGTTCGACATTGTTACCCAAGAAACTTACACAGCAAGTGCAGCTTGTATGAATAAGGCTGTGAAGGCTACTGCATATACGCTGGTGTGGTGCTTGGAAACATCCATCACCACTTGCAGTAACAAGGATGCTAAAGGTATGCGTGACCTGAATCCAAAGTAGGAAAACAGCGACAGGAGTGCAATGATGGTGAATATGACAGCGCCGGCTGCGTAACGCTGTCCGTCAGAAAGACTTCGCGTGCTGCAAACGGCAACTCACAGTAATATTTTGTGATCCAATAATAGACGCATATACCACTGTATGGGACGTGCCTTGGTGAGATAAATTGAAAAGTGCAGTGAAAACAAGGAACCCATACATATTAAGTGCGATGCTTAGAACGAGGGTGATATGCATGATCATAGTTGTGAACATGCGCGTGAGGATGAGGTAGACCGCCGATAGTAGCATAGCAGCAGCTGTGACCAAGAGTAAAAGATAAACAGTGGACCTATTGGCAGGATTATCAGCAAGAATACTAAATTACAGGGTTGGGTGTACCTGTTCAGTGTAACGGCGGTGCCAGTTTGCCCTCCAGCCTTCCCCAAGCCACCGCCTAAGCCACCTTGCGAGATCCATGTATCCAGTGCTACTCCAGACAGAGCGGCAAATCCTAGAAGCTACATCGATTTCAAGGCGGGAATCCACATACAAAGACGTCCCGCCATACCTGTAGGACGAACAGAATGAGGAAGATGGGGTCATTGACCGTCTTCTTGGGCTTGAACCGTCCTCCGTCATAAGGGTTTTTGACATCGTTGGGATAGTATGGTTGCCCGTTTACGTTTGAATCTGGTGGTGGGTAGTAGGTGGGTTGCCCATAATTGGGTCCGTAATTTGGCTCGCCGACTGGTTGGTACATTTAGGGCCTGCCTTAATTATACCGTGTGGTTCGTGAGGTTCGTAGGTTTCGTGCACTGTGGAATCAGCTCAATATGAGAAGGTGAAGAAGAGGCGAGACGCAACATACACAAAAACCAGTGCGGGACGCTGTCAAAGGTTCAAGGAGCCACAGCACGCCACAGCCAACGTTGAGCATTTCCTAATATGTAAATTGATGTAAACACGGCTGTAGCCGAGGCGTCATGATGCATCCCCATTGCATGGCGAGCGCTTACCGCCAAACCCAACGGAAGATTACAATATTAGCCCAAGCGGTATCAACAAATTGCACGGGTTTTCATGACATACCTGCCGATAAGTCAGGAGTCAAATGATCAACTACAGATAGAGATGTTAAATGTCATGATTATAGAGGTGTGAGGTATATTAATACACTACCTACGGTATACCAATTCATAGGTATACAAATCTGTGGATGAGTATATTATACATGTGCGAACATCTTCAGACTGACTTCAATGCATTACATATACCGGGAGTCCATGCAATTGGAATAAACAGTACATACGGGTTTCATCGTCATACCAACGCTACACAGACTCGCCTCCGAGATTCCTGAATTTGATGACAACAACAGTGACATTATCCGAGGTTCGTTGGTCGAGTGCATGTTGCATCAGCTTTTTGCTGGCTTCCTGAGCATCTTCGACTTCACGGATTAATTCAATAGCTGTTTGGTCGGTGATAACATCCCAGAGCTAGAATACAAATTAGTGGGGTACCAGGATAGTTGAAAGTACACTTACACCATCGCAGGCTAGAATCAGAAATTCATCATCTTCGCATAGTTCAGTTTCTGTTGTGTATGGAGCGCCGACAACAAACTCCTTCATTGAGGAGTCTCCTAAGCTTCGAGTCACAGCGAGTACACCGTTGACTCGACCGCTCATGACGAAGCCACCGGCGTCCGTGATCCGCTTCGCTTCTTGTTTGTCAGTGCCCTTGTGGTCGTATGTCAAGCGCACCGCCTTTCCGGAGCGGCATAGGACACCGCGGGCGTCCCCAGCGTTGGCAGAGTAGAGTACATGCTTTGAATTAGCGGGAGGCACGACAAGTGGTACTGCATCTCCCGCAGATTTCGTTGACGCGGATGGAGAGGATGTTCCCGAGATGGAGGAAGAGAACTTGGACGATGCTCCACCTATGCTCCGCAGCGCGCGACGAATGCGACTAGTGCTCGACTTGTCTTTCTTGCCCTTCTTGTGGCCATTGGTGTCACTTTTGGGCTTGATACTCTCCACGCTGCTCTCGATCGAAGGATTGGCAGGTATGTCGTTATCGATACTATTATCTACGCTATGACCGGAGATCGGAGAGTCCGAGGTAGGAGACGCGGGTGCGCTCAGGAAGGATTGTTGACCGTCAGCATCTTCGACGCGTAAAAACGCGGTCACGGCCGTGCACCCGGAGTGAATCTTTCCATCGGACTCTTCGCAGAGACGGGAGAGAGCCTCATCGACGTTGTGGAAGGTTGTGTTGAGGATGTCTGGGACAGGTTTTCCGGGAGCGGCGTGCAGGGCGTCTAGGAGTTGCTGCTAGGGGTCAGATGCTTGGGCCACCATAAGAATGGCGCATAGATACCTCATGGAAATGGGAGCCACACCACTCGGCGGCATGCTTCCCGGCATGACCGTCGAACACGGCGAAGAAGCCTTGCCCCTTGACAGCATCAAAGTCGACGACGAAGGAGTGGGAGTCCTCCATGGTGCGGCGGCCACCCATATGCTCTGAGACGCCAATGCGGAAAGCTGGGTGATTGGCGGAATGGCGATTGAGGACCTGGGTGGATGTTAGAAGTAGAATGTTGGCAGATAGAAGTACGGACGCCGTCTGTGTCGTGTTCTACGACCGATATTGATTTTGAACGGGCATTGGGGGAGTCGGTGAAGCGGGGGGACATTGTGGTTGTAATGGAGTTGGAGGCGGCTCCATACTTGGCTTAATCAGTATATATCGCAATTCTCGGCAATAGCCGACTCGTCTCTTCATCTTCTCCATCCACTGTCGACGCTAGTGCATGTCTCAGCAATCCACCGCTGCAAGGCCTTCGCTCCAGGGCGTCAGAATAAAAGCAAGAAAAGGTGCTGTAAAGGCCCAGGCAAAGCACGAACCAGCAGGTAAAGTCTCATTTCTACCCTGGCATCACCCCCTCAACCCTTGTCCATTTTTCCAGTCTTCCGTGACCAACTCTACAAACACCTCGAAACAGTCCCCGCCGGCGATTTCGACGCATTCGCTACAAAATTCGTCCAAGCAGGATCTACCCTTGAATTCCTCAAATATGCAGACGCACTTTTCGAGATCATCCTCGTGGGCGGTCTCCTCCAGCCAGGTGGCTCCTACGTCGATGACGGTGCACCTGTATCACCCTTCACGATCTTCAACGCCAAAGAACCTGCCGAGATGGATGACATAAAGCAGTACATCGAAGTTATCAACAAACTCACTAGGAGGTAAGTAGTCCAGGCTGTCCACTTCCGTCTAGTATATCTTATCTCGTGGAATCAGATACAAATATCTTCAGAAACCCCTCGAGGAGTCTGCCCTTCCTGCTCTCTTGCAATACATCCATCGCTGGAGTCCATCCCAGATCGAGATATTGTCCATCGCTATTGGGCTTTTGATCTCCCAGTCCCTCGCCAATGCATCCTGTCTGCAGAGTTTGTCCAAGGACCATCTGGTCAAAAATGGTTTGCTACCCATGCCGAGCTGAACATCCCAATGCTAAACCTGCCACCTTCTATGTAGATGTTGCGATCAATGTCCTGACTATCGTCCTTCGCACTTACTTGGCTGACCAGAGCATGGAACATCTTTCAGCTACCCTGAAGAAGGGTGGCATCAAGGATCTCCTCGCGTTCTTCCCTCCCAACAAGCGCGAGGCCAAATACTTGGAGGAGCACTTCAAGAAAGCAGGCATATCTCAGGTTGCCGAGTGGTGGGCCAAGAAGCAATATGCTGTCGTAAAAGAGGGCATCATTAAGGAGCTGTCCGAGACGCTCGAGCGCGAGGAGCCTGCTGAGCAGGTACGAAAACTTCCACCCTGATTATGAGATCTCCTATCTAATGGTGCATTTCAGGTTATTGCGGCGATCAAGTCGCGTCAGGAGGAATCGCCTATACCCGAGACGGAATTAGTGCAATGCATCTGGCAGGGCCTTATGGGCTCCGTTGATTGGAGCGCTCGCCCTGATCAAATTGAAGGGCTCGCCCTTCGCGAAGTTACAGTGAGTTTTGCTTAATATCACAATTTCCCTAGCTCAAAGCGCTCTCCTAGAAATTCGCACCCATCTTAGAACCATTTTGCGAAGGCGGCAAGACGCAAATCGCCCTTATAAATGCGGTCCAAGTCTACTGCTACGAGGACACCAAGATTATCAAAGCATTCCCTCAGATTTTGAAGGTCCGTTTAGCTACAAGAAAATTGAACCTTTACGCTCAAGTATCACCCTTCACGCTATTAGGTGTTGTACAACAAGGATTGCCTTTCTGACCAGGCCATCGTCTACTGGCACCAGAAGGGTTCGAAACCCCAGGGTCGCCAGCACTTCCTCAAGAGTGCAGAGCCACTAGTCAAGGTAAACAGCATTAGGATTGAGCAGTACTCGTGGATACTAAAATTACAAATCAGTTCTTGCAGGAACAAGAAAGCAGCGACGAAGAAGAGTAGGCGGTTATAGACGATATGTAGCGCTATTGAATACGCCACCATGCTATGGGTATATGCTTTTGTCTCTTCTTCACAAGAATACTATTGTGTAGGATACAGCCAGGCAAAAAGACACTTATACAGGAAAAGATCGAACGGAAGAAATAGAAATAAACAGCCAGGTGGTTCACCATGCTTCAGGCATGGGCGCGAAGTCTCCCGTCCAACCGTTCTTGCCGGCCATTTGCAGGAAGATTCCATCAGAGCCGTTAACAGGAAGACCGAGATCTGCCAAGCTCTTCAACAACATGAGAAGCGCATTTAAATTATAGAGTAGATCCTGTACGAACCTGTTCTTGCAGCCACACTGGGATGGCTGACGAATTGAAGATCCCTCTGTCGTTCGGCCACGCAAAGCCAAGTTCCTCCATCGTGAACGGCGGCGGCATGTTCGGGTCGTGGTGGAACGTCGGTGAAACGATCATGTTCTCCGCGAACTGGGGCGGAGGAATGGTGGGCACTGGGGTGTTGATCCCGCTGCGGATGCCGACCTTTCGGCGAAGATTGGCCAGCATAATGCGCAGGGTGAGCGCGTAGCGCTCCGCGGCGACCTCTGAGAGAAGCTGCGCCAGCTGCTCGACCTGGACCATTATTGCTCCGAGGTCGAGCTCCGTGGGGAAGAGGTTGGCCATTTTGAGAAGGAAGAGCCCAGAGAAGGCGGCCGTAACGAGGCTGTCGTGGACGGCGTAGCGCAGGGCAGCCCTACAAGTGCGCGGGTGAGCACTCGGATTTATACGCGCTATCGCGGTTACCAGACATACCGGTATTCTTGAGAATTTAAAAATATAGCAAGACAGTTTGAGGCCGAATCTTTGGCCTGAAATGCCAATTCGCGCTGCTCGAACGGCATCTTGTCCCAGGCCACACCGCGGAGCGCGACGCAAACGAGCCAGAGTTTGGCATAGTGTAATTCTCCTGCCAATACCTTGCGGAGTAACGAGTCTTGATCCATGGTGCGGCCTATATTATATTGAGTAAACGCGTTCATATACCAAGGATAAAAAAATACTGACGGTGCAGTTCATCACACCCAGTCCACCAGTCGTCAAGAGCTTCATTTGCACGTCTGATGAGAGCCAAGGCGTTATTATTAACCTGGCCGTTCAACGGGGCCAAAAAGTCATAGATTTGAGCTTGGGGAGATGTCAGCAGGTCCTTTAACGCGTCGAGGGGCGGAAAAACACACTTTTATGCGCAATCAACTCGACCAACGAGATGAGACGGACATCTGTTGGGGATGCCATTGGATGAGACAATAGAACTCGGCAGTGACGAATGGTATTTTCGTCCCTCAAGACGATGGGGCGACCTGTGCCAAGGCTCATCCTGTGCAAACCAGTGTCAACAATTGCCGCATATGGAAGGTACCAAGACTGACTGATGATCAAACCAATACAAGCAAAGCCAGATGCGCGCAGAAACCACTGTAGAGAAGATATTAATATTACATTCGGCAAGACAAGGAGATGTTTTACCAAGGTTTCTCTCTTCTTCTTCTGTCCTGTATTTACCATTGTCCTCTGCCAGCTTTTCAAGGGCGCGATGGAGGCCAAGATCGAGGGCCATTCGCATAGCATGCCCACTCGGGAGCCAACCATTAGTGCTCCAGGCTGCCAGCAACAACATTCCTGCGAAAATGTCAAACTATTACCTTTGTAGTGTGGAAAACAATTCACCTTGAACTGCTTCCTTCCTTACAACAGGGCCAAAAAGGGAAGAGCGCGCAATCCCCTGAGCTTCTTCCAGACATTTGTAGAAAGTGGGGCTGAGGGGACCGTTTCCGCTACGGATCTTCCCAGCTACAGCTAGGATAGCGTCGAAGGTCCAAGGCGACCTTTCCATCAAGCTTTCATACGTATCATATGACGGATCGAAAAGCGGTATAAAGAGATGGCATCCTGCAAAAAAGCTACAAGTACAAGTGAACAAAGTGATGGCTAAGAGGGATGAGTAAATCTACATGTTGAAGAGCTCTCGAGCTTCCGAATCTGTGACGAGGCCCTGAAAATAAAAATCAGAAAAAAAATTCTAGCCGTTTGCCACGTCACCCACCTTCTCAACAACGTGAGGGAAAGCGTTCCTCGGAATGGGCTCAGCCCTCTTGCGCTTCTTAACCCTGAAAATCACTAATCATTAAATGGAAAGAAACAAGTGGGCATTAAAGATAGTTCCTTACCTGGGAGGTTCGGTGGATGGGGCTGCCGCTGCCTCTGCTGCTGCATTGGCCAATCCCTGGAGAGCCTCGATGGGGGCGTTGAGCGAGGCCCTAGGAAGGGTATCCTCGGATTCGTCATCGGACGATGCCGCCGTGCTTGGGACTATGCCGTAATTGGCATACTTGTGTGGCTAGAAGAATCATTACTATGAACATGCAAAAAGAAGGGAAAAAAGACTTACGGGTGGCGCAAATCCTGGGAGAGGAGGGAAAGACCTTCCTCGATCAGCGGGACCGCCGGCGGGGTCGAAGCCATTGCGATGCTGAATCGGCATACCGGCTGCATCGCGATGGACCTCCATATACATACCGGGATGGGGAGGAGGCATAGAAGGGCCGCCGTTTTGGGGCTGAACAGCTGAGAGGATGCGGTCCAAGGAGGACTGCATTCCAATCATCTGGCTCTGCATGACCTGTGGACATTGGCGATAAGGGTCAGCTGGGCGGGCAGCAGAAAGCCGTTTGGCGATTGCGTCTACATACAAGATACTGGCCCTCGAGCCTGGCAAGTCGTCTAGGGGGCATTTATGTCTGAGTATGATGTGGTATGGATGGAACCAAGATAGACTGACTCGATGCTAGCTCCGGACATGACCTGTGCATTTTTCTTCTCTGGTTTTTCGAAGATACAAGGGATGTTACTAGCTTGGCAACGACGACAGGGAGCCTGTGGTACAAAGTGCCGGGCCGGGAACGGGGGAGGCGGGCCTCAATGAGCGGACGGATCGCGGGTACCGACGGCTACAAAAGTCACCTACCTCTCCCTCGCACCTGTTCTTCCCTTTTCTGCAGGAGGTGCAGGCACGAGCGCCTCGCTTGGGGATGTGGGCCGAGTTCTGCTGGGGACTCTCTGCAGCCTCTGCGGCCATGCCAGGCGAGTTGGGGTGGGGCGCCTTTCTCTTTTTAGAGTTGGCTTCCGAGATATTTGAGATGGAGGCGGATGGGCTTTGGGACATTGCAAATGTGAAGCTTGCGTTGATATAATTTGCAGGGAACAGGACGAACAGAGGGCGGCCAAACAGTCCGAACATCCCCGGGCGGATTTTGAACAAGGGGCACGTGTCACTCCATCACTTGACGCTCTTTCCCATGCCTTCTTCTTCAATCCATGCGCATTGCGCCCCATATCGCCCAATCTCATTCCCATCCCCCGCCACACACCACACGTGTTCCCGCCCCCGCTCTTAATATATCATGCGCGTCGTCCTTCCCCGCGGCCTATTTTTCTGGGCAAAAACCACAGATCTCGCTGGACCTTGGCAAAACCTTTGTATCTACTATCTGTATGGCCTGGGATCTCGCCCGACAACTTCTTGCTGGTATTACTGCTGTCTTTGGCCGGGAAAACAAGGTGTTGGCGTCGTCAAGGATGGATAAAATATTCTTCCCCTGTTGTACGATCTTTCGAGTCCAATGCTAACTTGTTATTTAACAATCGGATAAGCACTAATCGAGATCACTCTGGCTATTTCTTATTCACTCAAGATCTTCGTAATCTTCTGGGATGCTCAAATACTGTCGAACATCCTCGGCACTGATTCCGTTCTGCCGCGTAAAATGTCCCAGCAATACGCCATAATTATCTATGCAGATCAAATATCCGGCGAGGAGCACACTAATCTGCAAAATCTTACCAGTCCAGCGATAAACTGCTTCTTTGGCCAAGAACGCCGCTCGTTTGACTTCCTCCACCTTTGCGGGGTTGGAGTCGCCATATGCGCTGAGCTCGGATTCCAGAACGCCCAGATCTTTTTTCAGTTCTGCCATTTGTTTCATCTTGTTGAATCGGATATCCTGGTGAAAAAGAAGATGATAGCTTTGGTATTTCTAGTCTAAAGCAGCTTACCGATTCAATCCTTTCAGTCTTCGCGGCTTCCGTCGCGCTTTTGATTTCGGTGATGAAGGCTCGGTGAGTAGTTCCAGTCTCTTTAGCTCTATCTAATTTTGCTTGAACCTATCTCATGACATGCATCAGCTAGTTCAAAACATATTTTAGGAATGACTTACGAGGACTCCATGTTGAGATGGAAAGCTCCAGAAAACTGCATGTATCAATGGGGATACGCGTGAAGGAGGCGCATATACGCAGCATACAATTAGACGACCCTATTTTGTCTGCTTGAACAAGGCCGTCGTCTACGAGGGACTGCAAGACATCTTTTACGGATTGCGATACTTTAAGGTGCATTAATCTCCGGGCTGAAGGTCGTATATGGACGCTTACCTATGCCCTTGAGTTTTGGGCCTAGCTTCTCCAGTTCTTTCAACTGATTACTCATGAGCATTATCTTATCTCTCGCAATTGAATCATCTGTACGCACCTGATAGAAATCGCGCTGAGAGTAACATGAATCGTTAGCTCAGAGTGGGGCGACAAAAAATACGATGTGTACCGTCTCGTGGAATATCTCGAGTAACTTGACGCGTTTTTCCTCAGCTGACAGTCCTCTTGGAGCCTGGATTTCAAATGAACACCATGTGGTGGTATCTTCCCTGCCGCTTACCATTGCAATAATCCAGATGTAGTTACCTGTGGGTGTTGGTGAATAGCAAGGCAGCCACGCCGTGATGATGTACCAGTTATGGGAACCAGATTTGATTGCCGGATGATTGCCGACAAGAAGATGCCGCCAGTGTGGCCCGACTCTGCACTTCGCTTGAACCAACATGTGTGCCCTCTCGACACACAACGAAGGGGTTCACCTCCTTTCGGGCTCGCTTTATGACATTCATTCCCCTTGTTCTGCGGACAATGACTATCAGGCCATCAGCCGGCCCTCTTTTGCATCTGCCTTGCGCCTCCTTACGCTGCCTCAAGGCGCCATGCTTCCGCCACACAAACCAGATACAGGCTAACCCCCGGGAGCCGTAAAGATAAGAAGGACTTGCATATCCTACATATACGTGGAAAATTGTGTTGCCCACTCTCTTTCGCGGTTGCCTTCTCACACGGATTTTCTGCGACTTCTGCCGCCGAACGAATCATCCTAGCAATAGCTTGACTACATACCCATGCTCGGGTTCTTTTCTCAAGCAATCCTGCTCCTTGTGTTTCTCCTTGGCCTGGCATATGCTCGTCTCTTGCAAAGCATCTCGTACTCGGGCGGCGTCCCGCGAATTGGAAAGCCTGGCCTCATCGGCTATATTCAGACAGCACTTAGATGGACACTAGACACCGAAAACCTGATCAAAGAGGGGCGGGCGGCGTTCTCCAGGAAGCCATTCGTTATCCCGACCTTTGCAAGTTGTTTCTCTTGATAATGAATCTAATCTGATAATATTTATTGCAGTCGGGCCCTCTCTTTTTTCTGGGACCAGAATATCTGGAGCGCCTGCGCGCGGGACCGGACAGTGTAGTTCGTCCATCTTAATTTATTCCACTCTATTTTTGCCAGGTGATAACGGTGACTTTAGTTTAATGCTATGCAGGCGGTCGATGAGGACCTCCAGCTGCCATACACCATGGACAAACATCAGCTGGCGAGCAATTCTTACCAAGCGAGGGTGTTGAGAACCGACGTAAATCGTTCTATTCCAACATACATTCCCGAGATATTGGATGAATCTACCCTGGCGATGACAGAGACATTCAAACCTGTAACCTCGGGTCCGCATTATGATCCCTCGTTCGTGGGGTAGCACTTATTCCATTCTATTAGAAAGCACAAGTGTACCCGTCTTTGATACGATGACACACCTCATCGCAAGAATCAGTAATCGCGTGATCTTTGGAGAAGAACTATGTAGGAACGAGAAATTCCTCCATGCTGTCGTTCGCTTCTCGGAAACAGTGCCAGTAATCGCACCTTTCCTGCAATGGAGCCACCCTATCTTTCGCCCGTGAGTATAGAACTCAAAGCCAACTCTGGCCGTTAGCGGCTATTTCCTAATGTTCAATTGTTCTCATAGGATCGTGTATTTCGTCCTTGCCTGGGCGATGGGCGGGAAGAAGGAACCGCTCAAGTATCTGATCCCTCATCTCAAGCACAAAATGCAAAACCGAGAGACTTGGGCTGAAAAACCGGTAGGCACCTATTTCTCGACTAATATCAGTAGCTTCTTTTAAAATTAGTTAATATGTTCACAGTTCCTAGTATCCGATTTTATCATCAAGAGTTCTCTTCCCCAAGAACCCGTTGAAGGAATTGCGGTCCGATTGCTAAACATTAATTTTGCAAGCATTCATACTTCGTAAGACCCCGGGATAAGTTTTCGACAATAATAACTGAATACCTACATCTAGAGCTATATTTATCACACAAGCGCTATTTGAGATGGCCCTTCTATCGCCGGAAGAGCTCGAGAGCATGCGGTCAGAAATCAAGGAAGCGTTGGAGTCAGAGAATGGCTGGACGAAGGGCGCCATTGACAAAATGGTCAAAATCGACTCTGCGCTCCGCGAAGTCGGCCGGTATTACGGCCTAGTGCATTGTGGGTCGTGTTCCTGGGTGTGGGGTATCCGTAATTGCTCACACCTTGTTAGCTACGCTGAGTCGGGTGGCAATGCTTGGCTGCGATCTCGACGAAGGCACTTATGTACCAGCTGGCTTCCGCGTCGCAGTCGACATTCGGGCCATTCACTTTGATCCTACTGTGTACAAAGATCCAGAACAGTGCGACCTCTTCCGTTTCTCGAAAATGCGGGCCCAAGACGGCACAGACTCGAAGTACGGATTCGCCATGGTCGATGCAAACGTACGTTTATGACGTATTTCCTTTGTGTGGCGCTCTCGTTGACCATATGCCTCCGTCCTGCTAAATATTCTTGCAGTATCTCCCGTTCGGTGCCGGTATGTGTAAGATCCGGGAGTTCTTTATCGTACCGCTAACATCGCGCTGGTCGTGCGTTCGCAGGGCGCCACGCTTGCGCTGGTCGGTTCTTTGCCGCTGTATGTTCTATTCGGCCCGATTCTGTCCTTGCATTCCCATGATCGAGTTATTTTGCCTTAGATGGAGCTCAAGATAATGCTTGCTCATATCCTACTTGAGTATGACTTCAAGTATCCGCCTGGGATCACACAGCGTCCTAAGAATATGATATTCAATGGCGCGATCATCCCCGACCCCAAGACGCGACTTCTTTTTACGGCTAGGGCTAAGAAGGCCCTTTGATTTCGTGGGTCGGCGTTTTCATGATAAACACAAACGTAGAATAGTGTACAGTGGCGTCGGTACGACCTGCGAAACGTTTAACCAGCACCTTTACTTACCCGCACCTTTACTTACCCCAGCGTTCCACAAGTGTCGCCCCCCGAGGGCGTCACGAATTTATATCCAAATCTCATGTGACCAATCAAACTTTGTTAGGGTTTTATATGCTGGTGTGTGAGTGTAGATAGCTATGTGTAACGACGGAGAGAAAGTTGGAGGATGCTGTTAAATTACAATCAAGAGTGGTAGGTGTGGATACCGAAATTATGTACATGTCCTTTGACGTTGAATCGAATTTGTAGCAAAGGAAACAAGAAAAGACATTCGAATGGATGGGAACGAAAAAGAGAGCGTAGAGCGGGGTCCATTAAATTTGGTAGGTAAGGTGGTCATAGTTATCGTAAGAGATCCAATTGCTGGTCGTTTGATGGGTATCGATAGGCGACAAAATCTGCATCTTGCTGGACAAGTTCTTCGAGCGCCTTGCGCGACGTGACAGACATCCGGAGGTTCGAGTTGGGCGCGTTGGAACTGAAAGTGCTGTGTCGCGAGACCGAAGTGGTGTATCCGTTTGTAGTCGCATCATCCTGAGCGTCGTACGGCGAGTAGGGCATCGTCGGGAAGTGGTGCACGCCTTTCTCCTGCACGTACTCCTGCTCACGGTCGCGTTTGTCGCTCTTTTTTCCGAGGAGGCTGGAAAGGCCGAATTTGCTCTTCCGTTTGGTCGATGGGCGCGGAGAGCTCGACCGCGCGTTTTCCTGGGTGTAGCCCAGGGATTGTCGCGACGCGCCGAAATCGTCGTAGCCCCTCGGCGGATTAAAGACCACAGGTTTGGTGGTAGGCATGGTCTGAGCGGCCATGTTTGGTCGGGAGGACGTGCCGCCGAATGACTGGCGCCTCGAGTCGTTCGTCCTGAACGGTGCTTGCGGTGGGAGGAAGTCATGGGCCGCGCCGGAGCCGGGAGGTAAGGTGCGATGGTCGTAGTACGTCCGTGGCCGAGTTGAGTCGGATGGAGTGATGCGCGCTGGTTGTTCGCCAGGAGGAAGTGGAGGAAGCGATTTCTCCCGAGCGAGAGATGTGGGTCGATTGAAAGAGTTGGCAGCATTGGGACTCAACCCGTTCGAGGGAGATGTGGGCAGTGGTGAATTGGGCACACTTGGGATGCTGTGTGTGCGAAGTTGTACCTCCGACTTGGCTGAATGGACGGATTTTCGTCTTGTACTCTGTGATCGGTTGAGCGTATCATCAGCATAATCGCCTTGGCCATTAGGTTCGACGATTTCTATATCACCAGACCGGCGCAATGAGGTCGGGGAAGGCAACAAGCTTGAAGGAGCTGTAGGTGGCGACATACCAGGAGAACCGAACTTGCCTGAGACCACAACGGAAGGAAGAGAAGGCGTAGAGGCATGACGTATTGCGCCGTCGGCAGGGCCAGGTCCTCGGTTGACGAGGTATGATAAAGGAGGAGGAGGTGCCAAGGGAAGGTCGTCTTCAGTTCCTTCCTCTCGTTTCTCCGTTTCGCGTTGTTGAGCATGATCATTCTTCCCAGTCACCATGCGCCAAATTTTGGCGAGGCCCTTTTTCTTCTTTTTCCCCTTCTCCTCGTGCACACTCTTGTCGTTTATGTCGTCCGTTTCTGCCAGAGGCCATATTTGGCTGCGCCGAGGGGTGTTAAGATCGACCGCAGTTGTATACCGGCGAGAAGTTGCTGCATTGTTTTCACGTTGTAGAGCAACACTGCGTGAGGGATCAGTAAGTGCAAAGATAACGGGAACGATAAAATACGTACTGCATATCGACCATACTACCTGACATTCCCGAGGGTGCAAAGCTTTCCTGGCTTCGCCATCCCGAGCTTAAATTCCGCATCCCGAAGAATCTTGTTCGCCGGGGGGACGCTGATCCCATGCTGTGAACATCTGAGAAGGACGCCTGCGAATACGCGCGAGGTAAGTCGGGCCGATCTAGAGGCGCTGTTAGCACGCTAGCAGGCCGCGCCGAACTCGTCTGAGAGTAGCGCGAATATGGCTTCAGCCCGTTATCCGCGGGCGGACCGCCGCTCTGCGCAGATATAATCGAAGTTACATCCATCGCCGAGCCACGAGACGATTTACGAGCGCGCCTATCTTTCTTTTTCCGCTCGCGGGCTTCTTTCTCCTCCCTGCGCACATCGACATGTTCGACAATCATGCCATTTTCCAAGAGAGTTACTTCACGAGAATTCGATCTGACGTGGTTCGGATTCCAGGTTGGAGAGTGAGGAGAGTTGGGGGGTTTGATGCGGACGCCGCCGAGGTCATCTGAAGCCGAAGCGCTATTACCCATATCGTACGCTGATCGTCTGAGCTGCGAGTAGGCATCCCGCATCCGATTGTCCAACTGTTTAGCTTCTTGCATAGCACGAGCATGCGCGAGGGCCTCAGCCTGCAACAAAGTACGTTGGGACTTGATGTAAGTGTTCAGCGTCTGCTGCCGCGAAGCAGGTTCCCGTGGATTCTAAAAGGAAAGGAAGGTAAGCTGATTAGAGCATAAAATATGCTTGATACTTACAATGCTAAGCCAAAGTTTAACATTTTGCTCAGTCAGTCGGCCGCCCTGCACTCGCGGACGCGACTGATAGTCCACGACGATGCCATTGGCCTCCTCGTCTAATTCCCTTTGTTTCAACTCTTCGAATGCGGCGTCACTAGCCCGTTCCCACACGCCTGGCGACGTAACATCCACGTCGGCCATGTCTTGATCACGCATGGCGCATTCAACGCAGACTTCCTCTTGCGGAGGTATGATAGGCGTATAGGTTTGCACCGGCGCGTTCGTCTGCGTGACATATGTAGGCTGCTGAGCGAACGCGCGATGGTTGGGTGCAATCGGTGGATTATAGGTGGGCGACGCCGACAAAGACATGATGGGAGGAAATTGAGACGCGTTAGCAGCTACTGCATTCGCGCCTGGCGAGGCAGCCCTGCGAAGGGCTGAGGTTGGGGGAACACTAGGAGAGGTACGACCGTCAGTTGGAGTCCCCCGCGACGGTGGACTAGAGCCTTGCGGGCTACGGGGACCAACGACCGTCTCTTGCATGGAACCCTTAGCCGAGGGCCTGGTGTCAGTAGACATCTTGGAAGAGGATGGCTGGTTGGTGTCTTCGAGGCTGTAGCGCTCGACGACGCGGCGCGAGGCGCCGGGGGGTAGTGCGTAGGACAGGGAGCTGCGTGGGGGTTCTTGCGATTGGTGATCTGGCAGGAAGCCCTGCGGGGAGCGCCTGCCCTGGCGTGACGACGAGCGCTGTGCGTATTGGATGTCCGACTGGGTGGGCTGGTCGCCTGCACCCCAAGCGAGGGAAAGGCGGGCATTGTCAGCCGCCGCGCGCGCGGACTGCACGTCTGGAGCTAGCATGTCCTCGCCGCTCGGGGTCTGGGTGTCTGGGCTTGGCGGTTCCCGCGAGCGTTCGGCGGAATTTGAGGGCTGGTATCTGTTGGCGGGTGACCTGGCTGCGTGGGTGGGGTATCGGGTGTCATCGAAGTCGAATTCGTTGATGAGCGCGCGGGTGTACAGGGGGTTCTTTGCGGGGTCGTTGTTCCTCAGCGGATGGAGGGCTGCGGCCATGCTGCTGGGGACGACGTTGGGGCGGTTAGTAGCTACCAGGCGATGGACGCAGCTGGGGACGCAGGGGACGCAGCCAACGTCGTGGGTGGTGAAGACACAGTCGGGGCTGTGATTCTCACTCAATCGCTCTTACGGAACATGCCGACTGACAACTCAAACGCATAAATTCAATATCATTATTTCTAAAACCCTCCGTCTATACTACTTGCGATACCTGTACGGCATTCACGTCAATCACAGCCGCTTGAAACATCAATCTACTTACCAGAGAACGCCCTTTCGGCTTCTCCGCATCTTCCGCTGCAGCTGCAGCATCCCGTAGAGGAGTGCCTCCGCCGTCGGGGGACACCCAGGAACGTATATATCAACCGGAACGATACCTGGGAAGATAATCAGCGCAAATCCGCCTTGCTTGCGACAAATCCACCCACGATCACAACCACGCACGACTGAGTAAGAATAGTGGTAGTAGCCTCCCCCATTGGCGCACGAACCCATGGAAATCACCCATCCTGAGCATCAATCTGTCAGCAGTCTTCCTATATCAGATAAATAACAGCCATACGGGGCTCGGGCATTTGGTCGTAAACCTTGCGCAGAGCAGGTGCCATTTTGTTCGTGAGCGTACCAGCGACAATCATGATGTCGCTCTGGCGCGGACTGGCTCGGAACACGACGCCGAGCCTATCCTGATCATAGCGTGCGGCGGCCATGTGCATCATCTCGACTGCACAGCAGGCGAGACCTAAAACGAACGACGCGTGAATACGGAGGCTTCGATTCCACTTAGGCACTTACCGAAAGTCATGGGCCACATGGAACCCTGACGCGCCCAGTTGGTGACCTTGTCCAACGTCGACAAGACATATTCTACAATGCGCTTTCAGAATACCCTTCCAAAAATATTGTGGAGGGGGCGCACCCGCTTTATTCTGAGGGGTTTCCAAGCTGAGCTGCAGGGAGCCTCGGTTGGCCTGCTGTGTAATCGGCTCTGAGTATGCAGGGGGGGCGGGTACGGATTGCTGCTGCTCAGCAAGCTGTACGGGCTTCGAAGTGTGTAAGGAGCGGCATGCTGCGTAGACGCCAAAGTGAGATTGCGGGTACGGCGAAATTCGTAGTAGCTTACCCGTCAGGCCAATTTGGGAAGAGAAAGCTGCCCTTCGCCCGGCGTTCGTAGCTGCGGTAAAGAAGGTGCATAAGGATATGCTAGCAACCGCATATCGGAGGTTTACCTGCTGATTTCAGGACGAAGGCCATTGGGGAGAATGTGGAGAAGAGCAACGTCGAACCTGGCGTTGAGCTAACCCGATTGACACGATTGGCTCGAAATCACGTGCTCAGTTTCACAAGCACCACCGGCGACCGCAATATTGGATATCCAGAGGAAGCCAAAGGATCAATCATCGTGCTAAGATACATGTGGGATTACAAGATAGTTATGCTAGATGTGGTTAAAATACAAATCAAGAGTATGCTCTACAATGCCGAATTATGAGGTTTTTACGGGATGAAAAACCAGGAATAACGAAAGAAACAAGAAATGCCGAATGGTAGAACATACTGAATGATCAATATAATCACGTAGATAGAAACAGAGAAATGGTGAAAGGGCCAACGCAATCCGATGCTGAAAAGTCTACTTAAGACTAAAATGTCCTGAAATATGGGTAGGGGAATATCAAGTGAAGAAAGAGAAAGAGATGTCAACACGATATCAAAGTGCGTTCAACCAATGGTGCGCTTTGATTTCAGAGATACTGGCGCGTGTGTCGGGATTTGGATCCAGACACCTTTTCATGAGGTCCATAGCGAGGTCCGATATTTTGCCTACCACCTTCTCCGAAATGAATATATGGCCGTCCACCGCATCTCGCGCCGTAGGGAACGGGGAAATGCCGGCCAACAAATATGAAAGCAATACGCCAAGGGTCCAAACTTCCGCCGGCGCGGCCTGATAGCTCTTCTTGAGAAGGATTTCAGAGGAAGCGTACGCCGCAGTGCCATAGAACATTTTGTAGTAAGGCCGAGGTTCATCGGGATTGACAACCGCGGAGCTTCCAAAGTCAATTAATTTGATCTGTCGCATTTGGTCAGTAAATTTTTAAACAAGGTTTGATTGAGCGGCGTACCTTCAAGTTTTTGTCAATCACCAGGTTTTCATCCTTGATATCGCGGTGGGCTATGCCATGACGGTCGAGATAGTGAACAGCGTCGACAACCTGAGAAAATACATAGCGCGCCTGCGCTTCTGTCAAACGTTTGTCCGCTGATTGTTCAATGCATTCGAATAAATCATGCGAAGGCCGGCGAGTTATTCCTGGCTGTGTTTGGACCGATAGGGAAAGCTGCGAATGGAGTAATTTTGGCATGTCTTGGTCGGGCCCAGACTTTATATCACCGTGGCCGGTGGCGAGGGGCTGTATGGTCGCAAACATGTGGGGCGGAGTACTTGGTTCAGACGCCGGTAGTGATGTTTCCGACGACGACGGTGACAATGCCGGTGTGGATGTTGATGAAGCAAAGCGATTTTGGCAAGGCGGTTGTATACTGCTCAATTTGTGCTGAGTATTCCACGGCGACCCATGTAATTCCTGGACCTATAGAACACATAAGCAGTTGCAGCAACTGACATGAAACAAACATACCAAATAGAAATAGAGACTGTCCTCGAACAAGTCCAGGCATTTGACAATGTTTTCGTGGTTTATGTAGCTCAGCAATACCACCTCGGTAGGGAGTCTGCCAACCACTTCATCCTCCGTCCAGGCGTGATCCGGGACTTTCTCCTTAATGATGAATTTGACCGCGACCTCGTGGCCTTCGATACGGTGGTAGGCCGTCATGACGAAGCCATACCCGCCCGAACCCAATTCGTCTTCCAGTTGGTACGTTGCGACGAATTGGGCGTTTAACTGGTGTTCGGCTGGGAAATGGGTCGAATGCATGCACGCCTCCGTATTGTAGTGCAGACGGGGCTGGGGAGACGTATCTAAGGACGTGTCGAATTGGAGTTGGAGCTGGTTCGCCTCCATTTCTCGAGGGGATGACGGGGGACGGGAAAAGGGACTTGAAGTCCAGGGGTCATGCTGTCGCTCACATTCCGAGACCGTAGACGACGGCGGGAGAGTTTTGGATATGTGCCAGATGCCAGCGCCGGACAGGTTCCTGAGACAAGGGAGAGCCTTAGACATGGCGCCCTCCGAATGGACTCGGCGCAGTGGAAAAGGACTAGTGCGAGAGAGAGAAAAACACGTCGAGCGTTGTTGTGGGACCCTGGCGGAAATGTCTAGAATTTCGGACGATGATGAATGGGGCGACGCCAGCTGCGGTGATGCCGTCATTTGTGGCTCGACGCGGAGAAAGGGAGGATGTATGTAGTGAAACACAAGGGAGGAATTCTAGAGGCAAAGGTAGAGAAGAAAAAGAAAGGACATGAGCGCGAGACGGAAGGTGGACGGAGAGCTGTGTTGGAGTAGCTTGCTTGTGAAATCACGATCAGCGGAACGGGCTCGGAGTGTCCATTTTGGGAACTGTCTACCATCGATCACACGCCGCTCACTACGCTCTACCTAAGTGCTAGCTTCTGCAAGCGACCACATATAATAAACGCCTGCGCACGGGTCGTATCGGAACAAGTCAGCTTTATAACACCCACAGATGCGGGGTTTCCTACCAAGGCTTCTGTACGGCTTCCAGCATTCTGTCAATGCTGCCATCTCGGGCGGCGTTAGGATCGCGCCTCTGGCCGTCCGTACCAAACATGTTTAGCACATGTCCTATTGTTACACTACACACTCACTTGACTTTATTCTTGCCAGACAGTCTGCTCTTAAGGACCGCCACGTCCATTCCAGTCGGTAAAGGAACCGTTGCAGTTGTCGCGGTCTTATTCAAGGTTTCCTTGATTGACGGTGTGAATGTTGGCGGCAGAGAGGGAACATCTGCTGTTTCATCTGATGTATTACCTGGGGGAACAGATGAAGTTCCTAACGCGAGAGAATCCGCCGAATCCAAAGCGGGGAGTTCGTCTGCTTTTGTTGATTTTTTGCCTTTGGCTTTCTTAGGCGTCGCAGTACCTCCAACCTTTTCGGGAGAGATGCTGTAGTTGTGAACTGGGGAATGCAAGGACAAAAACCACCGGACCACACCCCGCTGTACACCCAAGTCGCCTGCATAAAGAAAGTAGATAAACCAGGAGACAATGTTAGACATACATAGATGCACTTACCGACAGGTAAAATGTCAGGTCGCCGAAGGGAGAATATTGCAAACATATCCACTATGACCACATACTATCAGTGAAGTGCTCATAATTAGCGACGGTTCAGTACCAGTCCACTAAGAAAAGCCAGATGAGTAAATTCTAAACACAGGGACTCGCCCTCCACACTTACCCGCCCTATACCCCGAACTTCGATCAGCATCTCAGCAAGTTCTTCGTCATCGGCGTTCAAGAGTTTCGTTGTGGAGAGTCGGCCATCCGCAAATCTTGCCGCGAGATCCTGAACTGGGGAATGCGGACATAAATCAGGAGCGGAGTGGAATGTGAAGACATTTGCTATTACTGTATTCCGCCTTCCGACCACTTAAGCCAGCGGTCCTAAGAGTGGCAAGTTCCGTGGAAGCTACTTGGCGCGGAGATGGGAAGAATGAGACGGCCTTCCGTCTTTAGCGTCCATAATTAGGTATTTAGCTGGAGCCACCAGATAGTTCAAGGCTATGACATACTCTTCATCGGTGGGATTCTCAGGAATAGACTGGTCGTAGAGACGAATGAACTTGTGGGTGATTGAACGAGCGGCCAACCATGATATTTGTTGTCCCCTAAAAGGAACTTCATTCGTACCATACCCTAGGAGCTGGCCAAAAATATGGAATAATCTCACAGGATTGAAGTCGCAAGTGCTCTGTCGAGTATGTCAACAATTAGTTCGTGTCTAGACGGATTAACTTAGCTCGTACCGAAATGGATGAACTTGTTCAAGATGCTCGAAAGGTTTGCACGGCATCTTGGAAAAGAGGTCTTCAAAACGATTGTCAACCTGAATAAGGTGCTCTTTTGCGTGGTCGAAATTGAATGTAAGCACAGCAGGAACAAAGTCTGTCTCTGGGTCGTCTTGAACATCAGCAGTTGCAGAGGCCGAAGCGGTTATCGCAATATCAGCCTTATCGTTGACGGTATCTGGCTTAGGTATCTTCTGAGTATCTTTGACCAGCTCGGTAGCTGCCTTGCGCTTGCGAGGGGTCTTGGTCTTGATCTTGATCTCCTCCGTTGCAGGAGTTGGAGCAAGCTCAGATATATTGGCGGCTGCAGCCAGTGCAGCCCGCGTTGATGAGCGCCTAACAACTGGCATGGTCCACTGACAGGAAGACGACGAGAGGAAACGCAGGAAAGAAATCGTTTATTGTATTGAGGGTGGTTGGGTTTTGGATTGAAGCTGGCGCGGCTGGAATGCCTTAAGAATGCGAGCGTTGGTCAGCATCTCGCAAGCAGCGAACCTGCGAGGGATGAGTAATGAAGGAGTTGAGAGTGGGTCAGCGCAAGATAAGATGTACATGCATTAGATAAGATGTCCCACAAAATATCGTCCTTCACGGTTGAGTTTCACGCTCGGCAGACACTTGCACCTTGCTTGCATCTCCACAGTAACATCCCAGGACCCAAAACAAACCCCAAACCTTGTATTCTGCACCATGTTTACCGGAAATTGTGATAGTCAGTGACCAACCCGCTAACTGCATTGCCATTCATGCACATGTTCCTTTGATACTCATAGAATATATAGTCGTCTTCAAAGACGGTGCAACCTCAGACCAAGTCAGTCAGTTTGCCAGCGACCTTGGCAGGAATGGCAAGTATAAGTGCAATTATTCCTACATATGTAGCAACTGAAGAGTTCGTAGGCGGAGAGGTCTTGCATATCTACAATGGCGTAGTGAATGTCTGTGGTTCCACTATAATTTATTTACATTCAATGTCATATACATGAAGACTGATTTTATGGTCCTTTGCAGGGATTCTCCGCAACCATCCCAACCCATTTCCTCACCTCCCTACAGGCGTCTGACCTCATCGAATACATCGGTGTGACATAAGCTAATTTGACACCTCGTCGTTTCAATAATATTTCTTAATCAGAGCCCGATGGCATTGTCACAACGCAGTGAGAAGTTCTGCAGACATGTGAATTAAACAGGATTTTCTTCCGATGCCTGGTATGTTTGAAGAGAAGGTCCTTGTACAATTAACACACTGCATTATATACGCTGTGAAACATCCACAGGGACAGCAGGAGAACGTTGGTGGTGAGGTATGAATTGGTGAGCTCCCCGGAAGCGAAAGGGTACACAGGACGTCCAATTTGGTTTGCTTTATTCCATTACGTTAAGATGATGAGTGTTCTGAATCTTCTGCGACAGATTCTAGCGCATCCGTGCGCAATGCCTTGTATTTGGGCCACCTGAGGAACTGCATTGAAGTGTGCATCAATAATTGACAATCACTGCCTAGTTCTTAGAGTATGTGAACCAACTCACCCTTGAAACAGCATGTTTAGCCAGTGCCGAGAAGATTCGAGTCTGAATGCGATCGTACAACCAAACGAGGATTTCTAGTTGGTCTATCTCAAGCGTGGTAGAGTCTCCGGGGGCGAATTCGTCGTTTGTTGTCGCTGACACTTTGTTCGTGAGGTATTCGATGCAGTGCTCCAGACTCCGCTGGAGTTCTTCTCGAAGTTCGCTGCCAATATTGATGCTAATTTTGCATTCACTGGAAGGTGCAAGGTATGTGTTATATATAAGGAACGGAATGTTACCGAGAGTTTCATGAGGACGGTCCGGCGGTGGTGAAGGTTCCATCGGCGTCTTCGAACTGCCTGCTACTGGAGGCGGAGGAGGCGGAGGAGGCGATCTCATTACCATGGCGACTTTTTCAAATGCGACCTTGAAATCTTCTACGTCAATCCAGAAAGAGAGATCATGTTCACGCCGCTTTTCACTCAGGAACTGACGAAACAAAACAAGCAACGAAGGATCTTTGAGAAAAGTCCTTAGATATTCTGCATTTTCAGCATTGACTGGTTCTTCACTTGGTGGTTCCGCATCTTGATCGGCGCCGGGGACAGTGGCTAGTAAATCGGAGACGAACACCATACTCGGAAGTTGTTTTCCAGGCCACCCAGCCAGAAAGTTGCCTTCATCCGTGATGGCATAGACACCTCGATGCGAATAACGAAATTCTGCTGTACCCTGTGTCACAATCATCAGAAACAAGTTGCGCCAAAATGAAAGGTGCGTGATTTACGGACAGCGAAGGATTTCCCCTTGAAGTTGAACCAGTAACCTTGAATGTCGAGACTGATTCACCCTTTTCGGCTCTGTCGTCCACTAGGACCAATAGCCCAAACCGAATGAACTGAGCTGCAACTTCGGCAGCTTCCTGCGGAGACGAAATGACGGTATTATCACACAGCCAGTGGATGATTATGGGCGCCCCGACACAGTGAGTTGTTCTGATACTAGACGCTTTGCCCCCGAAAGGCCGGTCATCCCTTTTGAACACGTCCTTGAGCAATTTATATGCCTGCTTTTCAGAGAAAAGCAAAACACCGGTGTGATTTTTCCAGTCGAAGTTGGGGAATGGGCCAACGAAGTCTCGGAAGAGGTTCGCTATCGTAAGTTGTGTTATGACCAATTCGTCATCTGCGCCGCGCCGTTCGAGACGCGTCAGCTTTGGGCGGGGTGTGGGTCTAGAGCTGAGTATCGCGATGAGATGGTCCGCTTCAGATTCCAGGTCACACGTTTGCAAGAATTCTTCAAGTACGAGCAATCCTTTGGGCGTAGGTGTATATATGCCCTTCTTCTTGAAGTGCAGAGTTTCTTTTTTTGTCGCGTCAATAATCAAAGACGCGTCCAAAAAATGCTGCAAAACAGCCAAAGCCGAGTCTTCTGAGAGTTTCGCCGTACGCGTCGAGAGTGGAACAAGATTTGAAAGATCTCTAGTGTCGGGAGAGCGGATAAACTTGAGAGATCTAAGGCTTTGCACTGCTTCATGACTTGCCAGAAAAATGTATTTGTCAAATAGTTGGTAGAGGCGCTAGCACAAGTGTGTATTTGTCTCACCCAAGGAAAGTATCGCGATATGCCTTGAATCCCATTTGCTTGTGTGTGGTGAGCTCAAGTGTCAACATAAGACTGGAAAACAGGTCCCATGCGTCCTGAACATAGTTGGTTTATCATTGCATGGTCACTTGTGTAACAGTATTCAGGTATGTGAGCTGCGAGTAATACCTTTTGGAATAGGGTCCCGAATTTGGTCTTCCTCAATCCACTCGTGAGACTGAGGTCCATTTCAGGAGGGATGGTTTCTGCCGTGGTTGCGAACGACACCATTGCCGAGGAGGAGAATTTCGTCCGCGGCCACTCAGGACTACGTAGCTTTTGTAGCGAAGGTTCTTCGGGAGAGCTTGGTTATGTAGCGCTGATAACACCCAGAAAGCACGACGACCTAACGCTCCCGTCGAGAAGAAAAGATGAGTTGACTGAAATTGATCCATGAGCACCGGGACAGAAATTGAACAACCAATGGCGCCAACTCGGGCCAATCCCATGAGATCCCATGATGCACATCGCCGATTAACCGGCGACATGACAACGAATAAAATTGGGTCAGCCCCAGTACATATAAATGGGTATTTGTCAATTTCTTGAGGGTATGTATGAGTCTACTGTAAGATAAAGGTTCGCCGGTACAGTGGGTATCACATCGGTATTGGTACTACGTATCTTGAAGGTAATAATATTTGCCACAATCTTGGGAGAGTACAGATTTCAAGTTTATGGTGCATTCCACAGTACGAGTCGTTTCAAATTCGTGACAAGTTCGTTAAAGTCATTAGGCCTGGCATGATGTTCGGCGCTTCAATAGTCTTTTTAGATATAGCTTAGACGCTCGTCTTGATCGGTACTGCAGGAGATTTCGCAGGAGATGGAGGAACAGGAGATTGTGCGGCGATGCCCAGCAGTGATGCTGGCGTGGACACAAGATCTGGTGTCGTTTGTGGACTATCTTCTCCGCGCGAAGTTGGTGGTTCAGCCAACAACGGGAAATCCCATGGTCGGGGAACCTGATAGCATGCATTAGACAATTGTCGTTGAGTAATGGTTAATTGGCTCACCAAAGCAGCAGGCATAATCCTGTTGGAAAGTCAAACGGTAAGGTCCTTCAATTGCCCTATATGTAAAACGGAAGACATACCAGGTAGCAGCACAGACAACGCCGTGGCCCTTATCTTGCGCTTTGATAGCGGAAAATTCAAAGTCGACATACTGAGAGATGTAGCGAATGAAAGGGAGAATCTCCCTAACTCCATTATTGACAATGGCCAAGGCGGACAGAAAGTTCATGAGGGATCCGGAAACAGATTGGGCTTTCTGTTATTGAACAAAGACTTTAGCGTGGAACTCGATGTTTTGTGTATTCCTCACCGCTAAGTGCAGCAGAGTAGGTGGTGGTAAACACAATTCTAATCCCCACCAATCTACTTCATGTCAGAAAGGCAATAACAGTCAGTTGGGTTGGTTTGACTGACAGGTCAATATCGATATCCTGTCCGTCGGTGGATGCATTCCTGTGCGCGTCTCGGTAACTGGTAATAGCGTTTGAACAGATAACCATACCTGAGTGGTCTGGAGTTACAGCTTTCCCAGTTGCATAACCCAAGGCCATTAACTCCGGGGTGATTTTGGTGAAGCCATCGATCACGGTTTTGGCAGTGGGTACCGCTCCGGCCAAGATACCCTTTCCGTTTCCAGGTTGTCCGAGACCAAAATCGGGAGACGAAACTAAGTCGACAACATGCATCTCGTTAAATAGTGCTGTCAGTTGCTCGAGTGGGGCAGATGTGACCCCTTGGAAGGTGATGTTCTCCGCAGAAATGTCTCGAGCAATATCTTCTTTCCCAAGTTTTGCAAAATGTAGCTGGTGTTCTTCTTCATCCGTATGTTCCAGACACACTGCATGAATTGGTCCTTTAGGACGAAGCTCATGGCCAGTTGGTATCTCGTCGTGCGCGGGAAGTGTACGAAGGTGCATGATTAATTTGTTAGCAGATTTCGGTTGCATAAGCTGAGTTTTCAATGCATTGAGCTGCGGCTTAGCTGTCACTGGCGTCGTTTTGGAAGCCGCTGTAGATGTCGGGCCGACAATGAGACTCCGAATCGCCAGTGCAGACTGCAGAGCGACCTTGTCTGATTTCGACGCCTGGACCTTCTGTGAGCGCTTTTCATAATCTTGACCGGCTTTGACACGCTTCTCTTGTTCGTGAGAAGCAGAAAGGGCCGGCTTTGTATCGGAAGACGATTTGCTACTGAAGCTGAAGGGGCGCAAAGAAAATCGCCTAGGCGCTACTTTAGGCATATTGGTTGAAGGTTTGTCAGAAACATAGGCAGACAAGCCTGGCTTCGAAGATATAGGCGGCTTTGATGTAGTAGTTGATGTACCCTCTACGATGGGGATAGACTTGGAAGCGACTTTTTCCGTAGAAAGGGCTTGAGCATGCGCGGTATTGACAGTTGTGGTGCTGACAGTCGTGGACTGTCCCGCCGAAGGCTTTTCAACTACATTTGTTTGCGTGCTAGTGTACGAGAAGAATCCAAAGACGCCCATCTGATTAATAAAAACGCTGTTCAGTGGGTGTCGTGAGGCCGATATCGATGTAGCTGACCTTGAACCTTGGTGCTTGTATGAGAGGATGGAAAGGTAAGAATACTATGGACAGAATGACGGTTATGTAGGGATACCTCCAGCTAAGGAGTTCAAGTCGCCATATAAAGGGGTCTCAGACGGACTTTGGGCAGCGCGGTGACAAGAGATGAGGGGGGTGAAGAAGGTGGTGGCCCAATGCGGTCATCTTTCCTCATACCGCGTCCCTGATTTTGGGCCCGGGCCGCCGGCTGCAGTCACATGATCTCTAATTATAGAATGACTCAATTTCCAAAAAAGACTGCTTTGACTTGGCTTTGACTCGACTCTCTCTCATTCCACCCCACTTGGTTGTATGGTTCCCTTTATATATTCAAGGACATGGCAAGCTTTTTTGGAAATCGCTGGAACATCGATACGGTCAGTCGTTTGTTCTCTGTACTGCTGGTGTCTTGCCTCATCCACCATTTTTATCTTAGGAGGGCTAATCCTGCACTTTTCGCTATAACAATGGGTGGGCTTCACGCTCCTTTTTTGTTTTTTCTTGCCGTTATTCATTTTTTATCTGTCAGGAACTGGAGGAATAAGCAATCTCTTTGTTGCGTTCCCCTACGGAAATGGTTCAACACCTATGCTGGTCATCAGCCTGGTCATTTTTTTCATTAACCTATCCCTCTTCATCCTTTTCTTTGTACTGGTGGCGGCCAAATACATCTGTTATCCCGACAGATGGGCTCATCTCATTCAAAATCCTATCGTTAGTCTTTACGCTGGTACATTTCCCATGGGCGCGACTACCCTCATCAACATCGCAGTCTCCGTCATTCATGAAAAATATCAAATCGGTGGAAAAGCATTTCTATACTTTCTTTGGGCCGCATGGTGGTTGGATGTTCTCATTGCATGTCTCTGCACATGGGTCGGCGTTCATGTTATGTGTGTATTTCTTATGCTTAATTACACCGCCGATAGTTCATCACAGCGCAGGTTCATCCATCAAAAACATTCCCTCGAGACCATGACAGCTATGTGGCTACTGCCCGTCGTCACTCTTATCGTCGCGGCTTCGACCGGTGGAATACTTGCCAACTCTCTAGAAAAATATTCGCCAAAAATTGCTCTCGATACGCTTACAGTCTCGACGTTCTTGGTGACTGTCGGCTTCACGCTTGCCTTTATGATATTGACAATATATCTGTTGCGGCTAATATTACATGGACTACCTGCGGGTGGGACTGTTCTATCCGTATTTCTTCCATTGGGACCGACTGGACAAGCCGGTTATGCCATTCTGCTTATTGGCCAAGGTCTTTCGACTCTTTTTCCAGCGATATCCACCGCTTCCACCTCTACGAGCTCCGAAGCAGCCGGTGCTATTATCAACATCGTGTGCACCTCGATTGCCTTTGTCTTGTGGTCTTTAGCAACTATGTGGATCATATATGCGGTACTTGCAATACAGAGTACTCTCCGAAAATCTATAATCACATTCCGCATCTCTTTTTGGGGTCTGGTTTTCCCTAATGTGAGTGTTTTCTCACAAAAACATATATGATCTCTTATAGTATTTGCAGGCCGTCTATGCCAACCTCACGATCTCATTGTCCAAAACATTCGATTCAGGAGCATTTCGCATCTGGGGGGCAATATATGCAGTTTTCTGCCTCCTTCTCTGGATATGCATATGCTGCCGGTCGTTATTGGAATTAAAGTCATTTTACTCAATCCAAGAAGACGACAAAGAAAATTCAACTCCTACGACCAATGAGTACAAATAGTACCCATCAAAGCCACGGGACGAGTTCGCATGAGCGTTCAAGCTAGCAAGCTTATAACCACATGCTGACGCATATGTGTCCTCCGAAACAGTTATGGGCGACCTGTCAGTCCTCGTTCGTCATCTGGCTTCAACACGCCACGAACCTCGCCACGACACTGTAATACATTATAGGCATATCCGACTATGCCGAATACCAATATTCCCCGGTGACACGGAATCACTCAATACGGCTTGCAGTTCAAAAAATATGGATGTACCATACTACTGCACATCGTTCACAAGGAAAATGTTTACTTTGATAATGCAAAGCTTATGCTACGAAGATGCACGATCCCACTTCGGACCATCATGCATCAACACCTACATGCACAGTCAGCGGCTGACATCCCTTTCCCAGCCTCTAATAACTTTGCGGAATCATGACTCCATATAATCGATTTCCTCTCCTCCTTCGGCAAGATAGGATATCTGGATCTATTCAAATAACAGAGAAGGACGACTGTATGTATAGAAAAGTTTGAGGCATTGTGTTCGGTGCGTTACATACATCACCTTGAATAGTCCATTCTTTCACTGCTTCGGTGCCACGATATGGTCTAGTGAGTGATATTATTATTAATCTGTGACTAGAGAAATCATTTTAACCGCGCTTATAAATTTAATCTAGTATTGGTGTTGATTCCATGGTTCATACACCGACATTTACATACATATATCTGCGACACTTCCACAATTGTAGACCCGCCTACACCACCATTCAGGCGCCACAAGGGAAGGCTGAGTAAATACTGTCGTGATGACCAGCAAAATGCCTAAATTCTGTTCGACTTTCAAAAGTCTAGCGTATTTACCCAGAAATATAATCCAGGCCTTGTACTCAGAACCATGTAAGAGCCGAGTTATAGCCAAGCTGGGTTTTCTATCCAATACTTAGTATTACTTAGCAGCTTTTTAGCAGCCTGCAACAAGCCTGCAAAAGGACCTTGCAAGGACCGGGCCCGGAGTACTCCGTCCGGAACCCCGTGACCATATTGACGCCGGAGGTGTTGGCAGCACGGCAATGGCCACAACCAAGTAATGTGCAGTCTACTTACCTTTAGTCTACCTACTAGATTCGCCACATAACTCCTCATGTCCCGCGCACAACGCTCAGGCTACCAGCCGATACAAACGTTCGAAGATGAATCCGACTTGGGTGGTGACCCAAGGCCGTCCACAAGCCATCAGGCGGATAACGCCCAAAGCGCCCAGTCACAACGACGTGGAGCTAGACCTGGAAATATTGATCTTACTAAATTGGATAATGCTTTCAAGAGGTATCTACTACTTCACTGGCATGTGCTACGCGTGGCTTAGCCTTGATAGATGGACCGAATCTATTGCGCACAAAGTCAAGCGAAAGAAGAAGACACCAGACCATTCTAGGAAACAGATATGGCGCAGTGTGTTCGACCCTCCTGTCACTGGACTACCGCCTTCTGATTTTGTATGTTTACCGCGCTGGGTTGTCGAGCACAACTGAAACCAATGGTGTACTGTAGGTGAAGACGTTAGACCACAAACAGCCTATGACTCAGGCAGACTTCGATGGGTCAGTATTACGTCCCTACTCCTCACTTCTGTCAAATTAACACGCAATTGGTATCTGTGGTTACAGGCTTGTCCACTCGGTGAAAGATGCAATAGACGACGGAATTCACCCGAAGATGATAACGAAAGGCTCATCAGGGTCATACTTTGCCAGAGCAAAGATCGAGGGAAGGGTCCAGACAGTCGCGTAAGGATCAGCCTTCTACTAGACATATGCGTTCCAACCTTGGCATCCCAGCGTATTTAAACCGAAAGATGAAGAACCGTATGGAAGATTGAACCCTAAGGTAAGAGTTCAACTCATCCTAATCTGCCTTGTGTCACTCAGACACCCATTAGACTACCAAATGGCTTCATCGACAATTTCGATGGATTATACCCTTTGGCCGTGCCTGCCTCATACCCAATCTCAGTTATATATCTGAAGCAGCTGCATCATTGCTCGATGATCGTTTAGACCTTCATCTCGTTCCGCCAACTCAATTAGTATCGTTATCCAGTCCAGTCTGTATAAGTTGCTTATTTCGACTTCCAAGTGTATTAATTATTTGTGTCAACACAGGCATTCTTTTATGACTGGTTTGATCGTAACGCAGCGAAGAAAGGGAAACCTCTGCCGGACAAAATCGGGAGTATGCAATACTTTCTCCATGGCTTCCAGGGTGAATGTCATTTCTCTATCTATCAGACTCACTTTCTGACACTACTACTACAGATGCTTCCGACTTCCTTCGCAGGCATCCATGGCCTGGGAGAGCTATTTCTGACACATTCGATGATTCGACGCATCGCCAAGGAAATGTATCAAAACGTTTCATGAGTGCTATGAAAATAATATGTGGCAAGACTGGTGATACAGAAGATATATATGATGATACCGACTACGAAGATGAGCGCGTTCTATATGATGCTACAGAAGCTTCAGACATGCAGCGACCGTTCTATTGGAGTCAGCAGCTACAACAGAGTTTCCGTGAGGAACTGGAGAAGTTAGTTTATTTTATTTTATTTTGCGCATCTACTTTTGCTTACATCTGTTCTCAACGCGAACAGACTTGTGATATTAGGTCAGTTTGGATATCTTTCGGATATCTTTCCCGGACGATAACGATTCTTATATGATTGTCAGATTATTTAATGCTGAACACGGACCGCGGGGCGGATAACTACATGATTAAGTACTGCGAAGGCGACCACGAAAAGACCCTCGTCGACGTTGCGCCTTCTCACTCTGTGCGCCTAGAAATGCCGGTTATGAGCGAGCTTAGAAGGCCTGACATCCCTTCTGGTGCGCGTATGACTCCATCTTCCTCGTATCAACCCACATTATCGCCCGTTCCCTCGGGGTCTAACACCCCTAACTCTGACTACAAGCGCAAGCCCCACATCCACATTGCTGCAATCGACAACTCCCTCTCCTTCCCTCATGAACACCCTCAAGGCTGGCGAACGTACACCTATGGATGGCTGTATTTACCTGTCAGCATCATTGGCCGTCCTTTCGGTGCCAAAACACGAAATCATTTCCTACCATTGTTGACGTCTAAGTCTTGGTGGGAAGAGACAACATTTCAGCTCGAGAGGTTGTTCGCCGTTGACCCCGACTTCCATCCCAAGATGTTCGCCGTGAGCGTCTTCATTTACCGATCATTTAATGTGTTCTGAGTGCCAATGTTAGCGCCAACTGGCTGTCATGAAGGGTCAAGCTTGGAATATCGTGCAATCTCTAAAGCATGCTGTATGTCATTTATTCTATTCTCGTTGGCTTTTTTCCTTAATTATTTTTTCAGGATGAGGGTACGTGTAAAAATGTCCGGTAATTTTATGACTCTCATTCTCCATCCTATTAGGTCCCCTCGAGCTGACACGGCGAACGAAAGTGCTTGTTTGGAACGAAGAAATGGAAATTCCAGAGGAGACTATTTACGACCTGCCCAACGGTCCAGCATCTCCAACGTTGTCGACTAGTAGTGTTCCCATTCCTAAACGAACTCGCAGTCAGAGCACGGGCGCTGAATTCCCTCCGCCGATGCGGCGTACATCTACGGACGCGTCTGGTGTCCCTCGTCCTGTTCCTTTTGCTGCTAAATTCCAACGAGTGCACCCGGGGACAACGGGCGTCACTGTTCTTGAGCATCTGGAGCGACTGGATGCGGTTGAGGCGAGTTTGCAGCGACTCGGTATCGACGAGGCAGAAGAGGAAGTAATCGAAGAAGTAGATGTTGGAGAGATGGTCAAGAAACCAAAAGTTGCCACCGCCTCGCAGCCTGAACCGCAGGGGTCGTCTTCTGCCATAGTACCCACATCTCCGTTCACACCCCCCGGAAGTCCACTGCCCACGGTGCAAGAGGTTCCCTCTGCGAGAAGCTCAATTGACGAAGAGGATCTGGTCGCTCTGTCCAAATCAACATCCCATGTCGAAGGGATCAATATATTCGGTCCACAGAGTACAACACTTGCAAGTGCAGGTATGGAGTGGATGCAGAGGGGCGAGTCACCAGCGAAGCGCACCGTAATAACAGAGGTATGTCAGCTTTTTGGGAGCCAGGTCTTTAGTGCTGATGTCATTGTATAGCGGCTGGAGACCGTCAAAACCAAACCGCTATGTTCGTGTTGGTAGTTATTTAATATGTAAATCATAGATAGATAGTCTTAATGCACGATAGTAGACAAAGAATAGGAACTCTGCGGATAAACTAATCTCCTTCTGTCAGTAACCATTGAGCGAAGTCATCGAGCCGTTTTCTTTCCGCTTCGTCGCCCTCGCCACCCACATCTTCCCCGGTTCCACTTCGTCTGAAGCGTTGTTTCCCAGTGAAGAGCTCGGCCGATACACGTCGCCCATCGAAGAAGCGACCGTCCATTTTCTGCTCAAGGTGTCAGAGAGACGCGTTAAATACAGCACTAATGTATACGCACCAAAAGACAGGCCTGAGCAGCTATCGAGTCTCTAAATTTGACAGTCATCACGCCATCTTTTTCTTTCTGTTGACTAGTTCAAGGTATTGAATATAAATATGAATATGAAAACGTACGTCGTAGAGAACCACATTTGTCACTTCACCCAGCGACGAGCATTCATCTCGTACTTCTTCCTTCAGATCCAGCAACAATGATGCATCCTTTTCAAGATCTTCGAGAGTGAACATGTGCTTTAACACGACAACTCTGCTATTTTTATTGGCGGTGGTACTGTCGTCCGCGGGGTCTGGCATGGGACCGAAGCCGTCATCGTCTCCCCATTCTTCCAATTTCCTGCGTTAGTGGTTAGTCACACACCTAGTGGAGCATATGGTGAATATTGTACCTTTGCATCTTCCCTATGCGCCTTGTGATCTTCTTTTTGTCAACTGTTCTCCGAGGTTTGCTCTCGCCCTCTCCCGAGACGTGCGCTTTGTGCGCGAAGTCGGCCTTCGTTACTCTCATGACACTGGACGGTTGGCCGAGGCGCAGCTCAGCATCCTCCAGAAGCGTCAAAGCCAATGTGACGGAATCCTCCTTGAAGTAGACTACCAGCGCCTCGCCGCTGAACGAGCCGTCGTCACGCGCATACATTTTGACTTTTGGCTCGCCGTGCTCGTCCTCCTCGATGACGCCGCACTTCGAGAAGCGCTCGATGATCTCGTCCTGCTCCGTGTCTGCCGGCAGCCCGGTGACGTAAACGGCGGTGTTCTTCGACTTGCGCTCGCCCTGCGGCTTGTCCTTCTTCTCGTTTTTTCCACGCTTTATTGATATGCTGCCCTCGCCCGTCGCCGAGGTGTAGTCTTCGGGCGCCTTGCGCTTTTTGCTCTCGCGCTTGAGAACAGCGGCCGTTGGAGTCTAGATGAGAAAGACAAGGTTACGAGCTGCGTCGTGCAGGACAGTCGGCCGAGACTGACTTCTTCGTCTACGCCAGCCACGGAGTATGCGGCTTGCTGCCGGGAAATCAGGTCATCGTCTACCTGGAAAAACGCAAATGATTAGCTTGATGCACTTTCCGAGCGCCTGGTTCATACCAGCGGGACCCATGCGTTCTTCGCGGCATCGTATGCCAGCTCCGACCCGTCATCCTGCTCAAAGTGCCATGCATTTGAGGTCTTGGAATAATAGATCCTGTCCAAATGAGGGGCGGTTGAATATGCTGCCTTCATTGCGGAGAAGGCGGTCTCGCGATGACGGGGCACAGAAAGCAAGCATACCGTGGATCATCTGCGAAAGCTGCTGCCTGAACTTCTGCGGATGAGCCCGCTGCTGGGGACGGTGGTGGTGGTGCAGACATGGCTGCTGTATGTGCGTGTTTGACTCGCTGTCCCTGCTCATTACAAGCTCATTACCGTCGCATTAACGCATGAAACTTCACGACAGAGATACTTACGGTTTCGAGAGCTGAAGGGGACAAAGAGATGAAAGCGTGAATTTCTCTACGAGTACAACTATGATAATAATAAATCCTAGCCAAAAGTCAACCAGAAGTAGTGACTTGTCTCAAAGACTGGCTCGGGAGTTGGTCCAGTTCATTTATCACGTGATGAGGCGCGTTATAATTATCGCCGCGTCTGGACTCTGCTGTCCAACGGAGTTCACCAGAGTACCCAGACTTCATGCCTCGAAGCTGTATGCTCATCCAAACCCGCTTTGTATCGCATGTTTTCGCAATGTCATTTACATTGACGATGATACGAAGCTATCGGAACCAAAAAGGGAATTATGCCCAGATTGCGCATCGGGTTGGGTTGGGGTTGGGGTTGGGTACGCTTGAGGTGCACGGAGAGGCGGATTGCAATGCTGACCGTAATCATGATAAGATGAGAGTCCCGCACAAAGATTTTCTCAGGATAAGTCGAGAGGATGTGGGCTTTAACGAAGAATGGGGCAGTGGAATAACACACCAAGGTTTAGCATGCAAATGCTCAGCATAGAGCCAACATTGTATTCTCTCGTGGGTCCCATGGGATCTATTGCAGGAGCCAATTACACGACGTATGTTTGTCTCTCCAGGTCTACCGGTACAGCAACATAGGGAAGTATGAATGCTCGTCGTGCGGAGGGGCAGGGGATAATTTAGGTACCCAAGGCTTGTTGGGGATGGGAAGTGAGGGAGGCAGACGTGATGCAGAATACACTTGGGCATTTGCTGTAACGGTAGCGATAGCTTCGGAAAGATCGACCTCTTTCTTCGTCGCCGGGACGCCAGATTCGGCAATATCAGAGGGAGCAGTCACACTGAAATGACGCTGTGAGTTATGTTCAAGTAGGCAGAAGAACACGGAGCGTACGCCTGTGCGCTAGAGTGCTCAATGAGCAATGTGGAGAGCTCCGACTGGGTCACTACAGAAAGCTGGGGATATGCACGCCTGACATCGCGTTTCCAGTAAGGATTCTGCGCGGGATCGGACGCTGGGGGAAAGTATAAGACTAATCAAGGCGACCCGCGTTTGGGTAGACTCGCACCTTTCGTGGCGGGCGTAGAGTACTTCTCCGGCCTCGATGCGGGTGTTGGGTAGCGATTGAGTGAGGCAAGGGGCAGACCCGACGAAATTTCTGGGTTCACGACGACGGCATCACCTGAAATGGCGTCAGACAAGGAAATAGGCAGCAACGGCGGTAGGGCACGCACGGAACGTTTTCCAGAAGCCCTTGGGGCTGAGGTGGTAAAGGGTGGACTCTGCTGCTTTCTTGGTGGCCATGGGTATATTCGGGGTGCACAACCAACCGTTGTCGCTGGTCACCAGCGTTGTGACGTGTGACGACCGTTCTTCTGCGCCCGGCGCCGGGCGGACAGTTAAACTTGGAAACCAATCGCGATCTGGCTTTTTCCAACTCACGCTCAGGAGCCGGTCACAACATCCACGTTCTTACTTCTGACTCGACGATTTTTCTGCCTTATCTATCATCCTCGGTCTTTGAAGTTTTTGCACGCCGGAAAAGAACCACTGTTTTATGCACTGTCAGGCGACATGAAACCCCCCTTATCTTGCCTTGAGGCCCTGAGATAAGAGCATAACCTAGTGGCAATTTCAGACATTGTGGGGATACTCGTGTTCTGTAGGTCCTGCAGCCACCGACATCGGAAATTCCTAGCAGTGCATTCCGACGGATGTATAATTTGTATTCCCTTTATGGGCTGCGATCGTTGTTGAGCACCAAAAATTGCGCCATGTGTAGTTCTTATCGTGAGTTTTTTCGTCGTCACTGCTCTGAATAATAATATTGAGCCACTATTATTCAGATAGTTATATACCGCTTGGCGCGATGAATCTTGTCCCGTTAACTCCCCCCTTGTTTCTAGCATGACGGTAGCGTTTACCCATCCGCCCCACCCTGCAAGTGAAGTGAAAGTGCCTGAGGCTTTGGAACGCTCTACTTCTCGAGACCTACACGTTATTCCTGACTTTGACTTGCTGCCGTCTCAAGTGAAACCGGTGCTCTACCTGCCGCCATTGCTTTCCTCGTTACCCGAACATCTTGCTTCAGAACACACTTCAGACGCGTCGGAATACCAAACCCTCTCTACAGAGACCCGCCTGCCCGACATTGATCCCTCTTCGTTGTCGCTACACAAGGCACTCCATCGCTTCAAGCCGACTACACCCAAGTACGCTAGCACCCCTTATGCCGAAGCATTCAATTGGTCAGAACTGCAGTTACCCGTCGAGGAAGAAAGGGAATGGTATTGCGTGGTGTTCCGCAGCAAGAGGAAGGCCGGAAGCGACGGTATATGTAAGTCCCCTTCGCATCGCAGTACAGTAAAATTGAAAACTTACCTCCATCGTCCAGCACTTTATGATGCAGACAAATTAGCACACGAAGAAGCTGTGAAAAACGGTGGTGTACGTCATTTTATCACATCTCAGGCGTTCTCAGTGTTCATTGGGTACTTAATTAGCTGATCCTATATTGGTACGGCATACCCGACTCGGAGACAGGGCTAAATATGGCTACCTGCATATGGCAAAGTCGCAAACACGCTGTGGCCGCTAACTCTCAGCCGCATCACATTCAAGCTATGAAACTCGCTGCCGGCGCTTACGAAGTGTATCGTCTAGAACGCTACATTCTGCAGAAGCTGTACAAAGGGATGGGTGTGTCAATCCAACCTTATGAGGGAGGCGAGGTAGGCTGGTGATATTTATACGCTATGTAATTTGTCTGTCCACGTCGATCTGCTTTCGTGTTTTCTTGTCCATACATATTTTTACGAACGTTCCATATCAAATGCCATAGTAATACACGCCGTCTCGACTATTTCAAGCATATTCCTCCGGAATGTCTTTACCCCATGATTCGATACTATCTCTTGACAGATGCGAGTCTTGTGAACACCGAGTTACTTCCTCAATGCCTGCAACAAGGCCGTCATCCGGCTTATTATCCGGCTTCTTGAGCTCATTCTGCTCAGCTGACGTCGGTTTCTCCTGTTAATTAACGCGGCAATGAAGGACAACGCAAATGATGCGACAGAAAGAAGACAAACTACGTGGTGTGATACTTGACTTGCAGGCTTCGGTGACCGGCTCTGTCCCCGGCTGGGGTGCAGCGGGGAGATAAAGATGCCAGGCACCGGCGCAAATGCAACTTTTCGGGGCGTGGCTTCCTCGTGTTGTTCCCGATGGTCAGAGGACACTTGAACGAGATGATTTTGCGAGAGGTAATCGTCGCTCTCTTCCGGAGGCGGGGCAAAGCGGAATGGGCTGGGTGAAATAGGCGCCACAGGAGATGGGGACGGAACTATGGCCAATGGACTTGCCTTGCGAGCTGTATGGTCGCAAATCCTGATAGCGTCCACCAAATCGACTTGGCCAGTCGCGCCGAGGGCCTCTCTTTCGGAGGGACCGTAAGCAAAGGCAGCGCGCTCCGGCATACTCGGCACTGGCAATTTTCGGAGATCGAATGGTTTCCATTGAAAGTCAATCTCGCCCTGTGATATATCATGGCCAGCAGAAGATGGGCTGGACGTCAAGGGATCTTCCGTTGGGCTGTCGAAATGGAGCGGGGTCGGAGCACAGAACGAGTACACAGGGCCTGGATTCGCAAAGATGTCCATGAAGAGCGGGTTGTCGACGACGTCAGTCAACAGCATGTTGGAATCGTCGGAACTGTCTGTGTTTTCTGCGTATGAGTGATAGTCAGTAGGTTTATGAGTCTCGTCTGTGTAATATATAGGCGTGTGAGGCTCGAAACGCGTAGTTTCTTGAGCATAGTAATCAGTAGCATATAGTGTGGGAGAAGAGGAAGCATGCGTAGCAAAGGAGCCCACTGTTGTCGTATCTGTCGTGGAGCCGAGGTGACTTCCAGGACCCGGAGTCGAAAAGGGCAGAGGCGCAGAAGAATATTCTGGGATGGGATAGTCGATGTATGCGTCATTTCTGATAGGTGTATGGTTTTGAGAAAGCAAAGACTGATGGGCGATAATATTTTCTTTCGCGTTCGGAGGCTCCATGTCATCGACAATTCTCTCCGGGACTTTGAAGGCAAATATACCGTCAGAGGTAGCGGGCACCTCCTCATATTTCGGCTCTTTGGACTTTTGACGTTTGTCAGATTTACTGATAGAGGTTTCTGCAAGGTCCGCCGGGAGAAGCAGTCGCAGCGGGTGTTTTCGAGCGAGAGACATGAATGTAGTCGCCAGCCAAGATGGTAAAGAGCCGCAAGTAGGATGGTCAGACTTTGACATATCCTGCTACAGGTTTACGAGAGCACAGACATACTGAAGGACAAATGAAATTGACCTTCGAACTTGTGCTTTCACTGGAAGGACGATCGCTGTCAGGAGCGCCGCCTTTTTTGTTCATCTTTATGAAAGACAGTTTTCTACCAACAGTGCTGGGCACCGAGGGACTTTCAAGCTCGGGTTGCTCATCTACACGACGCCGTCGATGTGTGGCGCTTCGAACTGCAGATCCACTTGCATGATGAAGGTCGTCAGAGGAGCGTGAGTCAGGCATGAAAGCCATTGTTTCTATCATTTTCTCGAATCTAGAATTCGCGTCTTTTCCCTTCTGTCTCTTTGGATTCGGTTCAAAGACTGAAGATTGTCAACGATGCATGGCACAGCAGAGACGCGAAGGAATGGCTATCCTGTTACCTGGATTTGTATAGTTGCTTTACACATCTTACATCGGCAAATGTCATAGAAATCGGATAGAGTATGAAGGGTGCCCACGTATGCGTGAGTTCGCTTGAGGCCCTCTTGCGTGAGATACTGGAAAAGAGTTGCCCATCTGGCGGCGACATGATGGGAAGAGGCAAGTTGCCGCAAGTGCAGCGCAAGCGCTGACATCACATAGTACTACGCACGGGCCGAGTGCCGGATAAGCAACAGGAGATAATGAAATTATTGGTCACACAACTGCACCTCTCTTCGTCTTGACCATGGGAGGCGCTTGGAGAAAGCACGCAAGCTCAGCGGAGCATGCAATCCTGCCTCTGAAGGGTGCCCCGCTCCACCCACAGCACTCCAGCATATATTCTCGGCGCGTCTCCCTCTACCGACGGCTGACTTTCGCTGTTCTCGTTATCCTGTCATTTTCTGTCTATCGCAATTCGGCATTTCCACCAAAGCAGGCTGTCCTCAGTGTCGCTAGGAATCCAGCGTATCTCATTCACGCGCAAAATGGGGCCGTCGCGTCTGAGAACAAGAGGTGCTCTGATATCGGTGTGGAGGTCCTAAAAGATGGAGGGAATGCCGTGGACGCTGTTATTGCTGCGACCTTTTGCACCGGAGTCGTCAATATGTTTTCGTAAGCTTCAGGTATCTGTCTTCCTTTATTATTATGTAAACTGAATTTGCATAGGTCAGGCATTGGAGGTGGTGGCTTCATGACCATTCGCGTCCCGACAAACAATGCCTCAACGGAATCCGAAGTTTATACCATTGACTTCAGAGAAACTGCACCGGCACTGTCAAACACTACCATGTACCAAGCAAACCCTTTGTCCGCAGCTTTCGGTGGCTTAGCTGTTGGAGTACCTGGCGAAGTTCGCGGACTGGACGAAGCATATCGCCGGTGGGGTACACTGCCGTGGAAGAGATTGGTGGAGCCCAGTATCTCCCTGGCTGCGGGCTGGGAGGTTGACAAAGAGCTCGGAAGAAGGATTCCTGTGAGTGAATGTGTTGAAGGATTGTGTGCATATTATTTGATACATCAATACACAGTGGTTTTCAGACCTGATGCTTAACAATCCTGACTGGAGTGCTATTTTTGCCCCTAATGGAAGGTTTCTGAAGGAAGGCGAAATGATACACCGTACCAACCTTTCTCGTACATTGAGCATGATAGCCAAGCATGGCGCCGATGCTTTCTACAAGGTGTGGTGATCGTCCTTAGATATCTCGGGCATGTTATGACACTTTATCAAAGGGCCCCGTCGCGGATTCTATCGTTCGTAAAGTGCGGCTTACCGGCGGTATACTATCACACGAAGACTTGGAAAATTACACAGTCCATGTAGAACGTGCATTAGAAGGAACTTACCGCGGTAAAAAGGTTTACACTACCCATGCACCCACGTCTGGCGCTGGTAATTCACTATTTTCCGTCACTAAATAATCATACTGACTTTTACTAGTCCTCCTCCATATGCTGAATATCATGGAACACTTTGATATCACGGAAAGGGATGGTCTGAGTGTGCACAGGCTCGTGGAAGCAATAAAGTTCGGCTTTGCTGCTAGGTATGGTCTTTCCCCTAATCCCCTCTCCCCAGGAAGCTAAATGAAAGAATAGGACGAAAATCTGTGACTTGGATTACGCCAATGATACTGGACGAATTCTTGAAATACCAACGAAGCAATTTGCCCACCATATAATCAAGAATCTTACTGACGTATGTATTTTTCCGGACAAAAAGTGACTTCAATAATACTTTGTCCACAGGACCGCACGCATCCGCCGCAGTATTACAACCCCATCTTTGACGTCAAGACAGATCACGGAACGGTGAAGAGACCTTTCTTTATCCGTGTTATGCTACAGCTTGACTTACATTTTCACCTGCTACGACAACCAGAGCCATACCTCGGTGGTCGACAAGAATGGAATGGCTGTCGCACTGACATCTACTGTGAACCTCGTCTTTGGATCGCAGGTCCTCGACTCAGAAACTGGCATCCTTCTGAACGACGAAATGGATGATTTCTCGATCCCCGATGTGCCCAATCAATTTGGGCTATATCCCTCGCCATGTATAGCCGTCCGCCTACCATCAGTTTCAACCCAACTTACCTTTTATTTTATTCGCCAGTTAATTTCCCAGAGCCTGGAAAGCGGCCTTTGTCGTCGACGGTACCTACAATTATAGAGCACGAAGACGGGTCCTTCTATCTGGCCATTGGCGGCTCGGGCGGCTCTCGCATATTCCCAGCTGTCTTCCAAGTGCTGCTGAACCTCGAGTGGGGGATGGACATCAGCTCGGCCATCGAGTTTGGCCGGCTGCATAATCAGCTGTATCCGCTATACCTAGATGCAGACGATGTTTACCCCCTGGATATCCTCCGCGATTTGGAGGAGCGCGGGCACGATGTTCAAAGTCAGTCGCGTTCTTTGGGGGCGCAGCCGGAAAGTACTTATTCAAATATGTTAGTTTCTGACGTAAATCGCGTTGCCTCTGTAATCCAGGCGGTCCTGAAGGATGGTCCCCTCATCACTGGTGCGTGGTTTATTGGCTGCATTGATCGCATGGTGCTCAGTATCGTAAATATGTTTTCAGCCGCGAGCGATTCCAGGAAAAATGGGATCGCAGCTGGGTACTAGCGGTCGAGTGCCGATTGTTATTATGTATGCCATTGAGGATTAAACTCTCTATTTAAGTAGTGCTAGATCTTATGTAGTAGACTGAGTCGGCTTTCTTGTATGTATGTACTTACCGGACGATGTCTTTATACACCGGGCAGTCGGCCTACGTCGGCGTTGGTCGTCAGGAACAGCTGCAAGCACCTGAAAACGTGAATTGTGGCTCCGGCTATGCTTCCGGGTGGTGGGGTCCTCGCTAGCGTGAAAATGACCGCCGTTTGTTCATTTTTCAACTACTCAGCGTCAATTTTCAGGGCGAGGATGGTATGCTCCACGGACTCCATTTCCATAACGAAAACCGAATTTCTCTTTCCTGATGTAGGCCGCCGACCGTACATACCCGGCGTTTTTCGCGGACGGAAATGGAGAGAAATTTTCCAGCCTCGCCTCGGTCTGTCTCGGTGCGCCCGCCAGGACTTTGATTTTCGCGTGTCGGCGGAACCGGGGACTACATACATACGGTAGCTTTTTGGTGGAAACCAGGAACGCATTTTTTTTGACGAACGAAAATACACCGATCGAGCAGGCGTATTTGTATTCGTTTCGTATAACAGACGCCCACATCATCGACATCAGTGATCGGCAGGGGGCGGATCAGCGCCCGCCGCCGCGGCGCCGTGTGTAAGCCTGAGCTGCTGGGAAAGGCGATTGTGCTGTATGTATTGGCGTCGTGCGGCGCTTTGTGTGGCGTGGTCTGATGCTAGCGTCTCGCGGGAGCCTTCCGGGCATGGTGGGGCCCGTATTGGTGGGGCAGTTGGTGGCAGATTTTTTTTTGGGAATTCAGCAGGCGCGATGTAGGCGCCGTGTTAAAGGCGAATTTGATTTTTGGAGCGGTCGGCGCGATGATGAACCGGGCCCTGGCGGTGGGGCGCGTGCGGCCGCTGGTGCCGCTGATTTTCCAGGCGAGGCGGCTGGCGTTGGGGACATGGACACGCCAGAAAAGAGGCGGGCGACATCTCGGGCGACCGCGTAGATGCCCGACACCGGGGTATCTGATTCTGCGCGGTTATTCAATTGTAAATGAAGTGTCGCGGTGTGCTTCTGATCGTGATGGCCTGCGTTGAATTTGAATTCGAGTGCAGCGGGGGCAGGCACGGGGCTGCGCACATCGTGTGTTCTGAGCGCGCGCGCAGTGCGCGCTTGGTGTGCCGGGGTGGGGGCGCCGGCGCACTGGGCGGGGCTGGCCTTATGCGTAGACGCTAGAGTGGGAGTGGGGCTGGGCTGACTGATGCGCCACAGATGGATGGGCGGGCACGCGCCGGCAGCGGCGCACCGCGCATGTGCAGCTGCGCTTCGCTGCTTCCCCGCACCGGCACTGGCGTTTAGTATTTTTAACCGGCCTAGGGCGTGTGCAGCCGCTGGTGCCTGTCGCTGCCCATCATCATCATCATCACCCGCGTATCACTGGCTGCATCAGATTCACTGGCATTGTCAGCCGCCAGCACGCTCGTCAGTGGCACGCAGGCGCCAGGGGCGGTGAGGCGGCCGCATGCGGATGCGCGGCGCGCAGCGCCATTTGGGCAGCGCATATATAGGCTGCCGGTGGGTTGCCGGGGCGCGAACGCGACCGAGGCGCGCGAATACGCCGGGCGGGCGGCGCTGCCCGGGCGCGGGCCCGGAGAAGGCTGGGGGTCGCTGGGGTCCCGCCGGTGGCGCGCGCGTCCGCGCGCACTGCGGGCCGACTGGTGCAATATTCACGAGATGGTCTGATGGTGTATTGTGCCTATTGCATGCGGGCGAGGGCTGCGCAGAATCCGGATCAACATTTAGGTGGCGCGCGGCCGCCGCCTGGGGCTTCTACGTACATACAGCGCGCGCGGGCGGCGGCACGCGCCCGCGTATCCAGCGGGCTCGCAGGCCCGCGCTTACCTAGCACCTTGGATACGCAGCTCCCTGGGGCACGCGCGCAGCGGCGATGGCGCGGGGGAGCAGCCCGGCGTGCTCGGCAGCGCGCAGACGGGGGACGGGCGCCCGCGTGTGCGCGGCGAAAATAGCAGTGGAGTGGGGGGATCGCTCGCACGCACGCGCGGGCAGACCCAAGGGGGCAGATCGATCGGGCGCGCGGGCGCGTAGGGTCGCGTGACTGCGGCGGCGGGGGCCGACGCGCGGGCGGGCGGGCGACGAGGCGGGGGTGGGTCGCGCGGGCCGGGGGCTATTTTGGGCGTGGCCGGCCGGGGGCGGGCTTGGCGCGGCGGCGGGTGCTGCGGACGGAGCCGGCGCCCGGGGGCGACGCGACTGGTGGAAAGCCGGGTGACGTGGGGCCTTTGTCGTGTCGTGTCGCGCTTGCTTGCTCCCTACTTATCACGAGCATATTGGACATGGACATTGACGCGTATAGGATTGCGGGGGAGGTGGCTGCGTGGGGCGTGCGCGTGGCGGGGGCGGCGGAGGAGGGTCTGCGCGGGGCGGACTGGGAGGTGCTCGGGTCGTACGCGGGGCTGCTTGGGCTCGCGGTGTTTTCGATCTACGCGGGCGCGCATGGCTCGCTTCCGGTGAGTGGTGTGCGGGTTCCGTAATAGGGTGCTGACGCGGTGCAGCGGGTCAAGGTGGAGAAGACGGAGAAGACGGACGGGGACGCGGAGGAGGAGGTGATGGAGTTTCTGTCGGCGGAGGAGGCATGGCTGTTTCCGATTGTGAGTGGGCTGTGGGTGGTGTAGACGGAGCTGACGGGCGCAGATTGGGTCTGTGGCACTGGTGGGGCTGTATTTGGTGGTCAAGTACCTAGGGGAGGGGTGGATCAACTGGATGTTGGGATGGTACTTTTCGATCGCGGGTGTCGGGAGTGTGTGGAATGTAGGTGCGGCGATCGGTTGCTGGGGCGGGAGGCTGACGGAAGACAGACTTGGGTGTCGCTCGGACGGTGGGCCGTGGGCGAGGCACGGTGGAAGAAATATGACAAGGTGCAAATGAGCGTGAAAAAGGGGCGGCACGGTAAGTGGCGGACTGCGATTGGCGGGCGGATATTGATGCGCGGGAGTAGTGCTTGTGGATATTTCGCTGCGGACGCCGTCGGCCGCGCTGCTGCCGCTGGCGCTTGTGCCGTCGGGGCTGTATGTGTTCGGGGGGCGGGGCATTGTGCTGACGGACGTGCTTGCGCTGTCGTTTGCGCACAACGGGCTGACGCTGCTGCGGCTGGACAGCTTCCGGACGGGGTGCATCCTGCTGACGGGGCTGTTTGTGTACGATGTGTGGTGGGTGTTCGGGACGGACGTGGTGGGTGATAGTTCATGCGGATCGGCGTGGGGCTGACGACAGCAGATGGTCCAGGTGGCGACGACGCTGGACGTGCCGATGAAGCTGCTGTGGGCCAAGGGGGCGGGGTGCACGATGCTGGGGCTGGGGGACGTGGTGGTGCCGGGGACGTTTGTGGCGCTGGGGCTGCGGTACGACGCGGCGCGGGGGACGGGGAAGCGGTACTTCTGGGCGCTGCTGGGCGCGTATGTGGCGGGGCTGTGCGCGACGATGGGGGTGATGCACGTGGGTGGGCACGCGCAGCCGGCGCTGCTGTACCTGTCGCCGGCGTGCATGCTCGCGTTCGTGGCGACGGCGCTGGTGCACGGCGAGCTGGCCGCGGGCTGGCGCTGGGTCGATAGCTGAAAATAGAATTGCTTGGCGGCACGGGCTGGACCGGGACGTGCCCGGGGGCCGGCGGGGTGGCGGGGGGCCCTCGGACCGTCTGTCTCCCTGGCGGCCTGTGCTTCTCTTCCTCAACGATGGACGACGACATCCACGGCCTGTCCCACCAGGACTGGTCCGCCATTTTCTCCGCCCCGCTCAACCCATCCGTCTTCCACGCCCTCGCCGCAAACGGCGTCCTCGGCACCCCCGACGCCCTCCACCACCGCCCCCCCGCCGCCCTCCCCCCGTCCCTCTGGATGTCCTCTTCGCACCAGCCCGCCCCCGTCGCCTACCACCCCCGCCACGACGACCTCGCGCCCCTCTCCCCCGCGTCCCCCACCACAGACTCCAAGTCGTCCCTCTTCACCGACCTCTTCACCGACGATCTCTTCCCCGGGCCCCCCCTCTCCCCGCAGCCCACCAGCCCCTTCACCTCCCCCCGCGTCTCCGGCTCCCCGGTGCTCAATTACTCCCCCGATCCCTCCGAAATAGACCCAGAGCAGCTCGCCCGCGAGGACCCCCTCGCCACCCAGGTCTGGAAGATGTACGCCCGCACAAAGGTCACCCTCCCCCATGCACAGCGCATGGAGAACATCACCTGGCGCATGATGGCCCTCGCCCTCAAGAAAAAGAAGGAGGACGAGGACGCAAAGCTCGCCGCACAAGTCCCAAAGCTCAAGCTCGAGCCCCCCGCAGACCTCATGCCCCCCGCAACGCCCGACGAGCGCGGCCGTCGCATCGACAAGGGCAAGGCAAAGGTCCGTGTCGTCGGCTTCGAGGCCATCAACGACACCCTCAACGAGTGAGCCATCTTATTTTTCCTCCACATCGCCTCGCTCATCTCCCCAGCCCCGCCCCAATGGACTGGCGGGCAATGAGCAGGTCCAGATCGCGCATATCCATGGACTGGAGACCCGCTAGCCGCTCCAGATCCCGTCCCCCAGAATCAACAACTAGCGCCACCACGTTTGATCACCACGGTGCTCCCCCTTACGATCCTCATTTCGCTTTTCCCACAATCGACCGCGGCCCGATCAAGCCCATCCCACCCTCTAACGGCATTCCCATTCCCGGGCCCTCTCTCCTTTCCGCTGGCCGCCGCAGCCCCCATCTCGATCACCAGCTCGGCGTCGTATACGAACACGACAACGTGCCCTACTTTGACGACATCCAGCGCTACTCTTACGACTATAGCCCAAACGTCATCCCCTCCTCCCTCCCCACTCCAGGTATCCACGGCTACAATAGAGTTCCCGCTCCTGTCAAGCAACGCAACATCCGCACCAACAAACCGCGCCCAACCGGCGTAAAGCGCCCAGCCGATGCCATCCACTCTGACAGCTTTTTACGCGCAGATCCCATCCCAGACATGCCCACCAGCTCCTCTTTTCCCTCTTCCTCTTTCAATTTCTCTTTCCCTCCCTATGATGGCGTATTCGACGTCCCTACTAATCAGCAGTATTACCCCCGACACAATCGCCTCTATCACTCTACCTCTGCCTCACCTTCCACGGACGGTCTCTCGGCAGCACCTGCCGTTATGGCCGAGGGGTATGCTCAACTAAATACCGTAACAGGCGCGGATGAGAACGTTCTTGATTATCGCCAGCTCATGGGACTCGTATACCCTAATATCGACAACACCTATACACATGTCGATCCGACCCAGATCTTGTCCGTCAACACATCCGGGCCATTCCCTCCCTTCCACACAAGCCCATCCAGCGAAGAATGGAACAATATCAATTCTAGCTCAAACGCCTCGCCAGAACCATACAACACTTCCAACGCATCAACGCCGCCTTCCACAGAAGGGCCCTCGACTTCATCTCGCACGCCGGCTCCGCGCAAGTTTATTTCTCTGCAGCAGGGCGCCCAGGACGTGCAGCGGAAACAGTCCCTCAACTCGCCTGTCGAGCACAAGTCGCCCGAAAGCACACCAGAGGAGGGCTCAAAGACCGAGGACGACCAGACACCGACGCTGTGTACCAACTGCCAGACGACAAACACGCCACTCTGGAGACGAGATCCTGAAGGCCAGCCGCTTTGCAACGCATGTGGGCTGTTCTATGTAAGTTCAGTTTGATCCCATTAAAGAGCGCACTATAACCGTCTTTGACAGAAACTGCATGGCGTCGTGCGTCCGTTGTCGCTGAAAACGGATGTCATCAAGAAGAGGTGAGAGTTGCCCCACGACCAAGTGGCAGATGCTAAACTGTCGCGCAGGAACCGTGCTTCTGGGGCACCCAGCAACACTGCCCGGAAAGGGGCGTCGACGCTGCCCAAGCTCGCGTCGTCCACAACGCGGCCGCGCTCGCAGTCGAGCTCGCTGCTGACAAGAACGATGGTGCCCATGTCACGGCCACCCAGCCTCGTGGCCCCTCCAGCCCCTGCTGGTCCAATCACGATAAAGCGCCAACGGCGGACGTCGGGACCCGACACTTGATTTTTGACTTATAAACGGGATACTGTTTTGTGTTGTTAGATTGTATGATTTGTGTGACAAAAGCGTGAATTTAATAATTGTAAATAAAATTAAAAAAGGGTTGGACACTTACCATCACCTTGCATCCCCCAAACTGGCGCTCTTCTCCAGACAGCATCCCTCCCAGCGGCCCAATGCATCTCTCCAGCCCGTAGCATCCACCGACACCCGGCAGGCCCTCCATCGCAGGGTCTCGCGCACGGACCTCGACTTTGAGCAGGCCCTGCGCCAGGAAGGCACCTTTGTCTTCAAAGAGGGCATCGACGTCAACTCGCTCGGCGTCGACAACAGCCCGGCCAACAGGAGCATGGCGTCCCCGGCGTCGCGGGGCATCGCGCGGGTGGCGCTGCAGCCCGCCACCCCCACAATTGTCCCGCCGACCCCCGGGCCCTCCACTTCCACGGCACCGACGGCATATGTCGCGGCGGCGCCCTCGCCCGCGTCGTCCTCGTACGACCTCGCTGCAGACGCGGACGACGCCGAGCGCCAGATGCACCGCCGCTCGATATACCGCTCGCCCGGCACGTCGAGCAGCCCCGACCTCGCGACGCTGCTGCGCCGCGCGCGCGAGCGCGGGGGCGCGGTCGCCGGCGGGAAGAAGGAGAAGGAGCGCGAGAAGGAGCGGCGGCGGGAGCCGCCGGGCGGGTACGAGCAGCAGACGCTGCGCCAGCCGACGGGGACGTACTCGAGCGCGACACTCGTCGCCGCCCCGACGGCGTTTGGCGAGCGTGCCGAGCAGGAGCGCCCGAAGGAGGGCACGGTCAAGGTGCGTGCGGCGCTGCGGTGCCTTTTCGGTGTGCTCACGCTGTATGACAGGCGTCCAAGTCGTCCGTGCGCGCAAAGACGAGCGCGCTGTGGGGCAAGATGATGGGGCAGGGCACGGCACGCGAGCGATCCGTGAGTTGCGCACATCTGTCCATCTGCGTGATGCTGATAGTGTATATCAGAAGACGGATGCGTCGATGCACCCCGCCTCGCAGACTCTCATGAACGCTTTCGCACCTCCTGTACCCGCTATTCCCCCTGAGCACAGGAGCCCTGTGCACCCGTCGCCTATCGCCGACGTGTTTGGGACGACGACGGTCACCGCCAAGCGGGCGCTGCCCGTGCGCAAGCCCCTGCCCGATATCATGACCCCCGACTCCAAACACAGCGATGACACGGACCGTTCCATCGTCTTTGTCGAGAAGCAGCGCTCGCCGCTTCCGCCTCTTCCTAATGAATCCCCGATGCCCATCACGCCCAAACGGCGGAGCAATAGCGTTAGCAATGACGCAAGTATGCTGCCCCTGCTGCCCCTTTCCCTGACCTCCGCAGCACCTCCGGCGACCCCGGAAAACTCGCGTGCGAGAAAGGGCTCGGATGCCACATTTGGAGCGCTCTTGGATGTCTTCAAAGGTGAACTTTCAGTTCTAGACCTAGATCTACGCGATCCGTCCACGCCCCCTCGTCCAGTCTTGCAAACTGATTTATCTCCTCGTAATGATCGAGCAGAACATACGCCGACCTCACAGGAGTCCGCTGGCCAGGCGGCGATCGTGCCACCGCGCAGCTCTTCCCTGTCACTCAAGGCTCCCACTCCGCGGCACCCGCTGGCAGGCCACGTAGCAGACGCAAGGCAGCAGCCGAGCGGCCAGCTGCGATCGAACAGCGGGCCCACGAGCCTCGCGGCGCAGACGTACCGCGACGGCGCGCGCCTGCGCGTGCAGCACCGCTCGACGGCGTCCAGCTCGGAGCCGTCCCTCGTCGCCGCAGCCGAACAGGCGGCGCTCCGCGACAACGCGCTGGACTTTGACACGCTGCTCGCGCGCGGCGTCAAGTCGTCCGTCGTGCTCCGCCGCGGGTCCGAGCACGACCTCGTGTCGCCCGACTCGGCGCACTTTACGGCGTCGTCGTCGCCCACGCCGATCATCACGGGCGACGAGCAGCCCGAGGACCTGGAGACGCGCGGCAAGGAGCTCGCGACGCGCTGCTGGAACGACAACGAGGACTTTTTGCCCAGGGAGAAGATCGCGGAGTGGCTTGGCGGGCAGTGAGTGTTCATTTCGTATGGGGGTGCTTTTTTTGAATGATGGGGCAGTGGTCCGGTCAACGGCGTGGCGCTGCGCCATTACATCGACTTTTTCGACTTTGCGGGGCTCAGGCTGGATTTGGCGTTCCGGTAAGTGGTCTTTGCTGCGGGTGCCTTTAGTGTTTGACTGGTGGCTGCAGGCGGCTTTGTGGCAAGCTGTTTCTCAAGGGCGAGACGCAGCAGGTGGATCGGATACTGGAACAGTTCAGTCGGCGGTACTGGGACTGTAACCCGGGAAGCGTGTATGGAAGTGCCAGTACGTTTTTTTCGCGCCTTTGCCGGTGGAAGCTAATGGATCAGACCTCGTGCACGCCGTGTCGTACTCGCTCCTCCTGCTCAACACGGACCTCCATGTGGCCGACCTGCAGGCGCGCATGTCGCGCTCGCAGTTCGTGCGCAACACGATGGCCGCGATCCAAATGCAGCTCCAGGCGAGCCCCGACCCGAGCTCGAACCCGAGCCTCATCCCCGCGGCGCACCTGTCGAGCTCGGACCTCACGTACGACGACTGCAGCAGCGTGCGCGGCGCCGCGTCGGACGAGACGGACATGCGCACGCTGACGCGCTCGAAGCGCAGCAACAGCACCGCAAGCTGGCACAGCGTGTCCATCCCCGATGCGCTGTCGCCCGCGTCGAGCCAGCTCGGTGCGGGCCCGTCGAACGGGAGCTCGCAGTCGGTGCACTCGCCGTCCGAGATGGGGACGCCGGGGCGTCCGGGAACGGCGCATGGGCGCGCGTGGGAGGTGGACATGGAGGCGTTGCTCAAGGTGGGTGCCCAATGGCTGTGAAGAACGCGCGTGCTGATGATTTGCTCCAGGACATGTACGGCGCGATCAAGCACCAGCAGATCCTGCAGCCGCTCACGGCGAGCGTCACGCGCTCGTCGGTGTCGTCGCTGAGCCCCGGCGGTGGTGCGGGGATGATGCGCAATCGGAGCCTCCGCGCTCAACCGGACCGCCTCACGACGCTGAAGCGCGGCAGTATCCGCGGGCTGCAGTCGATCCTGAGCGTGCAGTCGGGCGCGAGCCCGTACAGTAGCAATAGCAGCATCGACGGACGCGTCAGCCCGTCGCCGAGTTTTGCGACTTCCACACACGAGGTGCGTAGTTTGTGTTTTTTCTTTGGGTGTGTGCTGATTGAATGCGCAGGCGCTGTACGGCTCGAGCTCGTCGTTCCTCAACCCGGCGCTAGGCTTTGCGTCGAATCTGTCGCACACGATTATCCGGGAGGCGCAGGAGGACGACGACCAGAGCGTACAGAGCGAGGACTCGGAATCGACGACGATCAGCATCTCGGACGAGGAGCTCGCGCTGCTCGGCGCGCCGTGGGCAAAGGAGGGCATGCTCTGCCGCAAGCAGTACTGGGAGTCGGTCGGCAAGCGCGCAAAGGACAAGGCCTGGCTGGACGTGTTTGTCGTCATCCAGAAGGGCGAGCTGAATATGTTTACATTCGGCGACCACACGTCGGGCAAGTCGGGCACCTTTGGAGGAGGCAATTGGCTGGTGCGTGCTTCCCCGGGGGTTGTCGTCGTCATGACCTTATGTTTTCTAGGCTAACGCGCAACCTGTTGGGACGATCAACCTCGCGCACTCGCTGGCGCATGCGTTGCCGCCCCCGGGTTACCACAAGCGGCCGCATTGCATGGTGCTGACTATGGCCAGCCGAGGGGTGTACTTTTTCCAGGCGGGAACGGAGGAGCTCGTCAACGAATGGGTGTCGACGTGCAATTACTGGGCCGCGCGGACCAGCAAGGAGCCGCTTGCCGGCGGCGTCTCCAACATGGAGTACGGCTGGAACAGGGTGGCGGACGTGTACGGCGACGACGGTGGCGCGTCGCAGGCCGACCTGCAGCGCGACGACTACCCGGACACGATCAGCGTGCGGAGCGGGAAGAGCTCGCGGAGCAAGTACGGGTGGCGCGATGGGAATGGCACACTCCGCGGGACTTACTCTTCGCCGCGGGGGGACAAGACGTACGTTAACGACTGGAAGGCGCCGTTGCCGCCGTCGGTGGCGAGTGTACATGACGAGGAGACGCAGCTTGATGCACTGAGGAAGCATGTCGCGTCGCTCAAGCAAGACTTGGAGGTGCACAACGAGCTTCGTGGGCCGATGGCTGCATTAGTAGGTTTATTTTTGCTTGATCGACCTGTCGGGCCCTGACTCTGCTTCTAGTATCACCCACGGACTGCGAATGCTATGAAGGCTCAGAGCAATTGGGAAGAAAAGTCGCAGTATCTGCTGCGGGAGATTGTGAAATACGATCTATATATTGACTCGCTGCAAGCAGCGATATCCTTGCGGCTAAAGAAGCGAGGAGAAAAAGGTGTGTTCCTTGTCTCCATATCTTTGCGACTAAACTTAACTCTCCGAAAGCCCTGGAACACGCGCTCAGCCGTGCAAACCCAGTAGACGACCCCACTACGGGCGGCAAAGGATTTGGCCTCCAAGAGTCGATCTCTGAAGAGGTTGAGCCAACAACGCCCAATGCACACAACCAGTTCCCTCACCGCAGGGAGATGGCCGAGGCCGACGACGACGCTGACGACTGACCCAAGATTCGTTTTGTAATGATATATCTGCCCTGACCCCGGAAGGATCTTGCTATGCGGTACACTCATACCTTAATCATTTACCTGCTTTATTAAATCTGTCATAGCCCATGTTCTTCTATCTTTCCTCTGTTTCTTTCCGGGCAAATCTGTATATTTTCCGTTGGTACTCGTCGATCGCACAGGCTGTCAAAAGGTTTTGGTACACTTCGAGCTGGCTCAGAGAAACAATCAATAGTAGATTTCCATCTGTGTCCCCGCATACAGATCTAATTCACGGCCACCCGACATAAAAGCCAGAACATTTTCGGTGTGCATCCTTCAACCAATGGAGTACGTTAAGCGAGGCCCGCAATCTCGAAACTGACACAAGGTGTGTATATCAAAAAAATTACTCTAGGATTGTTCTGACATGGGACTAGCGAAGACCATGCTAAATTCAGGAATTGGGTTTAGAAGATACCAAAAAAAACGGACTAATAAATGACATTAGATCAGTCCCCTCCAATATCTCTGGAAACGAGGAAGCTCTTCGTCAGGTTCGACAGGTTCAAGTTCGACAGTACGGAAATGAGGGAACAGCAGAGCCCACCGGGCTAGTATGGACCTGTTCCGACTGCTGTGAAGGGACTTTGCTTTTGAACCAGCAGCTTTTCCCCCGTCGCGTGATAGTCCTGCGCTATGGTTGCGGTTGGCCGCCGCACGCCGTGAGCTAACGATTCGCTGCGTGGAAAACATATTAGCAGGAAGGCTTCTGGACAGAGAAGACTGAGCTTACTTACCCGTGTTTTCCGACTACTAATTGTAAGATGGCGCCAGCTGTTATTTGGGCTGACGGCAGATTTGGCTGAAAACGAGGCGGTAGACATGGGACATTCATCTCTCCCTTCCGCTAGCATAGGAATGTCACTGATCCCGAGTGTTACCTAGACCGAGCTGTAGGACATTTGTTATCGAAAATGAGTAGTGTTTCGCACATAATATTCCCAACGCGGATTACAACTGGCGTAGTCGAGGTATTCGGGTTCGAGGCTGTCAAAGTTGGGTGTGTCCTGGAAAATAATATACGTTAAAGTGATATCGAACGCAGTGTGAGGGGAAAGTAATACCAGAGGGATGGCTTGACGCCGGTCTGCTTGAACAAAAGCGAGCATGAAACTGATACACAGTGCCGTTGACGCGAGAAAATTTAGTAGGCGAGCCATATCGTTTGGTGGGTGATTCGACGGAAGTTACTTAGTCCTCGCTGTGCGCAGGATAATTTATGTATAACGACTCACGAGATCCCTACTCAAATCCCGTGGTACGGCTATAAGTTAGCTGAGCGCCTGATGTTTATTTTTAGATTCAAAGGTTATTTTTAGAACTGGTCTCTTACCAAAGTAGTAGACCTCTCAGATATGTATAAGCTGCAAAAATCGTCGACTGGCTCTTATTCTGGAAAGATAAAGTAGGCCAAAATAATTTCATGTGAAATAATCTAGAAACATGCAACTCACTGGGCTCAGGCAACACGGCCAATTGATGCCAACTTCAGGTGATTATTATCTTTGCCTTCCTTTGAAAGCACAGGTATGCGATAGAGTCAAGCCCTAGCAACTCATCTAATGCGCTGCTCTTTTCTGCATAAAATTGCATTGGTTTTGCATTGACTTGAGGTGCAGTAATACTACATCTACGCATACAAAGCGACGCGGGTTTTGGCCTGACCGGGACAACTTGTTGAGTATAAGTTTGAAATCCGTGTAAGCCTCCCCTCAGGCTTCCACTGCCAGATAGGTGGGCCAGATGCAAAGAAAAGTTAACTACCACGGCGACCGTGCAGAGCACGTATACACTGCACCGTACGGAACACAGATTCCCTGCTAGGATCAATAAAGATTGATGATTATCTTGCAGGACACAATGCCCAAGAGCGTCAGCATTCAGAAAAGTATTGAAGCACCGCCAATTTCATTGTACTATATCACGTATAATTTATGTACTACAAACTGTGCACGTCTGCGCTCAGGGCGAAGATCAAGAAAGAGGAAGCAATGCCAAATTTTACGATTAATTAGCAAGGTCCATACTTGGCGGCAGAAACGTGTGCTGCCAGTCCGCTGGCGCTGGTCTTGGGTGTGAAAATAGATCCACCCTTGGATATGTCTATCAGTCTCAAATAACGAGAAAAATGGTGGAGCGGCGTTACCTGGTTTGGCGCGTACCATACGGAGCCTACGTCGTCACTGGCATCTGTACCGAAATGGAATACTGCAGACTCCTGCGATCCAAGGAAGCCACTGTATTTGGCCACCCGCGAGGAACCGGCCATGTCGAGGTAGTATTGGAGGTGCTTGGTCCAAACGCCCTACGGGTCAATCATATTAGTACAGCATCGGGCAATGAAATAGCTGTGAAACCAACTTTGAAAATTTGCTTGATGGAACGTTCTTTGTCAGGGTTTGATGAAATGAAGTGGGAATTTAGGCTTACCTGATCCGCATCACAGACTGACCCGCCAGCAAGCGCGTCGTCGCACGATTCCTTTAGAATGCTGGTGCCGGCGGTGAGAAGTGCGACTGTGGCGTCGAGTGTAATTTCCGCCTGGTCGAGAAGCGTGCTATCGCCTGTGGCGACGAAGAGCGCGGCTAACCCAGAAGCGATGACGCCCTAAAAGTTTATGTAAGTCATTGCAATGCTCTAGAAACGAGAAGGGATTTGCCTGGTTGTACGTCCATGTCGTCTGATGTGCCAGAGTTAGTGGGAAGATTTAAAAGCCTTGAGAAAGCGAATGACGTACTTCGCCGTTGTTTTGGCAGGTGCTGCTGTCGAGTCCATCGTTAAAGAGGCCCTGCGAGTTTCGCATTCCAGAGGCCGAGACTGGTTTAAGATAATCAAAGCGTCAACGCAAATGGAATCCAATCAATATGATTTGACGTACTCCATGCCCATGCCTGACGTAAATTGTCAGTGTGGAAACCAACACAGAAGATCTTAGGGCATAATACTCACTTTCTGCGCGTTTGCGAGATAGGTAGGGTTACCATTTCTAAGGAAGCCTGACGCAGAGAGGAGCAAAAACAGCTCGTTGGTAATTGCGTTCTTGTACGTGTGAGCAGTCGACCACCATACGCCGCCGCCGCAAGTATCGTCCCATTGGCCTGCGATGATGTTATAGATTTCGCTTGCCGCATTCTGCAGGTATTTCATGAGAAATTGTACAACGGAGTATGGGTGTAGCTCACCAAGAACGCAGTATTAGACAGGCCTCGGTTGGCTTTGTAGTCCGCCATCTTCCACAGAGAGAGTACGACCCACTACAATGATATATGAGGGGAATTTACATGCTGAGAAGCTGCAGGCAGACGCACCCCAGCATCGTCGTTACTTCCGCCAAGGAGACTCGCCCAGTTGGTGTTTGGGTTGTTAGCTGACTGCCCGATGAATGATTCGTCTGCGACGGAGGCGAATTGGTCGGTCCCGGTCGCCAGCATGAGGTTGTGCAAATCCTCGAGTGTGTTCTAGATTCTTGTCAGAGTCTTTTTTCTATACAGCGTGCTATGTGGCGTACAGCGTCTGTCCACAGAGACCCTCCATTGTATTGGCCGTTCCCAGTGTTGAAGTATTCCGACTGGAGGCGTTCAGCGACACCCTGGAAAAGACGCTTGAGTATTTTCCCGATTATTAGAGAGGGGGTGAAATACAAGAGCAATGTTCAGGGTTGCTTGACATTGCTGAGCGGAAACCAGAGTGACAGCACAGGCGATTGAAACAAAGAGGGATTTACAGGAAGGCATGGCGTGTGGGTCGTGCAGAGGAACCCATTTTGCGAAGCCTTATATGCAGAACTATGGCCATCTGACAGGTTTATGGCTCGGTGTTTTGCTTGAAACAACTTCGAATTCGTCGTATAAAAAGAAAAGAAACGGAGTAGTCAAGGGGTGCGCATGGGTTGGATCATATGTGGTCATTATTATTATCCCTGTAAGTTATTTTTAGTAACGGCGTCACTTGTTATGGTATTTACCCAGCGCGCACAAGGCTAGTTCGGATCGATGAACAGCATCACAGTCATTTCGCAAATCAGAGGCCTTTCGATCAGACAGAGAGAAAGATGAGCGTCCAAGTAAGTAGAATGTACCATTCTGATCGAGTTTCAGACCTTCATTGGTTCGGAGTTTGCGCTGACTCGGATACAGCTTAATCTGCCCAAGTCTGCTCAAAATCTACTCTGCGAATGCTGCGAAAAGATAGATTTTTCTCTGTACAATCGGCGCGAGGACAAGAAGTATCCGATGCCGTCCAAGCGGCAGATGAGAGCCAACACATCGTGCCCATTTTGCTGCCTGTTAGTGAGCGCTTATATTCTTGACCAAATTCCAGATGATGGCCGGCATATATACGCTGAGTGGACCAAGGATCGAGGGTTCAACGTAGGCGGGGGAGTCAGTTTCACGGTCGTTTTTCTTGATGAAGATGGCCTATCGAAGTCTGCGCATGGAATGGGGCGCTACGTCCAGCCTACGATCCACCCTGCACTAGTGAACAAATGGATACGCGTCTGTGAATCCCACCACGGCCAAGAATGTGCCCCCACTCCCAATGTAGTGGCGACCTCTGAGCATCCTGCTGGATTGAAGATCTTTCGGATGATCGACGTCATCAATCAGTGTATCGTTCAAGTAGGACATGGCTGTCGATATGTTGCCCTGAGCTACATGTGGGGCCGAGTGGAGACGGTCAAGCTCCTGTCGCAAAACAAAGACCAGCTCATGGCCCATGCAGGTCTGCTGGCCTTCCGAAATCGTCTGCCACGCACGATTAACGATGCTATTGACCTTCTTCGCACCATTGGGGAACAATACTTGTGGGTAGACAGTATATGTCTTCTGCAAGATGATGCGGACGAGATGGGCGACGCCATAGGAAAGATGCACCTGGTGTATCGGGGAGCTGTATTCACTATATTGGCTGGGGCGGGTCAGGATGCGAATGCAGGTCTTCCGGGTGTTCACTTTGGTTCTCGGAGGGTGATCCAGCATATCGCGGAGGTGCAGCCAGGAATCCGGATGACAGTCATCGAGCCACTCTCTGGTTATTTGAATGCATCAAAGCATCTCACGCGCGGTTGGACGTACGTTGTCATTTCCATCTTGATATCGCCGCCGAAGTCCGGCCATTGAACACGAATTTCAGATTGCAAGAACACGTCCTATCTCATCGACTCCTCATCTTCCTCCCAAAGGGTATCTTCTTCCAATGCCACCAAAATTGCTGGAGTGAAGATACAATATACGACGACTTTCCTCCGGAGACTAACAAGCCATTGTTATTTGTTAACGGCGCGAATATGCGACTCGTTGGCGAAATTGATCCCACACCTTTCAAGACGTACGCCGACGTGATCCAAGGTTACTCTGCGCGCGAGCTAACGATGGAGTCGGACACCCTCAACGGCGCGGCGGGTGTCCTGAACGTCCTGTCTGCGCACCTGAAGTGCGATATGCTCTCAGGCCTGCCAACGGGGGCGTTTGACCTCGCCGTCCTCTTCTACGACCCCTGGGCTGATGGCCAGACGGGCATCAGGAAAAAAGGATTCCCTAGCTGGTCGTGGGCTGGATGGAAGAGACACAGCGCGCTTATGATGAGAGACAGCTCACCCGGAGAGATCAACCGCTGGTTGCGGACACAGACGTATATTGTCTGGTACAAACGGGATCCGCATGCCCCGGGGCCGAGTCTTGTTTGGACTGCGCGTGAGGGACTGACCGACGACGACATCGCGTATGCCACTCGAGACGCCGTGATCCCATATGGGCGCGCTGAAAGTACGAAGTCCGACTTGGGGTTCAATGAGACACCGCTTTCAGCGGTCGAAGTATTGCGTGGGTACCCGCTATTGCAGTTCTGGGCATATACAGTCCAGTTCACTGCCCTTGAGCACCCCGATGAGCGTGCCTGGCGTTTATGGGAGCGAACCGAGAGGATACGGGGGCGGGGTGGAGAATTGTGTGGTGGATTACTGGTCAACGATGCCAAGCTCCTTGAAGGCGTGGAGGGGCCTTACGAATACATCCTGCTTTCCAAAGCAGCAAGCTACGGGAATGAGTTCGGGTCACCGGTGCACAACATTTTCGAAGACTTCAATAACAAGCCTATCTGGTGGGTCATGCTAATTGCGTGGGATGGGCCAGTGGCGGAAAGGCGGGGACTGGGGTTCGTTTACGAGGATTGCCTAGAGTACACGACTCCTCCGGGAAAGGCTTGGAACGAGATTTTGCTGGCATGACCAATAACTGAGAAAGGGCGACGTTGGAATACAATTTTTGTGGAAACGCGTTTGGGTCACTAGTTCACAACGTTTTAGAAGAATAGAGCGACATGCGCATCCAGTGGAGACGGCCGATGGGTGTCCCGAGCGGGTCGCTGGCTTGAGGGACGGTGCGGACGCGGTGGTTCGGTCTACGTTGTGGTAAGCAACGACGGGATTCTAGCTACGTTGGTAAATGTGATGGGGATGCCATCCACCCTAATCCACCAGTGCTGGTGAGTCGTGTTAATCGTGCAGGAGGGACCGGGAAGGAACTGGGCGCATTTACGAGGATAACTTCCGTGGGCAAGGTATGGAAGTAGATTCTGCCAGCTTCACCGAAGATGCGACTTGTGGAAAGAATCTTGATGGGGTGCGTCTTGCACGCCAGTCCAAGACAAGTTATTCGAGGATTGGGCGACAGGCCTATAGGGAGTCAGGTTGATTGTGTAAGATGGACCAGTCACCAGTGGCGGAAAGGCGGGGACTGGACTTCGTTTACGAGGATGGCCCAGAGTAAATGACCAACTTGGACCTTGACCAATGAAAGGAAGGAGGAGCCGTGGCTTATGAATGGAATCTTTGCGCCAGTCCGCAGCGTTTTCAAGGATCTGAATGATTGAACGACAAGCCTATCTGGTACTATGCTGAGTGTACGGGTCTGGGACCACTGCGACTGGCCGGTTGACAAGTAGCAGAATGCGGGGACTGGGCAGTGTTCACCAAGACTGGCTAGGATACATGACTCCTCCCGGAAAGGCTTGGAAGGAGATTTTGTTGGCTTGAGCAACAGAAGGAAAGTGCCGGGCTTCATTTACGAGGACCGCTTGGAATAGGTACATGTCGCCCGCGGGCAAAGTTTGGAAGGAGACTTCCCCAGCTCGACGCAGACTGCTCAATGCAGCGCTGATGGCGGAGAAAAAGAAAAGAGAGTTTATTCATAGACTCATCGCCTTTGCCGCCCGCTAGTACGAGGATCACGTGTATGATTTGGCGCCCCTGGGCCTGGCGCTGTGAGCTGTCCACCGCCGCCCACCTCTCTCCGTACCGCCATGCCAGACACGACCGACTTCAAGGCCCTCCACCGGGTCATCCGCTTCATCTCAGACCTCGCCGTCGGCTCGTTCTTCCACGAGCTGCGCGTCATCGGCGGCGAGAACGTGCCCCGGACGGGCCCCATTATTGTGTGCGTGTTGTCGCTGCGCTGCGGTGCATTTCTGGGCGCTGACGGGGGGGTGTAGGACGGCGACGCACCATAACATGATGCTCGACCCCGTTGTGTTGTGTGCGTGTTCCCCTTTGTCTGTCTGAGTGGCTGCTGACTGGCGCCCGTTCGTAGCTGTGGGCTTTCCATACCGCCGGATGCTCAACTACTGGAGCAAAGGTGTGCATTCCCATCCTGTCTCGCCATGGCCTTGCTGACGCCCGCCTGCAGCGAGCCTCTTCGCGCACCCCGTGATGCGCTACATCCTGTTCTCGTCGGGGAACATCCCCGTGGACCGCAAGTCGAAGGACCGGCAGGTGCTGTTCAAGGGCACGATCGACGCGCTCGCGGCGGGCGAGGCGGTCGCGCTGTTCCCCGAGGGCACGAGCTACACGGAGCCGCGCATCATGCAGGTGAAGGACGGCGCGGCGTGGGCCGCGCTCGAGTACACGAAGTGGGCGCGCGCGCAGCCGGGCGGGGCGCCGCCGGTGACGATCGTGCCGGTGGCGATTGTGTATACGAATAAGAGCAAGTACCGTAGTCGGGTATGTGCTTGCCTTGCTTGTGCGGTGCTGTGCTGACTGGCTGCAGGTCATCATGGAGTGCGTGGGCCGCGTGGGGCGTGGGGCTGGCGCTGACTTTTGCTGTGCAGGTTCGGGCAGCCGATCAAGATGGACGAGTATGAGGACGAGTTCTTCTCGGATGTGGAGGGCGCGCCGCGCGCGGCGGTGAAGCGCGTGACGCAGCGCATCGAGACGGAGCTCGTGCAGACGAGCATCAACGCGCCGGACTGGTGAGTCTGTGCGGCGCAGGGGTGCATGCGCTGACTTGTCGCAGGGACACGCTCTACGCAGCGCGCATGGCACGCGGGCTTCTCTGGGAGAACGAGCGCGACATTGCCACCGAGGACTTTGTGGCGGTATCGCAGACGTGAGTCGCTCATTTGTGCGCCTGGGCGGAGCTAACGGCGGCGCGCAGGCTCGTCGACCTGTTCACGGACCAGGAGCTCACGCCAAGCGCCAAGGCGGTGCGCCGGAATCTGCTGAGCTACTATTCGCTGCTGCAGTCTACACATTTATCGAACTCTGTGCTGTCGTCGCTCCCGCTGCCGCGCACGCTCGACCCTAATACGCCTGCGACTATTCCGGGCCGGCTCTATACCGTTATGATTCTGGTGCGCGATACGCTTGCGGCGCTCCTGCCGCTCCCGTTCTTCTTCATTCCGCTGGTGGTACATGCGCCCGTGTACATCATGGGCAGCCTCGGGGCGCGGCTCGTGGAACACGAGGAGGAGACGCAGGCGCAGAACAAGGTGGCATTTGGGCTGCTTTCCCTGCTGCTCATCTACCCGGCAACGTTTTTCTTCCTGTGGGCCCTGTTCTTCTACACGCGGATCGGCGCTATTTTTGCGGCGCTCATTGTCTATCTGTTTGCGGTGTACCACATCAAGATGATTGACGGTGGGGAGGCCTGCTATTTTAAAATAAGCGAGAACTGACCTCATGACGCGTTCCTGCAGGCAACTACGAGCGGTAGGTGCAATGTATACATATTGGGGCGCCTCGCTGACGGTGCTACAGGGCGAAGCGGTTCATCGCGGCGTGGCGGGTGCTGGTGGGGGTGTGGATGCCGAAGCGCCTGGACATGTCGGCGTCGGCGGTCGCGCAGTACACGCAGCCGAAGACGCCGCCGCGCAGCGTGTGGATCGACAAGCCCGCCGCGCAGGAGATTACGGACTTTCAGCTGCAGCCCGAGCCGCCGGTGAAGGCGCGCTCTGCGCGGCGACCGCCGTCCCGGCGGCTGATCCGACATGTGCTGCGTGCGCGCGTGGAGGCGGCGAACGCGCTGGCGGGGTTCCTGGGCGAGATAGCGCGGACGCGGAAGCGGGTGCATGCAAGCGGGCACCTGGCGAAGGGGCGCGGGTGGCGCGATGGGGCGGAGGTTGTGGCGTATCTGCGGGAGCGCGGGGCCAAGGTGCCGTCTGTGCCGCTGACGGACGAGTGGGCGGCGGGCAGCGACTACGAGGGATATACGACGGAGGAGTAGATTTGGGATTACATACATTATGCTTACTAGTTGCTCAACGCCGGTGTTCAATGAAACGAGGCGCAGATGGTATCCGCGTGCTTCTGCGGTTGAGTAATGCGACGCGCCACCTGGCTACGCGGTGTCAGATTTGTGCGGGAGCAGGCCACGACGTTGGGATGGGCATTGTATTAGTGTGTGAATGGGGGAGGATCGGTGAAGGATGATTAGATTATCAGCGCCTTGTCTGCGCAACGTTGCTCTTTCCCAAACCACCATGGACTCGCTCTTCGCACAGACCCTGCGCGAGCAGGACGCCATCTTCTACGCAACATTCCCCGCCGCCGCCGCGTCCAGGATCCAGGAGGAGGCCCAGCGCCAGCTGCAGCTGCACTACGACTACACCGACGACGTCCCGCCGCTCGAGGTCGCCTTCCCGCCCAGCCCCGTCGAGCGCCCGCGCCATGCGCTGCACCCCGCACACCCGTACCACCACTTCGCCGCCCGCCACGTCAGCCCCGACCAGCGCCCCCACGCCCCGCCGCCGCCGCCGCCAGACCAGGTCCGCATCCACGCCATGCGCCTCAGCCCCCTCCCCCGCAACAAGCACCAGCCCCTCGAGAAGAAGCCCCCCCTTGCCTGCCTCTTCTGCCGCGGCCGCAAGATCGCCTGCGGCTCCCCGCTCCCCGGCAGCCCTGACAAGACCTGCAAGTGCGTGCCTGCCTTTGTCTGCCCCCTTTTGCTGACGTCCCCCGCAGTCAGTGCCAGCGCCGCTCGCTCCAGTGCGAGTACCCCTCCGAGAGCAGGCGCGGCATGCGCAAGAAAAAATCAGTCGATGTCCCCGACACAGACACCCCGCCCAAAGAGGCCCCTGCCACCGATCCTGCTCCATCTGCCGCCGCCTAAATCCGTCCCTGCTTTCTTGTTGTTTTCTTGGGAATACTATCATATTGCTTTCATAGTTGTCGTCGCTTTCCAGCAGCCTGGCTCCATTCCCCAGTAGCCGCTTGTATATAATTTGTATTCCGTATCCCAGTCAAATTCTTGATACATGCCAATGTACATATTCAGTCTCACTCAGTCCCGCCGTGCTGCCTTGCTCGTCCGCCGTGACGACCGCCGCGGCCCGTTCTGCCCTGCGTTTGCGCTGCTGCCAGGCGCGTCATCTTCCTGAAGGGGCGTCAGCTCTCCGCGCACACGCTTATTCAGACCTTTGGCTGCAGCACCTGGATTCCCGTCCCGCGCCGTCGCATACGCAATCATCTCTGCAGGCAGCTCCTCCCCCTCTTCCTCCTCCGCCAGCGCACGCCGATGCAGCCGCCTGGGGCGCGGCGAGCGCGAGCTCTCCGCGCCCTCCTCTTCAATGGGCGGCAGCGGCGGGTGCTCGACCGCCATCGAGTTGTCCACCGTCTCCGTCACCCCGTGGAACGGAAAGTGCTGTCGCAGCCAGTCGTGGTGCATCGCGTTCGTCAGCGACATGCGCCGCGTCGGGCGCTCCTGCAGCAGGTGCCGGATAAAGTCGTGGACTGAAAATACAATGAGGTGAATAAGCGGTCTAGGTGCAGGTCACGCACTTTCTAGGCTCAGTCCGCGGCCTTCCAGAGCGGACCAGTCGACGCGGCGCGTCAGGATGCGCGTCCGCACGTCCACCGCGTCGTCCTCGTAGAACGGGCCCTGGTTCGTCACCCTGCCCCTTCATCAGAACAGCGGCACAGGCGGTGAAACGGGCACCTACATGGAAAACACGATGACGCCCACGCTCCAGCTGTCCACCAGGTTGTCGTACCCGTCCGGCGCCTCCTGCACCACCTCGGGCGCGAGATAGGACGGCGTGCCGCACATCGTCTGCAGGGGTGTCAGCGCGGAAGCCACAAAAGCCTGCTGCTTACCCGGAGCATCGTCAGGCTGTCGACGACCTTGGCGAGCCCAAAGTCGGCCACTTTGATCAGCGGCGGGCGATCCATTGTGAGGAGCACATTCTGCGATACCGTCAGCACTCATAAATTAAAAGAAGAGGGGCTAACCTCGGGTTTCATGTCGCGATGGGTGATCCCTTTAGAGTGGATGTACTGTACTGCCGTTAATAGATGGGTTATTCGATGTGTTCCTGCTCACCGATAACGCGTCGCACATCTGGTACGTGATGTCCCTTGCATTCAGCTCCTCCAGCCCCGTCTCCGACTTGAGGATGTGCTCGAGCAGGTCCCCGCCCTCCACGAGCTCGAGCACCAGATCTGCCCAGCGTGAGCACACAAAACACCCCGGCCACGACACACGCACTGATGCTGTTGTCGTCGTGGAAGAACACCTCGACGAGCTTGCACACGTTGCGGTGCTCGAGCTTCTCCATGATGCTGATCTCGCGCGCGAACGTCGCGTGCCGCGACGCGCCGTTCTGGCGCACCGTCTTCGTCGCCCCGATCATCTTCACCGCGTACCACGCGCCCGAGCTCTTGTGGATCGCGCGCCGCACCGCCGCGAAGGAGCCCTTGCCCAGCTCGATCCCGACGTCGTACGCCGCGTACAGCCCCGTCACCGGCGCCCCCGCCGCCGTGTGCCGGTACACGAACCCTGCGGGCTGATCAGCGCGCGATGCGGGCGGAGAAAAATGGCTCACGGTAGTCCTCGAGCCCGCCGTTGTGCGCCTGCGGGATCGACGTCCCGAACGCGATCTCGTTCCCGTCGTGCAGGATGCGCGTGTTGTACTTGCCGATCTTCTCCCCGTTGATCTGTAAAAGCATTAGTAGACCCCGGCGCGGGCGAGGGGGGGGACTCACAAAGGTGCCGTTGCTCGAGAGGTCCTGCACGGTGATGCTCGACTTGTCGTGGTCCTTGCCGTCCCAGGTGATCACGCAGTGCGTGTTGCCTGGCACCGGCGTCAGCGCCCACGGCGGCGGAGCGGGCGGGCGGTGGCACTCACTGATTTTGGGCCCGGGGAGCACGACCTGGTTCTGGTCGATGTTGCGCCCGATCGTGTACCGCGGGTGGATGCGCCAGAAGTCGATGCGCGTGAGCGCGACGCTGCACGGCTGCAGGAAGCCCCAGAGGTGGCTGTCCACCGCCGGGTCCGGCGGCTGCGACGCCTGCTGCGTCGACTGCGTCGGCTGCGTCTCCTCCTCGGCCTCCTGCGAGTCGTCCTGCGCACTCGCGTCGTCGTCGTGGTCCATGCCGTAGTCGATGGAGTCCTCTTCGTACATCTTGGGGGTATAGTGTAGGGAAGATGATCGCTCGCGAATCACCGTGCTTTATATTTGGACGCGTTTGAAAGCCCGCTCAGTGGCCTTTCTCCTGGCCCTTTTATCATGCTGTGCTTTCATCTGCCTTTTTTTATTGTTGTATTCTACGCAAACTCTATCATAAATCCGGGACGCAAATTTCTCCATCGGCAGACGTGATAAAGCCCGGCTGGCAGGAGCCTGAAAGAAAAAAAGTCAGCACGTTGCCCGAGGCGTGTGCAAGCACCCTTACCGATGGCACATTGTCCCCGTCGACACCGGACCTTGTCAACGTTAGGGATGGCGCTGCAGTCTCGCCCACCGTCTGCGTTCTTCAGGCCCCCCACAGAGAACGCTACGCAGCCCCCGCATGATCTGTGCCGCCGTCAGCCCTTGCCCGGGCCCAAAAAAGTATGACTCACTCAAGGTCGTTCTCAACATCCACACACTCGAAATTAGACGTCGAGTACTGGTGGACGTGCGCCTTGCGCCAGTTGTACCCGTACACCGGGCACGCCTTCTGCCCATGCCTGGCGCACATCGGCGCGTGGGCGACTGTGCGTCTTTTAAGGGTCGGCGCCGGAACATACGGAGACGACGCAGCTAATCGGGAAATTTAGACGTCATATCGGGCAGAGAATTGGGGTCACATACGGCATACGCCGCTGCTCGACTGGGTGCATGTCGTGGAAATGGCCCAGGCGCCTGGTGTCGCGGAGCACTGCGAGCTGATGCTCCCAGGGTTCGAATACGGCGCTTGGTTCGAACATCTATTATATAAATACGTTAATTCTTTTGGCAGGGACGGAAAGAAGGATCCCTCCTCACGCCTGGCAATTCGTATTCCCCGGATGGTCCTGAAAAAAAAGAAGTCAGCCTCATGATAAAAAGAACCAAGGGACGCGTACATTGAACCACCCCGCTGCGCATTGACAGCAGCTAGTCGCCGCTTGGATACTGTTGAACGACCCCGCCGCGCAATAGACGCAGGCCTGCAGGCCGCCCGTCGAGTAGGTACCGGGTGAGCATGCCTGCGGGTTGTTCTGGCCCGTCGAGCACTGGTACCCAGCCGGGCACCCAGTGCACGACGACGACCCCTGCACACTGGCGTACGTCCCAGTGGGACACTGCAGACACGCGGTCAGGCCACCCGGCGAGTAGTACCCTTGCTGGCATTGCTGCGCCCCGTTCGAAGTGCACGCATAGCCCGCGGGGCACGTACCACAGGATGATGCCCCCGTCGAGAAGCTCCACGTCCCTGAAGGACAGCTCAGACACGAGCCGACCCCCCCTGGAGAGTAGTACCCGATGCTGCATGCCTGGGGCGTGGTCGTCCCTGTATTGGCGCACGAGTACCCTGCTGGGCATGCAGTACAGGTCGCTTGGCCGGATGCGGTGCCGTATGTTCCCGCTGGACACTGCGAGCAGCTCGTAGCGCCTGCGTTAGAGTAGTAGCCCTTCTGGCATATCTGGGGAGAAGAAGTCCCAGAATTGGCACATGTGTATCCCGCAGTACATGTGGTGCAGGATGCGGATCCTGTCGTACTTGTAAACGTTCCCGACGGGCAGGCTGTGTCGGAAGTTGCCTTGGTCGAAGATACGTAGTACCCTGCCCTGGCCAGAGTGCAGCTTTTGGCAGAGGATTCTATCAAAGTAACAGTGAAACAATGTCCTGGGAGGGGTGTACAATCACTTACGACTGCTGTAAGAACCAGCAGGACAGTCGGTACAAGGGGAACTTCCTGTGGACGAGTAGGTGCCGGCTGTGCACGAGGTAGCCCCAAAAGAATGTGGTACAAGGAGGGAGATCACCAGAAAAGTGGTCCAAATGTCCGCGGGCATTGACGTCGACATCTACAGTGTGCAAGCGAAAGAGTGAAAATAGGGCATTGTCCCAAATGCTGCCCGAAAGGCACTGAAAATTCTCCATGCTACGGCCAAAATATCACTACATTTTGGTGTCGGGTAAGCCCAGAATGAGTGATCCGTTACGGTGATCGAGATGGGTCAAAAACCGTCGTCCAAGCTTGATCATAAAGAATGGAGCATGGATCTCAAAGAAATGTCGAGAGCGGCTATTTCTTTCGGTCCCGTGCGGCAACAACCACCCACTAAGAGGCGCTCGTTGATGCCTTCTGTTTCCACGATCCTGGCCAACTCTTGCGCCCATTCTTTGGCATCAGTCCCGACCGCAATCCACGCTTGCTGTGCCTCATCGTAAATATCACTTCCGTTCGGATATAGGATCAACCATGGCGCTGATCTTTCATTTTGTTTGAAGTAGTTCTTGACCTGTACACTGAGAGGACGGATGTATTTCAATGAGGTGCAATTGATTCCGAAACCAGACGGAGCGGCAAGTAGGTCCGCTGTCCCCTCTTTTCTGAAAGCTGCGTCGAGCAATTCAGTGAGTTGGACTTTGACCCCGGGGCTTGAAGTGTCTTCGGGCAATTCTCCGTTGGGAAAGACGCAACTGATCCACCACGGCTTCGTCGTGTAGTCGCGTTTCTCCGCGGCAAGTCTCTGCTGCAGCCATCCCATCGCTTTCCGGATAGCCGTGACTTCTCTCCGAAGCGGGACCGTTTCAAAGGCGATGCAGTCTATGCACTCCCATGTTTGCGCTTCCGCAGCAAAAACAGCCAAGCGTTCCAAGTGGAAGTTTGCCAACGCATCGACAGCTAAGAGCTCATCCTCGGAGTTGTCGAACCGGTTTTTATTCGGACCGCCGGGAATGTATTCGCGTGGGCCGTACGGTGGAGGATAGAATGCCTGGAATTCTTGCGTGGGTCGAAGCGTGGCACCGAAAGGGCCCAGCGAGAGCGCGACAAAAACAGATGGGTGACGGTCAGCGCATTGTTCTGCACCGCTATGAATTCCTGTGGCGGTCTGCGCCTGAAACCTCGATCTGGCTTCATGTGCGAGATGTACCGATTGTCGCATGAGAGTCTTGGATGATTCTTCACCGAAACCCGCGCGACTAAAAGTCTCTAACGAGCATTGGTATCTATAAAAGTCTCTTCAGTTTGCATAGCATTTAGGACGAGAGCCGAAAATATACTTGCGTCGATGTGGAGATAAGCCTCGCTCCGGCCTCCAGAAATCCCAAGTGGGCCTTGACAAGCACCTCTGGGTCACTTAAAATTGCATGGGCCGACCATAAAGGAGAGTTTGAGACAGATGGCCCAAGTTCAGCCTCCAAGACTGTCCCCTGTAAAAGTGGATATTTAGAGTTTAGACGATGTATGCCACAGCAACAAATTACGACACATACCAGGCCTCCATCCATGACAACGGGGGAATGTTGGAATAAGGTTTCAAATCCATGTAGTAGATGCTGTGACATAACTATCAAAATACTGCTTCGTGGCTGCTTGATGACTGCCAATGCAGTGACAGTTTTACAGCGCTAATCCAGGGATCAGGCCGGGCCGGCTCGAGAGATCCAAACCTCCACGGCCAACACAAAGGAATGTTTTACACACAAAGGCTAAGCCACGCCGTAATCTGGCCGTTATGCGCGAAGGTATGTGGCAGTATTCTCACGAAGCTGCGCAACGAATTCAAATGCGGCAAAGCAATCACTGATTTACGCTGCGGTAGCCTCTTCAGGATTTTTGGAGCAAAACAGGATATCTATATAAAAATCCCTTACATTGCTTTGGACTTTACCGGGCTTTACCTGGTGTATGTTTGGAATTTTATGAACACGCCAAGAATTACAATGAAAGCATATCTACCAATGAGCTCACAACTATATCATATGATATTTCGAGGCACAGCCAAGATGCAGCAGCCAGCTAACATGACGGTTGGCAAAGTACTGGGTTCAAGGCCTTGACATCGGGGGCCTTGACATCGGAACTGCACAGTAGTATACCCATACAGAATTAGTAGAAGAATCGAGCATGCACAAGATTCATCTATGTGGCTCATCGCCATCCCAATATATTCAGACAGGTATAGTGTATACATACAAAGTAAAAGTACAAGTCCAACCCTCGAAGTCCAATCTACGAGTACTAAGTGTGGCATCTACCATTTTGACGGAAGGCGTCCCGAAAAGCAATTAGAAACATTTATTGCGGGTTTATTGAACCGCCTTCTGATATCCATACGTAGTCTGTCCAAGATTGAAGTGACTCCGGTCATCATCGCCGTTGGAAATGTTTACCTTGGCACGTTCTTGTCTAAATTGTTTGGGCAAGAAGGAAAGCCCAACTGCATATGATACTGGTAGGAGCTGGGAGAAAATGTGTAAGCTTTGAGCAGAGGCGCAATCTCATCCCGACGTACCACCACCCACACCCAGAATACAACATTGACGGATTTAGGCAAGGCTTCCCGGCCAGTCGATACTACCCACTCATGATCATATCCAGAATGCACTTGGAAAAGAGCGAGGCCGATGATAGCTAAACCTAGAACCGCATGTAGATAATTCTGCGCGGGGCGGCGTTTACGATCAGCCTTCTTGACAAAGTGGATGAACGCTCCGAGACCACATTGAACAAGGTAAAGGACAAGAAGACCGATACCCCATTTCTAGTACGAGTGATCAATGATTGATAGATGGATGTAAAGTTCAAGTCGTATCATACCTTGTGATCATCATCGAAATGAACAGCGTGGGCCTGGCTAACAGAGGCGATTCCAAGAGCAATGCCAACGATAATGACAATTCCAGCTTGGTTGGAAAAAGTAAGCAGCAATCGTCAAAACAAACGGAGAATCAGTACCAATGCCGAATTGAACGATCCAATGACCCTGGAACCAATTAGATACGAAGGTTCGCATATACCGCGCCAGAAGGACACCAGCCGGCAAAAGCAGGAGAAATCCGATGGTGCAGAGGATGGCATGAGCAATAATTAACTTCTCATACTGAGCCAAAGGGATAGACAATGAGCCCCCTGACCCATCAGAGGCAGTCGGAGTTGTAGTGTTCCCCGAGGAACTGCCATTACTGGAGATTACGTTGGCTTGGAGGTTCAGCGTGAGAGTACCATAGTCAAGGTGTTGGATGAGGGTCGCTGTTGGATCGGCCGAGTTAGGGTCGGTGGTGCCATAAGCATAGATGATGGGTTGAGTGACGTCCGTATTTGACTGAACAGGTATATCGGTAAGAACGCCAGGAAGAATGGAAAGGAAGAACTAACAGGGATCGTGTACGCCAGGCTAGGTGTCGTTGTCGAGATCTAGTTAGCGCAGATTTATTAGCTCGATACTTTACCGCGCTGTCAAATGCATGTAAACACTAACCGTGCTTTGTGCTTGCAAGGCCGAAGCAGTTCTCGGAGGGCTGGAATCTGTTGTTGGCATCACTTCACTTGAAGCCTTCCGCTGGGAGAGAATGACATCGCCATTATTCTGCCACATGATGACCATTGGTGTGTTGGCCATTTGGGAACCAAAACCCCTGGACAAATACAAGAAATTAAGTCAAGGCCTTTGCGGAGAGAGACGATGCCATACATGGCCATCCATCCGAATTGAGCTTTACCAAGACCAGTGAGTACATCTGACCTGGGAATGAGAATCGAAATGCTATACAGGCAGATAAAAAAGCGTACATGTAGTCTCCGATCCATTGACTGTTGCCGCTATGCACATGGTCTGTGGGTTACTAATGAGCTTGGATTCTTGTCGCCAAAGCAAATAATGGGAGGTACCGAGCTGCATTGCGTGTCGCCAGTCACAGTGACTTGCGACGCCTGCGCCGCTGTTGCTGTTGAAGTTGAAGTTGAGGTTGAAGCTTGTGATGATGTCGTGGATGAGCTGCCGCCATCGCCGTCGTCGTTACTATCGTGCCCAGAATTTATACCACGACCATAGCCCTAAAGATGTCGATGAGCGATGCTCAAGAGGGTAGCCCGTAATATACGGACCTGAGCAACGACGAGCTGGGATAGGAGAGGCAGAGAAACACAAAAGAGACGAAGGAGGAACATGATCGGCGGTAAGGGGGTAAGGAGGGACAAGGGAGGATTTAAAACGAAAGGAAAGCGGTGCTACGCGCTGCGCAGCGGCCTTGAGCTAACAGGAACAAGAAAACGGGGAAACGGGAGAGGGTGAGGATCCACTTGCTTGATGGGTGAGGTCTTGGCGAAGACGGGCGAAGGCATCAGTCTATTATTAGGTCATAGTTACTTGTCATTCATGCGACGTGCTCGATGTTGCCTTGTGTCTCCGCCAATGGAAGGAACAGCATCTCAAACTCTTCCGCAGTCTGCCCAATTACCCCAAACGCCCCCTGCAGCGTTTGTCCCAAGAACTCAAGTTCCATAGTCACTCCCTTCATCGTCAATGCGTATGCGAAAAATAACAATTGCTGAGATATCTTGGCATCACGCTTTTTCACCACGTCTAGCCTGCGAATGGCCTCAACCTGTTAACCTCCGATGAGCGCTTGCAAAAATAGAAATGCGCAGCAAGCCGTACCAGTCTCAATCTTGATTTCTCTACTGGAGGTAGATAGGGAGGTAGCGGAGCTTTAAGCCGGAACGAGGACGCTAGTGTTGAAAAGCTTAGCATAATATTGCCAACCATCTCACGCCGCTCCCTGTTAACCGGGAGAATAAAGTCTTGCCGTACACTCTGCAGACGTTTCAGTTACTTAGTATGGGAGTATACAGATTCTCCATGGAAAAAGAATAACTTGCCGTATACCTGAAAAAACCTTAGTGGATAATACTATGAAATTAATGAAATGCGTACCATTCTTCACGTGTAGTAACACATCGCATGCTGTGCAATTTGTCCAAAATAGTTTGCAGACTGATCAAGATTTGACGATAAAGTGCGACAGGAAACGGCCCTTTGAGTCGAGGCTCGTGTTGCGTTTGAGCGAGCAAAGTTTGGAGTTCAATGAGCTTTATTTGCAAGTGTAGCTCCCTGAAAAATATATTGCAATGAATATGATATCACACCGCAATGAATACATCAAGAGACATTGCCATGAACTCCTGGATAGAATTTGCGAGTCTACTCGTTGCGGAATGTCTTGCGTTGTTGCGATTAGAAATTCCCGGATTGGGATCTTCCGTTTCTCGGTACACGGGTGCAAAAGAGTTGGAAGCGACCAAACGGGTATATAGCCATCCGATATTCAAGCAAAATCTGCTTATAGATGTGAATTTAATTTTCAAAGGATAGCGGCGGATACGAACTCGCTGAGGGACTTCATGAGTTCCCTCCGTGCTTCGGCGGGCCACCAGAATCGAGACACAAACGCTGCCCATAGAACACCCGCTATCACGGCGACCGCGCGATGGAAACCAATGTTAACAACAGAAACATCACTTTGTCGGAGATTATAGCTGAAAACAACTTGAGGTTAGAGTACCAAAAATAAGGTGTCAAATACAGACATACCAGTAGAGACAAGTAAGATTATACGTCAACAGCACGAATCGCGACGCAGATATGTATTTCGGCTTGGCGACGGCAAAGTAGAAGCAAGGAATCGAGAACAAAAAACCGGAAATTGAGAGAGCTATTGCATCGTCCGGGAACAGCGAATATAACGCGACAGCAATGGCTGCGCCAAATCTAGGAACAGCACGAAAGAGTTGTCAATCGACATTGGGGCGAAGTATAGGAGTGTGGATCCTACAAGGTTCCGAGGACACGTTGAAAGCTGAGATAATTGGTCTTCAAAGAACGGTGAGTGCCAAATAGAAGGTGGCCATAGAACCGCTTACAGCACCGATAGTCGGAGAAATCACCACAAAGAACTGGCGTGGTATGCATTTTAGTGCACGTTTCTTTAATACTTGAAAGTACTTACGGAAATCAACGCCCAATCTCCCCAGTATTGCAGAAAGATAGGGCGAGTGGAATCGAGAAATGCCGGAGTCGCGAGGATGGCAGTAGCCATCCCAGCTCTGATTCCATACTTAGTATCCCTTTCTTTCAACCTTTTACCAATAGACCAGATAGTCTGATAAACCTTTCCCATGAAAGTCAACGTGTCGCGACGAGGTGTTTGTATGGTATCTGGGGCATGAGGTCGAATTTTCGGAAATGCTGGATGAGTTTTTCTGTGCGGAGGTATGATATATACTATAGCCATTATCAGTTAAGAACAGTTGGGTAATTATGACAACCTACAGATGCTTTTCCGCAGATTCAGAGTCCTCCGACGACCGGCACGTCTTTTTTGCAAGGAAAACCGTAAATTGGAGCAGGTGCGATGTATCCAGGCCATACTCCTGCGCCACCACATGTCCCGCCGCAATAGACGTTGCTCGAAGCAATATATCCGCTCCACTGCGTCAACGAGTAATATTAATTCTTTGGCAAATTCTTGTAGGGTAAAAATGAAACTAAGTCCAATGTCTGTAAGTAGCAATTTTGAAAGAGGCCTTTCTTAACTCACAAATAAACTAGGAAGACGTTTTCGCTATCTCCTTCTGCGGTTAGAGGATTCAGCTCCGGGTTGATGGGCATTTGGCTTCCAGAGGACGTAGGTCGAGACAGGACATTTGCATCACTTCGTCGGTACAGTCGTAACACCGCATGGTTCGATGTACTCTCGAACCGTACTAGGGCCGCTTCAATACCATCTATGAGATCGGAGAATTCGTGAGGCTGAGTAACGTCTTCTGGGTGATTGTTCTTCTGCTGAGACTTCAGACAGACATCGCGAAGTTTGTTCAACGTGTGCGTGGAGGCAGACTGGTTACCATGTAGGTCAAGTTAAAGCCAGAGATTGATAGGTCTCAAAAGGAAACTCACTGATAACGCCTTCATCGGTGGACCCAGTTCATCCACCAAATCTCCAAACATCTCAGCGGCAGCTTTCAGCATCGATTCGCCTTCGTCCACATGAACTTCGTCATGATCAGCAGACGGATGTTCTGTACCCGCTCTATGCTTTAAGCCAGCCTTTGTTAGATCATACAGCAATCGAGTTCCGCTGCGCAACCCATTGAGATGTTGCGCAAGGCGATTCAAACAGTCAACTGTGTCCTCATATGCCCTTCCCCCAGATATCAGCGGAAACCCAGTAGCAGGGTCGAGCTCTCCCTCGTCGCCTAGGCTGCCAGTCAAAGCCCACTCGCTTTTGGCCTCCCTAAGATTTTTTTGAAGAGAGGTAAAGCTGTTCTGGTGATCTTCAACAGCCTTTTGGATCTTCTCCAAGTTCACGATGTGTGATTTGCTATCCTCTTCCAATAGGAATATCCCAGTCAGCTTCGGGAGTAATGTCGAGAACGAGTCGATGGTTTTTGTCATGCTGAGTCGTAGGTTTGAAGTTGCGGTTTGCGGCCATATTATGTAGCACACGAGATTCGAAATCAGTGAACCAAAGAATATGATGCCAGAGACTTGAATCAGTGCATCTAAGCCGCCTTCTTTGACGACGCTGTTGGAAAATCATTTAACCATTGGTACCATGAGGTCGTAGAAGTTTACTTGCACGACGAATATAATGATGACCGTCATGCTACACGCTGTAAGCAAATGAGCAAATGTGTCGGAACATCTCAATGATAGGTTTACCAGTGTTGAAAGACGGGTTTTCCTGTAAATTTATGAGTGTCTACAAAGCCTGAGATTGAAAAATCAATCATACCATCCAAAGCTTCAGCCACGCCAGAATGCTTATACTGACTGCAATCCATGTTATTGCAACAACATCCGCTAACCACTCCCAACCCGGCCGGACTTCAAAGAACCAGAACATCGACATCGAAACTAGACAAACGGCCCAAGCATAAACAACGCCGAAGAGACAAAAAAGATCCGCCTCAATCATGGCACCAGCTGTTTTTGCTGGGTTAAAGTAAACGGCGCTATGAACCGAACACGACAATGAACATCATTTGATATTAAGCATATGTGCATTGACGTACATTGTAGCGACCATATGGCCACTTGCGGAGGGTCCAGATGTGTCCAGGTCGCTGATAAACTGCGAGAGAAGAGGCGAAAAGGTGAACAACGCCGCAATGAAGTAGGCAATTGAGCATTTAAGGATGTTGCGGAAGGTGGGGGAAGTAAGATGTGGATAGATCTGCCGAGAAAACCATGACTTTTGAGCTACTGCTGGTGGCGGTATCTCCTCTACAGAGATTGAGTCTTCAGAGTCATATCCACCAGGGGATTCCTGATCACCTTGAGGCCGTCCGGGTGATGGTTCCCTGCTTACTCGGCTGGGCAATGAGGAGAAGAAATCGGTGTTGATGCTCGTGCGTCGTACTGACGACCCAGTTACGCTGTTCAGCATGTCTTCAGTGAAAGACTCGTTGGGTGTACCACGATAGGAGCGCCTTGTGCGAGGAGATGGGAGACCACTTGGCGAGTAAAAGCCGTCATTCTCCATCAACTGGCCAAAGACAGACCATTGGTGCTCATGGTTCCGACTGAGAGGGTCTTGAGCGGTGGGAATGCCAGATATACGAGAAGTCGGAGAAGTCTCGACATGTCGTCGTACGAAAGAGGCTGGTGTCGGAGTTTGTGGGTCAATTGAAATTGGCGTTGTCGGTGGCCGGCGGAAATCATTTACACTTTGGCTGCCAATTGTAGTGGGAGACCCAACGAAGCGCGCATTCTCTCCAGATTGAAGAAACCGAGGGATCGAATCGTTCTGGGGGCGGGAGGGAATGTCGACTGGAGGAGTCATCGGTGAAGCAGAGAATGCATGCAGCCGCGCCACCCGCTGTTGTCGCGAAGTGAGCCATATCAATTAAGCATCGCCTATTTTTGGCTTCTACTTAATCATAGCCCGGCTAAGCTCGACACATCACGTCATGGTTGGGGAAAAGTCAGAGCAACACTAAAGGATGTATTGACAACAGTTTTGGCTTTTGAACAACGGGTATGTACTACGTATGTATGCTGGATTATTTGACTAGATGCAAACAGATACTGGTAGTACATGTGCTAAAGATACAGTATATTTTAAGTTTTAAGAGGTGTCAAGTCTTGTGGAAAAGCGTCCCAGAGCAATATGTATGCTAGTATGTCGCGATCCTAGAAGCAGAAAGAGTGCGAACGTCCGTAATCGTGGCACAGAGATAAGCGATAGTACGAAGAGGATTGCCAGTGTCCAGTATGGTCCGTGTGTCCGTGCACAAGTAAAGTATCAAGAAGAAATACGTAAGGAGTGAACTACCTGGCCAAGGCAGAGTGAGAACGACGAGGAGAAATTGAGAGGAAATGAATGTGAGTGTAGTAGGTGCAGAGTCCATTGTATCTCGCTGTGGAAAGTCTAACATGTTCTGGTCGTAGCAAGCTCGTGAAGGAAGGAATACGTAAAGTAAACGTCCAGAAATGCACCAGTCCGTGGAAAGAAGAGGTCGAATCGAGTGCAAATGAGTTCATAGTCCGCGACGAAGTTGTCCATAATCAACGGGTCGCCAAAATGGCAAAGAAAAACATTAGAAAAGCGAGGAAGCCAGAATTAAGAAAGCGAACGAATGCGAATAAGATTAGGATGAGATCGAGTATGTATAGAGGTGGCACCCAGATCAACGAGAAGCGAGGCGTTTTTGAACCTTGGAAACTGCGGGTGCTGCATTTGACAGACATTCAGCATTCATACATAAATACGGGATCGTTACACATACCGACGATGGGGAAACGGGTACTGAGGCTGGTCATCGCGTACAGCAGGATTCCAAGGTCATTGCGCAAGTCACTGTAGTCGGCCAATGGCCAAGACGCTTCAAGGGTATCAAGGTCCCTTATAACAATATCTGCAACAGACCACCAACAGGGCTGGATTTAAAAAATTGTCAGCGTCCACAACCATAAGATGAGCAACACCAGCGTACGCCTATCATCGGTTCAAGGAATGCGAAGTCTCGTTCCGAAAGTTGCTTGATAAGGGTGATACATGCCTGAGCCGCCTGTGAACTCTTCTCAAAGGACATAGAGTCGTCGAGGGCGAAAGAACGGTGGAGATGAATCGTCGCCGAGTGCGCTAGGGTGTGGGCCATGACAATGCTATGTCTCTCTTCGGGCAACAAGGAGTCCAGCTGGTTGACTGGCACGAGTCTGGACAAAAAGAGGGCAATAGTGTGCTCCAAGGATCGCATCTCCTCGCTCACTCTGGATGAGGTCTTCGCATCTAGGCCAAGATTAATATAAACTTGGAACAACATTGAGACAACCTTACTTGGATTCCAACTGGCCGCGAGGTGGTCAGCATGGGCAAATAACGCAGATGCCTTCACACGGAGTGCGGGAGTGGAGAAGCTGCTCGCAGAAACCGCTCCGGAAAGAAAAGAACGAATGGTTGGCATCGCGGAAACCGTGTCGACGTGTCCCTGGAGTAATGCGTCAGAGACCGTGTCCATCTGCGGAAAATCAGGACTCCGATTTACGTTTTCATAGTCCTTGATGTCTTGAGGCCAAGGCGATAGAATTGCCCGACGTAGATCAGATTTGTCGGGAATCAAGCACGGTTTACGCAGTACGACGGACCAGCAGCGATCTAGGTTGTATACCTGCCAGAACGCGAGAATTCTTTCCCCCTCGCGGACATCACAGACAGTGGGTTTCATCTCGGAGTCGGAGCCACTTGACCAACCTTCGAACGAGGATTTTCCGCTGAGGCCGCACTGCACGGCAAGGGCAGCTGCTGCGCTCGCGTGATAACTACCTTCAAGAAGGCGCCCGTTTGCGAGGAAATAGAGCGAAAGGAGACATGAAGCTTGTATCACGTCGACGAGCTTGCCCCCTGTGCGAAGACCGTCCGGAAGGGATTGCAGTGTGTGCTGGAGGTAATGCTCTTCATGCTGGCTCAGAGGCTCAGGCCGGGAGATGAAACATGCCCACAGATATACAGAATTGAGAAGCGCAGGATGACGTTGCTCCGAGGCGGGGAGACTAAGGCTTTCGCGAAGGCGACCCATATGGATTTCAAGGCCACACTGACGGCTGTGGGGGGTAAAAATGTCCACCCTGTAATTTGATATGTTCATCAGATTGCTGACACTTGGAAGATCGGAAATATACGTACAGCATTTGGGCAAGTTCCAGCGGTGGTTGGAATCTTGCATGATTATCATCAAAGTACACCTCCGGCAGAAACGGCGCGGGAGAAGGCGAGGGCATTCCCTGTCGGTCGAATCAGCGGATGATCCGTCAGTAGTATTGGCAGATGACTTACATGGAGCTGCGCCCATGACCCTGGGGGAGAAGCAGGAGAAGAATCTGAAAACAACACTAAGTTTTGTTCCGAGTGAAAAACAATAGATGCCGTTACCAGATGGAAAGGGTGAATGTGAAGCAGAGAGATATGAACTCTCAGGAGATCCAAAAGACTCAGAGGAAGAGGAATTTGAGCGCGAATGAAAGTTCGGGTCAAACAGAGTGACAGCGGGCGATACGTATTCGGGATCCTCTAGCTCCCTAACGCGCTGTTCGAGCCTGACGATGGTCTCGCGGAGGATTTGAGTGCGAGTTTTTCCCTTGCCATCGTCGTATTCGCAGCCATCGGCCTTCTTTGCCCGTGTGCATTGTTGGCAAGATGGTTTCTGACCATCACATCGCTAGCATCACGCGGTAAGTAGCGAAAATAGCGGAGAATGTGTCATAACAAGTACCATTTTTCTCTTCCTGTGAGGGGTACGCAATGAGAAAAGAAAAGGCAGAATGAAAATCGACTTACCTGCATCGGAGACATGCCTTGCCCCTCTGCAAAGTGGATTGTAAGTTTGAGTCTGAAGACGGCTTGTTCGCCATTAGGAATGGAAGAAATATATAATATACAAGTAAAAGAAGTTAAAGAAAGAGGAGGTGCATGTGGAAGGGAGAAGGAGAGAGTGGCAGAACGATCGCAGCGAGGAGATTATTATTATATGGACCTGAACACAGCCCTGGATGAGCCTTGGCGCGACATACTCGGCTGTTGGCCAACTGTCCTCTTGCACACATCACAGGGAATATCTTGACACAGTTCTCCGGCTTTCAAATCCACGTTGTCAGGTCATCCATCTCACTGCGGGCTGGATATGCCGTCTCTGTCCTCGGCCCGCCACCCAGAACGGCCCCCGCTCCCCTCCATGTGAATCCAAAGCCACAAATAGGACTTCATCATTCCTATTCCTAGCTCTCTTTGTACAAGGTAGGATACTACATAGTTTTACAAAGGAGTTGAACGACTGTATAACGAGCACCTAGCATGGCATAAACATTACCACGAAATTGAAATTGAAATTCCTCGATCGGACATGCGTCAGAAAGTGCCATTTTGCTGATTGCTGGCGATTGAATTAGAGTGCGCGCGCGTGCCGACTGCATGGGCCCCCTCCGCGTATTGCTGCTCAGCCTGGGCCTTCCGCTCTCTAGCGTGTGCTTGGCGCACGTATGCATACCGCTGAAAATGATTTAGTGCTTGCAGAAACAAAACACCGACCTCCGAGGGGTAAGCATCCATAAGCGTGAAACTAGCGATCAAAGAACAAACTTACTGGATAAGCACGAAGCTGATTGAACAAATTAACAGTGTGTTCTCGTACGGCCGCCTTCTGATGAAATAAAGAAAATCCGAGGTATAGCAAGCCCCCTCCATGGGGCAGCGAGGCCAGTAGCTTTTCCATATGCAAAGGACCTTTTAGCGCAGAGCTCACATGGTGATTATGAAACATAACATATTTACCTCAACAACTTGGTCGTATCCCTTGACTCCCTCAGCGAGGCTACGCATGATCGTCAATGCTTCTGAGTCATGCATATTTTTGGTGTAACGAAGGCGGAATAGTTGGTGAAGCACGTCAAATCCCTTAATGGCTGTGTTCGCTTGATACTTGGAATAGTCCTCCAAGATAGTGGTAATTAGAAAAATACAAAAATTAGAAAGAAAACATACCATCACTAGATAATTGTAACTGTTCGTTTTCCTCCATGCTTCGATGCGATGTGCATTGGAAACTAATTCCTTCAAGCAATTTGACTCGTCTGCGAAAGCCATCCCGCTGCCTAATTTAGGGGGCCGTCCCGGGATTTCTGTGAATGGGGCGCTGGGGTAACCAAAGGTAGTTGTTCCGGTAATTTCCTCTTCATATCGCGATGCTAAGCGGACAAATCGTGTCACGTATTCCGTGAATCTCATGCGGACCAGGCTCTCCCCAAAGTGATCCTCAATAGCAGCCCGAATCTTCAAGGAAAGATGCGCTTAGATTTCCTCGTGACAGTCCAAGCTGTGAAGGGCATACGCACGTCGTCGATAAACATCTTGTCAGCATTGTCCTTGCTAACGTCGGTTTTCGTTCCTTCTTTCGCCAACTTGGCGATATCATCCTCACTCCCGACAGACGACTCGGCCTTGAGGGTGCCGGTTCTCGTGATGAAGGGTCCAGCTATTCCTATGGTATTGGATGGTGGGTAGGTAGAGTGAATGTCCTTGGATACAGTGACGTTTCCAGTACTAATATCCAAAAAGAGGTCCCATTGTCGCGAAGTTTCGAATATTGGATTTGTAACACCTGCTATGAACGCTGGACTGAGAGGGGGTAAATCGCTATGACTCAAATCAACATTTAAGAATTACACACACTGATTCCCATTCATCTCTGTTTTTCAAGTTCGCATAAGGAAAAGCGCGTTCAATGAATCCTCGCAGTACAGCCCCGCACCCGGAGCCGAGCGCGCAGGCTGACAGCACAAAAGTTGAGACTTCACCAGCAGGCCGTCGATGTCCCAAGAATATGATACGTTTGCCAGTGACAAGGGCATTGAAAAGTACGATGATCGGATGCGTTTGAGGGCCATTGGTATGGAGATGGGGGTGTATAGGTCCGGAAACGACCGGATGGGCAGAAAACACTTTGATAAGGGTGATCAGCGAATACTAAGAGCATACGTTAGAAGACGATACAGGCGATACAGAGAAATCTACGCACATCGCCTACTTCCTCAGGGAATGTTGCCAGTGGCATCTTGATAGGAAGTTGGTGGTCTTTATACGCTACAGTGGCATTGTAAAAATGAGTGTCTTTAACAACTCCATTGCGTCTATGTGGGTCATATGCGTATTGTGATTGTTGTTGCCGTTGGACCTGCTCCTTCCCTTGGGCGTGCGACGATGAGGACGATGCGGATGCATCTGTTGACCTTCGGTTTCTTGAAGAACCAACGAGAGTGCTAGTAGCCACGTAAGATGCCACGCTACTAGCGTCGGTCCTTTCCTTGGGCATAAGGTCCAGGCCACTTTCATCGCCCACCCAGACAGCACTCCCACCAAGGGAGAAAGAGGATTCAGAGGGGGAATGTTGCGTATAGGATGAAGGTGCTTGGGTACTTGACATACTGTCCCCGTCCGGTTTGTCAATTCGATGGCTCTCTTTCTTCCGGCCTTTGCTTTCGTCTGTGTATTTATCTCTGCTATTTCTCAGAAGGATTCCTTCTTCGAAACTCGAATATGAGTCGTTAGAATTAGTTGATCTGTGCTGGAGAACAGATTTTGTTCCAGGGGCCGAGGCTTGGTAGGTGGGACCGTTGGCAAATTTCTCGGAGAACACATCCTTCCTTTCTGAAGAGCGTATAACAAGTTTCTCGTTTCTGGACAAGATTGGTGCCCCTGAAAGATCCATAGAATTTACAGCATCGAAAAGTCGCGCCAAACAGTCTTGTGATGGGTCTGAAAGGTAATCATCTAGAGCGAGAAGTAGAAATGGCTATCGTTTACGTGGATTATGCAAATTTGTACAGCGCGATAAGAAATGTCGGCTCACCTTGAATATCTGGATGAATGGGTGTCGAGTGCAAATAGCAAGAGCAAGGACTTGAGCCCCTCTAGGGGTAAAGCGCTACATTAGTTCTTATGAGAGAAAGAGTAGTTAGAGCAATCGTACCGATCGAGTGACTTGTCGTGCTTGGTGCGAACCAAGTTTAGAACGCACAGTAGCTCAGGCCTATCTGAGGCATTGTGTTCCTCTCCTGGCAATCCAACTGATTTCACTTCTGGGGTATCAAGAGCAAGAATGGGGGATATGGTATTAAATGGGGTCTGATTGAGGAAGAATATCGTCCAATCGTCGAGCTGCGTTTCAGCTCCATCGGGAAGCATTGACATAGCAAGGACACTTGGGTATGGTAGGTTGAGCGCTCAAGGTGGTTTGGATAGGGGAACATACCCCTCATCGATCCCCAGTGGCTGAGGAAACTGGTATTTGAGCTGGGCACCCTCCAAAATGTGGAACTCTGCCAGCAGGACGAAGGAGCAGTGGTTTCCATGGCCTGCCATGATTATGGAGGAAGGTCGAGCGCATCATCAGAGGTTGTGCCACCAGATACGTTATACGCCGTCATGTGACCCCTATAAGTACTGAGGCCTTGAGGGCTTTCTGCCATTCACTGGCACTCGCTACATGTATTCGCTCTATATTGGCTCTCCTTATCATCATATCGCAATGCGACCCTCTTTAATTGCTATCTATTTGTTGTTTCGTACGTGCAATGGAACTGATTGAGGTTCGTTTAATCCCTGCGACCCTCGCCATTGTACCTCATATTTCCTACCAAGCTTACTGCAGCTAACATTGCCTATGTATGCCTGGGCGGATTCGTTGTCGCGGTATGTATACATACGCTCTCACCGCCCAAATGCTCATTGTGTCCGATAGTTCTCCATGTTCTCCCTGCTGGCGAGAGAGACGGTACACATATTTCAGTACATATAACTTAAGGCTCGCGTTGAACCGTATCGGCAGATATTCGTCAATGAAGTTGTCCTAGGAACCGCGTTTGGCATTCTCGTGGGGCCATATTTCGCCAATATTTTCGATCCACGGACATCAGTAAAACACACCGATGATATCACCCTTGAAGTTATGAGGATAGTACTCGCTACTGGCCTATTCGCCATCGGCGTTGAGCTTCCCAAATCTTACTTGTGGCAGCATTCGAATAGTCTCTTGGCCATGGTTATCCCCACCATGGCTATTGGTTGGGTTGTCGTCGCTGGTATGTCATTATCCCCCTGACGTACATCATTGTGCAAGTTGACATCAAGTAATTTAGGTTTGTTGAAATATCTGTTTCCTGTATTGAACTGGATTTCTTGTCTAGTAGTGTCGGCTTGCTTGACGCCTACCGACCCGATTATCTGTGCAGCTATAGTTGGTGCGATATAATATGCCTACCATTATCGTCGACTCCCGACACTGATCTCTACGTTCCAGGAGGGAAGTTTGCTCAAAAGCACGTTCCTATTGGCCTGCGACATTTGCTGTCTGCGGAGTCCGCGGCAAACGACGGACTGGCTTATCCATTTGTGACACTAGCAATCTACCTGACTATTGACGAAAACACAAAGACCGCAATAACCCACTGGGTGTTGATAGGATGGCTTTGTATGTATGATCACAGACCATTTATGTACACCTTACGGCGATTGACATTCTTGACCCTCAGACCAAGTTATTCTTGGAGTAGTCATGGGTGCGGTCTTGGGTATGGTGTATAATTATGTTTGCAATATCCTTCTCATACGTTTATTTCACAGGATTGATGTTCCGCCACCTTATGAAATTCTCAGATCGGCGAGGCTACATCGATCGAGAATCTTATGTTACCCAATACCTCGCATTGGCGATATTCATAACGGGCATCGTGAGCACCCTCGGTAGTGACGATCTTCTGGCCGCCTTCGCTGCAGGTCCGTTTCTCTACAATCATGTCTGTCGAGTAGCTGAGAGTCTGGATAGGAAGTGCAATTTCATGGGACGGCGAGTTTAACATACGCACAGAAGGAGAATCTTTTGCTCCCGTCATCGACTTCATCTTGAACTGTGGTTGCTTTGTTTACATCGGAGCCTGGCTACCCTTCAAATCCTTTTCAATACCCGAGCTTGGAATAACGCCATGGAATTTATTTCTACTATCTTGTGGAATCGTTCTTCTGCGACGTATTCCTGCTATTTTGGCCCTCCATAGATGGATACCCGAGATAACATCATGGCGAGAAGCACTTTTTACTGGGCATTTTGGTACATCTAAATCTACTTCACTTACCAGAGCTCCATGATCGCTGATGTTCTTTAGGACCGGTACGTGTTACAGGTTTCATGTACTGTACCGCATCAGTCTGACAGCGGCATAGATGGGAGTGGGGGCAGTATTTATCTCCACCTTGGCTATGCGTCAACTAGGCCCTCCGGCCGATCCACCCATAACCCAGCAAGATTATCTAACGCTCACCATTCAGCCAATTGTCTGTTTCACCGTGCTGTCCTCTATCATAATCCGTAAGTCCAGTTTTAATTCAGCCAATCAGTTTTCGCTTATGCCTACAGATGGACTATCAATACCTTTCTTTACCTTTGGGAGAAGCCTCTCTCGAACGGTCACTCTTTCAAAGACACTCACGTCTCTCACAGTACAGTACCCGGAATGGCTGTCGGGCGTGAATTGCAACCCTATGCTTCCCACAGAACCTGCTGCAGACGGAGGACCATCGCCGTCCCTTGGTGACGGCGACTTCGAAGGAGGGCTACAGGGTAGTAACGCAAGCCAGAAGACTATTCGAGCCATCATTGGCGAAGAGCATCGTTCGCATGAACGAGGGACCACGCCTGGTCCACTAACGCCGCTCCTGTTACCAACGGAGGTGGGGAACCGTGCGTACATGGGCTCAGCGTAGGCGGAACCGAGGAGGTTGCATGGGCTATAACCATTGGGATATCATCGTGTCGTGGTCATTAATTAGATATTACGACTGTAGTGTTACATGTCATGCACTTGTGGACTGGTATTGCGGATTAGAAGTGGAATGTGGTAATGTCCAAGTATCGGAACACGTCTATGGCGAATTTCTATGAATCAACAATGAAGACGTAGAAAGCATGAAATGCAAATAAATCAAATTTTACTCGAAGGGATTCGTCCGGCCAGCCTTGAAGGTAATGAGTATATTTTAAACTCGTCTTTGAGCGAAGGACTAACCTGGTGGTCTCCGCCGCGATCTGGACCTTCACCACAGCCACAAAGCCATTCATGCCACCATCGAACTGGTTTTGTGTCTTCTTCGGAGGGAGGAGGATCAACTGAAAATAAAGGGTCGGGAGAGTCGGTAGTTGGAGGTGGAGTTCGAGGCGGGGGCAGATTCAGCGGTTGGGGTGGCGGATGTGATGATATTAACGTTCCGGTAGGCGAGAAGGCATTGATCGGGGGAAGCGCAGAAGTCGAAGGGTCCCGGGGTGGCGGTGAATGCGGGTCTGCAAAGGGCGACGCCGACTCTGAGGGGTTGGAAAATGGGTCAACCAATTGGGTACTGTCAAAGTCTGAATGCGTCGGGGATGGTGTTGGACTCGTATTTATATCATTCAACGGGACGATGTCGATGTTGTCCCGCGACGTCAGAGCAGTATGTGTGCCGATACCACCTAGCGAAGAATTTCTCGTTTTTCTGCCCGACCAAAGGAGGCTAGCACGCCGTGATACGTCGGTCACCAGCGAGGCGCTTGAAGTGCTTGTCGATGACCCGCGCGCAGCTTTCCGCCGTTGGCGTTCAGCAATTTCCCATCTCTTCAGATTCTAGACAAAAGGTTACGGCGTGTACAGTACAAGTGAAAGAGTTATATACCTCCTCGATACGCCGCGTTTCCTCTGCGTCTTCATTTATAGGTGGATATGAAGTGTCGTCTTCTGACACCGGGCTATGCGTTTGGCGATCCTTGCCCTTTCCTAAGTGGTCTGGGTGGGTATATTCGTCGTCGAACCGAACGAAATGAGAATGACCAAGGTCCTCTTCTTCTGACAAGTGAATAGCTGGCGGGTTGCTCTGGGAGGCCATGGACGTCAAATGAGGAGCGCGAGTGGCTAGCCGAGGCCATGATGCGTTTATTGACGTCTGTTTGATCTCCGACACAGCATTAAATTATAACTAGCTACCAATGGTATCAAATAGTATCCATAAAAATCCGTTTCTCAGAACCGTCCGTCACTCCGTTTCCCTCCGTACGATGGGCCATCATCAAATTCAGAGCTTCCGTCGTCCGACAAGTAGTTTCGCAGCCCTGACGCTTTCGGCGCTCCGCTGTGCAGGATAGGCGTAGAAGATTCGTCCAATGCGTCCCGCGTATAATCACGGCTGCCTCCGTTTTTGGGTAAAGATAGAATTGATGCTCGCGCCGTTTCTCGCATGTTCATCAGATTTTGGTGGAAAGCGTTCTAAAACGAGCGTTAGACCAATAGGCGACGTCAACTAAAAGCAAAATGTCTTGCCTGCTCGCGCCAGTATTGTGCACGCTTTTCTCGCTCCGCGTCTCTTTGCTTCCGGTGCGCAAAGAATAGTCCAGTGAGAGTTCCAGCCATCCCTGCATCATTTTAGTGGAAAACACGAAGGGGAGACGACCAAGATACTTACCACCAATGATACCGAGAGCAACCAAGATGTAAACATATATTCCAAAGTGACGGGGAGTTGCAGCGGTCTCTCCGCAGACATTTGTGGTCAGGCAATTGAACGAAGCACACCTGACTCTAATTTAAAGGTCGTCATCTCCCGAATGACAAAAACGTACTCTTTATCTGCGGAGCATGCGACACCCAGATCTTTGCTTTGCATACATTGCAAGGCTTGTGAATCGCAGTACAGGCCAAGTTGACAGTTGCCCCTTTACTTTCCAATTAGCAGATGATAAACAGGAGTGATACATACTCTACCTTGAAACGATATCAATGAATTCACCGCTTGCTCCGTATCCAGTGTAACCCGTGTTCTCAACTACACAGGCGCTGCCTGCTGTGACATTGGCCCACCTATGCGGGAATAAGGCGACTGCTACTTAGTGGGAATAAGAATTTACTCACATGCACACGTTATTAAGGCAAACAGATCCATTGACGTTGAGACCACGACCACTAGTATCGGCAAGATCCTTGAAATTGTCCGGGCCCAAACATTGATCTACAGAGATGTGAATAATGAGACGGGCAAAGATGCGAGTAACCGACCGTCGCGGTTGAGCTGGCATGGTGAGCCTACTTCGAGTTGAGGTAGGCATCCGCTGCCTTCGTCGGGGCAGAATTCCCCTTTATCGCACTTAGGCGGAAGGATGTCGGAGCCTGTGGTATAGCCAAAAGGGAAATCGTCTTTTCGGCAGGCCTTGAGGTCACAAAGGCCTGTGGAGTTGCAGAAAGTGACCGAATTACATTCACTCCAAAACTGGTAGGTTCCGGCTTGAAGTCTACTGTTGGCGACGTTGCAAGCTTCACCCTTGTTTGCAGTTCCAGCAAAGATTTGAGGGAGGGAGGGGGAGGCGAATAAAAGGAACGTGAATAAGGAATTCATGGTGGAGGAAGGGAAATGATGATTGAAGCCACAGCGCTGCTGCGCTTCCCTTGTTGTCAAGCTGATTACCAAATCCTACGTCACATAATTAATTATTTCCTGCTAACTCCTCTCAACGTGCATCCATGCTGTCTTTTCACCGAAGGCGTCTAAGCCTTCGTTCTAGCCATGTCTATGTGGCTTCAGCTCTTCCAGACCGTCCTCAACCTCTTCTGTGCGCCCAAATCCCCAGATAAGCCGCAGCAGCCGGCCCAAGGTCCCCCGCAGCACGCGCAGCAACCTCAATGGCAGCCTAGCCCGCCTCATATATCCAAACCACATACCAAACCTCCCGGAAAAAATTATCAGGCAATTTCATGTCCGGTTCACCCATTCCGTCACTACTAACATTTCTCTACGGGTTAGGACGCTAACCAGATCAACCAAAATAACGAATACTATGTCTCCCTCCGAGCCCAGGCAAATGAACATGGCGATGAAATGGCTAAGGCTTTCCGAGAGAGCCACGAGGCGTATGAGAACGGAGATCGCGCGCTAGCAAAGGAACTATCAAATAAAGGAAAGGACCACCAACGCAAGATGGAGCAATTGAACAAACAAGCCAGTGATTATATCTTTGTCGGTCCGTCGTTCTTACTGCTTCCGCTGCTTGTCACTCATATATCGAACCAGAAAACAACAAAGTGAGATATCTCCTACACATTTGGATATCAATTCCATAAAAAAAATAGGACAGCGCACCAGATGAAATCGATCTACATGGTCTTTATGTGAAAGAAGCCATATCTCGTGTCGAGCAAGCTATTCAATCGGCGAACCTAGCTGGAGAAACCCAGCTAAACTTGATTGTCGGTCAGTAGGGATTAATTCAGAATATCTCGCCCAATTAAATCCCCGAACAGGTAAAGGTCTTCACTCCACTGGCGGCGTTGCCAAGATCAAGCCTGCCATCGCCGACCTTATTCAAAAGTACATATTTCGCCTCGAGGAAAAATGTACAGCGTCCTGATCACCCCCTAACCCAGGTATAATTTGACGGCACAGATCGATCCCAATAATTCCGGTGTCCTCATAGTGCTGCTTCAATCATCAGGGCAAAGAGGGATTGGAGCTGATGAAATATCGCGCCGCCTTGAACGCAGTGATGAGGGCTGTACTATCATGTAACAAGATTCCAGTTGTTGTACTGCTCCTATTTACTATTAGTGTGGACTTGTAAATGCTCATTTGGATCAATGAATGATAAAAGGATAAAGGATGTTTTTTTTATTGATTTTCGATAAAACTATAACAGAAGAGGTACAGACCAAGTACACGAAAAGAAAGGGGCATAATTTCACAGCCAATTAGATCAGATCTCCAGACCAACAAGAACAAAAGCAGGATCAACTTGGAAGGGGGGTTTGGTGACTACACTACCTCCAACATACATCAAAGAATGGAGGACACTTCCGAGTGTGGGTGAGGACCGCTCCAAGACGATGATGAGTGCCTGGCAATCAAGCCTCTCATCGGCAAGATCAAGCAATGCGACGATACTATCGGGTCTGTGAGCGAAGGTCTGGAAGATAATGAATAAGAACAATGTACCTTTCACGCAAGCTTACAGAAGCAGCACTCTTGCCGTCCACATACAATGTCTTCGGGGAGCCAGGTAGCTCGAGCACTATGCCATTGAAGTCGGCCCCGAGATTGGGTGCTGATATGGAGACAGTCTTTGCGTAAGGAAGCGCAGACAGGCCCTGATGAGGGAAGACGGTCATCAGGAAGTCTAGCGCGTCATTCCTGTGAGATTGCTCCATGATGGACCTTCCACTGTGCCCACTAGAGTCACTAGAGTCATCGGGAGTCAAGGGTGGGGTTGAGCTGGAGCTGTTGTTTGAGTTATTCCTGCGCGGAATATCTCTCGGGGACGTATTCAAACGAGAATTTGGGTGTTTATTGGAGAATTTAGACGAAACTGATTCGCTGCCGTTATGGTGAGAACGCAACGATGATTGAGCTGAGAAGTCGGGATATTGATAGGGGGGAGATGGCGCCAGACTGCCTGTCACACAGTCTGACGACCCTCGATCGGGAGGGCATTTTGCTTTAGGGGCGTCAAAAGCGCCACTGGAGAGACGAGAACAGTTATGAAATGGACTGCAGATGGAACTCTAGCTCTACGTACCCCGGGCCCTCCAGAGAAGGTAGTGGAATAGTAGTACATGTCCTCGGTGCCCTGAAGGTGGCACACTGCAAGCACACTAGGCTCGTTGTCGAAGGTGAAAGCCCCATCCCCAACGGTTTGACGACCGTTGCTAATAAAAATATAAGCCAAAAACGGGGCCATCGAAGAAAGGGGACGTACGCGGGGCAAAGACTAGATTTCTGATTCGATATATTTGACATTTCGGATAACAACATAAGCTGCCAACTTGGTAGATTCGACGGGGAGAGTGCTGTAGTGGTTGCGGTCAAGGTGTGCGTGAGCAAGGGCCACGAGGACCCGCAGCGGATCGATGAAACCATGACTAAGCGCCGGCATTTGCCGCAAACTTTCGACCCTCCTCCCTAGCATCGAGCGCACCGCCGTACCACACAGCGCCCTCAACTCGGTGAGTATCTCGCATTCAATCCATCCTATCGTACGTACGGCCTGTCTCTACACGTTCTACGCGCTTCGTACGCGCTTTTCCCGAACCGTTGGGATGGATGCGCAAACTTCACCCCAGATGACCTTATGCTGACCTTTGTGCCAGACCCGCTTATCTCATAAATATGGCCGACGCTGCACGAGGACGCGGAGGATTTGGACGTGGAAGGGGAGATCGTGGCCGTGGCCGCAGAGGCCCCCGTCGCGGAGGACGCAAGGACGAGGAGAAGGAATGGTGAGCAGGCAAAATTCCTCGCTTGCGTTTTGACATGCTCAAATAATGCTAGGGTTCCCGTCACCAAATTGGGCCGTTTAGTAAAGGATGGCAAGATCAAGTCCATGGAGGAGATCTACCTCTTCTCCCTGCCCGTCAAAGAGTACCAGATCATCGACGCCTTCCTTCCCAAGCTCAAGGATGAAGTCATGAAGATCATGCCCGTCCAGAAGCAAACCCGCGCCGGTCAGCGCACCCGTTTCAAGGCATTCGTCGCTATCGGTGACGGTGAGGGCCACGTTGGTCTCGGTGTCAAGTGCGCCAAAGAAGTCGCTACTGCCATCCGCGGTGCTATCATCCTCGCCAAACTCTCCGTCATCCCCGTCCGAAGAGGTTACTGGGGTGCTGCTCTCGGTGAACCCCACACCGTCCCTTCAAAAGTCAGCGGAAAGGTTGGCTCAGTCATGTGCCGTCTCATTCCTGCTCCCCGAGGAACTGGAATCGTCGCTGCCCCTGCTTCTAAGCGTCTGCTACAGCTTGCTGGTGTCGAGGATGTCTACACACAGTCCAAGGGTTCCACTGCGACCATGGGTAACTTCTTGAAGGCTACCTTCGCTGCCGTACGTTTCATTACATCTCCTTGCTGTTATCCTTACTCAATTGTAACTTTCAGATCACCAAAACTTATGCCTTCCTCACCCCCGATCTCTGGCGCGAAATCCCTGTATCAAAATTCCCTTACGACGAACACAGTGCTCATCTCCAGCTTGCCGGAAAGAAGGCATACTAGATACTTTTTTTCGACATGTTTGCTCTCGTCTAGCTTGAATTCATTTACATTTTGATCACAACGCGAGTAACATACCAAGAAATGTGAATTTGTATAATGTAATGTGGCTTGCAAACTAAGGAAGGATTGGCGTTGTTGATCTGAGTTTGTTTCCGATCTCTTGGACAGGCCTTCTCTTGCATCTACAGCTACACTGCTTGGCTTGGAACGCATCTAGTCTTGGGCGGGATCTCGTACAACCTGGTGCTCTATTCTACTGAACCTTTCTCATGGCATCGTCTTGCAACGAAAGTTTCTTGTACCTTGAATATCCATACTCGAGGGAGCCTGCAGCTGGTCATACGCTACTCCCAGAGAATATTACCCGCGCCCAGGACTTGCATGGCCTCACATTAAATCGTCCCAAAAGAGATTGTACCTCCCTCGCTCGGTGACAACTGCCTGTCCGCTGCGACGAAGCTCTGCTGATTTTTACAAATAGAGAACGCCCTGCATCATGTTGCCCTGATGTGACGCCTAGCTTGCAGCAATACCACAGCACGACGCCGAGCATCCTCCGCCGCTTCTCTGATTTCAACAATCTTGGCCGGGAAACCGAATATCAACAGTCTATTCTACCTACTCCTCGTCACTACCAGTCAAGTGTTAGAATGTCAGAAAGTATTCATTCGCCTGCAGTCAACTATCTTCAGTCCTGGAAACCTAGCACCGATAATGGACGCATTGGAGATCGAAGCCCGTACTTTGGGGAACGAGAAGAGTCGAGCCCGAGCAGTCTGCGGTCCAACCGATTGGAAATTTACGCTCCAAGTATCTCAGAGGACGGGCTATCGTCCTTGTACGAATGCACGGCGTTCGATTTCCCAGCGCCACCCCCGATAACTAGTCCAGTCATCCGAAGAATGCGGAGTTCGCCGTGGTTCATGGACGACAGCAGCGACAGTCTTAAAAACTTGTCGGAACAACAGCGGAGAATCCGGACAGTCCTGAACGAGTCTCTCACTATGGAAAGCAGGGACGATAGAAGAGCGATGGATAGACTGGGCTCATTGAGCGCTGCAAGCTCGTTCAGAACGAGAGATTCATTCGATCATAAAGCGACTATTCACACGAAGCCGCGAGACAACGTAGAGTGGACAGGGAGGATCAGTGTACAAGGCGCGCTGCCTTCTAGCAGGTCTGAGAGCCTGCAGTGTGATCAGCGAAGGGTGCTCAGCGCGCTGCGAACAAACGACGTGGGATTCCCTCCTCTGTCTCAAAGACCAATGCCCGCATTGCAGCAATCCGCGTCAATGCCGCATACCAATGCCGCAGTCAAGACTGACGAAGAAATTCAGCCGCGAGAATGGCAAAGTGCGCGTCCTATAGGTCGCTTGCCGCGGATAATTCGTAAAGTCGCCAGCATGAGGTCAGAAGCACAAAAAATCGAGGCGCCCGCGGTTCAATCCGGGCCTATTGGACGCAAAACCATTCCGAAAGCGCGTTCATTTCGGTCGATACTACGTTCCGCCGAAGCGGACAGAGCACGCGAACGTACCAACGATGCTGGAGAATGGCACAGACCTTCAAGCTGGGTGTTGGGAAATCCGTTGCAGATAGTGAACCCTCCTGCGTTTTCAGATGTAGACTCTGGCTTGGCCGGTCATCGAGAGGATAATTTGTCGAGACATCAGCATTTATCCATTCCAGCGCAGAAAGCAACTACCACTTTGAGGGAAACAGATAGGCATGGTTCAGTAAACAGCGGAGTTCTCGGAGCACCATTCCTGCACCGCCCATTTCAGAATTCAAGGAAGGGGAATTCGACCCAAGAGCAATGCGAAGGTCCAGATTCCTTCATCAATATCACTCCAGACAATAAGATGAAATCCGACAGTAAGATAGGCGGCAAAAGAGACAGGATGAAGGTCCTAATTGCAAGAGCGAGTACCAGCATGTTTGGTTGGGGGAAGCAGCGCGCAGATCGAAAACCTGCCACGAAGTAAAGACTTTCAGGGGAAGTCGCTCTTGCGAGTCTGATTGCATAAATTGATGATTTTCAACACACCGGAGTGCGAAGGGGTGATTGGTATCTGTATTCCGTGAATAGGGATGATGATTAATGTAACTATAAGATAAATTAGTCCTACAACAAGCAAATCAAGGTGTCCCGCTCTGTGGAGGGTCTACTGGAGTCCCTGGTGGATTCGTTGGGCCCTTTGTTGCGGTAGCGTCGGCAGCTGCTTCGGGAATCTTGTATTCAGCTTGCAGTCGTTCCCGTGCGCGGAATACTTTTGATTGCAGATAGTGCGAATGGAAAGTCAGCGCTTGCTTTCCGGGAGTTGTAGGTTTGGGTGCTGGTGGCGGCGGGGAATTAATTTTGAAAAGATGTTCGTAGTTCTTTGGGAAAGGAATTAAATTGTGAGAGACGGAGATAGGAGCGGGCGAATACCTTCATAACCTGTTCCAGAGTGTCTCCCCGTTTAACGTTCAGTATCAGCTGCGCCTCATCCAAAGTCATCCGGTGGTGCCGTGTCAATTGATCCGTTGCAGAGCCAGAGTTGGCATGGCCTACACCAGCTGCATCACCGCCCATCACGCCAGCAGGAGAAGACTTTGCATCTGAAAAAGATAGATGTGAGTGAAGATGACGCGAACTCCGGTCTTGGACGTACTCTTCACGGCTTGCCGGCCTGCCTCCAAGAAAGCCTTGCCCAATATCTTTGTTCCTGTGAGCAGGATATTGACAATGACCTTTGGAGACGACTAAAAGGAGATGAGAGACTGTTCGAGGAGTAGGAGGAGATACATACCATATTTGAGGGTGAGATGGGACGGAGAGCAACCCTCAATGAACAAAATTCGGTACAGGACGGCACACGTGATCGCCTCCAAATTTTGACCTCTTTCTTAACCACGACAATGTCTCCCTCAAAACGCAAGGACGCCCTCAATAATGTCGCTAACCAGCCACCAGCTAAAAGAGTGAAGGAGGATCATCCTTCTGATGGCGAATTCCAGGTCGTCAGATCCGCGCTCACCCTCTCTGTGCCCCCAGTGTTCGCCGCCAATCCCAGAGCCGGCATCGAAGAAATGCTCGACTCTATGATTATGCGGTAAATATTGCACTACATTCATTATGTATATGGCATGAAGGGAATGAAGTTGTTTCTATTAGGTATATACCATCGTTGCAGGGCGTCGTGCTTTCGCATTCTAGTTTGGTTTTCGTGAATAGGGAGGCAATTATACAACGCGACTGCCCTTTCCTGATTTGCAAAGTCGCCTTTGACGCGACGGTATGGAGCCCTCGGGTGGGATTGAAACTATGTGCGTCCTAAATCTACTATGTTTTGGTAACACTGACTAAATTAATAACAGCGGGCAAGGTTAACCTATGCTCACCAGATCATATTTCTCTTCTTGTTCACCGGACGTTCAACGTTTCAATACCTCGGCACCACATTCCTACAGATACATGGGAATTTGAATACGGGCCTGCTGAAAACGACCCAGAATATGGCTCAGTAACCAAGGAAGATGAGGAAAAACCCGACGGTGAAGCCGACAAAGAGCACGAGACTGGTGGGGAATGGGTTCACAAAGTAACTGGAAAGGCACTGGGTGGAAAGACAGGCGTGCTGCAGTTCACGGTGATAGGGTACGTTTCGCTGATTAAAAGGCGCACGGTGTACTGAAGTCAGGCAGTTTAACTGTGGCGAACGAAATGCTGTCTCTTCTCGGTTCTCTACAGCCCGATCCCTTTTCTTCACGACATACCGTTAATCAGCAAGTGGAAACTAAAAAACAAAATGGCGAAAGTCTTGACACAGAAGATGGCGACTCAGACGCGACATCGGATTCGAATTCTGAATCAAAAGCAGACAGCGAAGATGAGGATAGCGAAGCGGATACATTTCAGATGCTGGGCAAACGAAAAGATTTGCAGGATTTGAAGGGCAAGAGTGTTCCTGGTAAAAAGAAGTGATCTATATTTGTAGTCGATGTATGTGGCTGTGTCACCTTACAGCTTTGTCTCTATACCATGACCACCAATCCATCCCATATACTCATTGCCCGTAATTCCAGAGGCCTCAATAATCCTGCTGCTTCTCTAAGCTCCCCGACCGAAACCCATGCAGCAGCATCTGGAATCTTCAGATCTTCGGGCTCCCCGCCATGGCTACTTGAAGATTTCGAAACAGATGAGATCGACTCTGAGCTTAGTGGCACAGAAGAGGAAGAGGCCATTGACATTGAGGAGACCTTTACCAAAAACTGCAAATTGCCAGGAACAGTAAAGATAGTAGTGGAGAGCACGACATTCTGGTACGTTCCGTTAGATCTGACCAATGTGATTCCACTAATCTCCATCGCAGGGCTCATAAAGAGATCCTTTTCTTTGCATCGCCGTTCTTCGAAGCCGTTCTAGGTGGTGAATGGTCTGAGACAGGCCGTCCACAGTCCATTTCGTCCATCGTCACAGTATCGCAGTTGCGCACTGCTAATGAATCTGAGCACAGCACCGATGACTCGAAAACTGGAGACTCCGCAGATGTTGATTCAGGTGAACTAGAAATAGTTGTGGAACAGGATGTTGGAGAATCGGAGAACGATGAATGTGCCGATGATATCCCCGCTATCGTTAAAGCAAAAGAACGAGAGGATTGTCTTGCTCAACTTCAAGGTCAAGTAAGCCCAAAGGCTAATAACTTACCTCGAACACGAAAATTCCCAAATTCTTCGACTGCGTCATTCGGAAAATCAGCCAATGCTATCCGTACAAACAGACAAGGTACTGATGCTGTTATCATGCTCAAGGAAGAAAGGGTTTGTCGCATTTCAATGCAAGGGAGAACGAAGAGTCAACGATTGATCAATTATATGTGCATGCAGGCAAGCACTTTTCACGATTTTTTGAAATTCATATACCCTCAGTAAGATTCTTTTAATCTTCGATCTTGCTATTACTATGCTAACCCGGAGTGATAGAATGGAATGCACAATTACCTGGAATAATGTCGCGAGTTTAATGAATTTATCCCATAAACTCTCTGTCCCTTCACTGCAAAGCGAATGCCTCACGTTTCTGCTGACCCATGCGGCCGGAAAGCCGATCAAAGCTATGAGAATCGCAGAACTTTTCCAAGAAGAAGAGCTTTACCGTGAATCTAGTCGTTTTGTCCTCGACAACCCTGGTGGATGGACAGAGCTAGAACTCAACACACTCAGCCAAGAGACCTTGCTGAAGCTGGAAAAGAGGTTCGTCAGGGTAGTCATTTTCAGATCCACGTCTCATGCACCCGTTTATAGACGTAACTGGTTTTTGGAACGAGTTTTGAAGCTAGGATTAACAATGATCGCGAAAGAGTATCAATGTGTATGCATTAACCATCCACACTGAAGGCTCTGTCTTGACATTTTCCAGTGCTCGTCATGTCCAGATTCTGCTGTTTGTGCCCGGCTCTTGGAAGAAAAATGGCGGCAAGCATACCACGCCGTGTTTCGTTTCGGTATGCGCACTTTCCCTTTGCGCAACCGTCTGGATTAGAGCATATCTTCATCAGGTCCTCCGCAACCGTCCATGGTTTTTCGCTACCTACGAATGCTCGAAGGAGTCAGTCCGGCGCTCGCTTTGACGCAAACTGCGTGTCAAGCTAGCGCAAAGGCATTCGTCGCCACATGTGCGTTCTTGTCGATTGAAATAGAGTGTCTCTGATTGTTATGCATCAGTGTTCGATAGGATGTTTTCCCTGGGTGTTCGAGGAGGTGGAGGGATAGATGCTCCCCCTTTGCCCGGACGTGCTGCTGTTGCTGCGGCTGCAGCGACAGTGAATGGACCCAGACGTCATTTCTTGTACTGCACATTGAAGCCAGATTTGACACATAAGAGCAAAGGGAGGAAATCAAGAGATCAGAGCTAGCTGTTGAATGATATCCTCCGAGCTATTGTTGGGTGTAGTATATCATATATATATGAATAATGGTTATTACATAGTTTGGTTAGTCGTTGAATGCAGAAGTTTGATACGATCCTCTGGAAAACATAATATGTAGATAGACATCCTAAAATACATATGTCACAGACATGAATGGGTATGTGGTAGGGATAAAGAACGAGATAAATGAACGATGAAATAAGGAAGCAATCGGTCCACAAATAAAGAAACCAGAAATGAACATAAATCCAAAAGAAGGATGCGAAAAGTCAACATGGTGTTATACTCTACTCTGAGAAGACCAGGGGTGCGTTGTCTACCAGCCACTCAACGAATAGAGCTTTTCCAGCCATATCGCTGAATTCTGCACCGGGATCCCTAGATCTTAAGAGCGTCGCTATAAAAGTGGAGATATATTAGTTCAACACGATAAGCAGACTATATTCGAGAACGTACGGCCAAAGACGACACCGAGATTGCGCCCGTTCATGAGATTTATCTCGCAGCGTTCGCGAACGCTGTTTGCAATGTATCAGAAATGAACTCGATAAAGACTTGGAAGTGCATGTTTACCGGTTGAGGTGCAGCATTAATATCCGCAGGGTGTAGTAATGCTCGTTTGGTAGTTTGTCTACGAGGTCAATCAAGGATTGCTGTTTGACTGCCGGGTCACGGGTGGCAATAGCAGCCATGAATTGGTCGTGGAGGTCGAAGGTCAAAAGCGGGACAGGTAGAGTCCGGAAATAGGTCTTGAGCACTGAAGTGATACTGCAAATATCGTTGAACCGGTCGGAGTCGCGAAGGTCAAATGAGTCATAATCCCCTCGCTCGAACATTTGGGTTATGGCTTTGGTTTGTCCTGACCCTCCAGTTTTACGATAGATACCCTCGTAATCCAAAGCTAGGGCAAGTGTAAGTTCGAGCGAATGATTATACAGGAGGAACATACCTCGAGTCTCAACAGCCTCTATGCACTTTTCTACCAAGATGGGCACTTGACGATCTGATCCCTTTGCATCCGCCTCGACTTGTTCGACCAGGTCTCTACCAAACATGGTAGGCGCTACAGGTAGGAAGGGGAGACAATTAGGGTGAATCCAGAAACCTAAAAAGCGGAACACGTACGCAGGGGAACAGGAGATTCCGCTCGTGGAGCCGCCTGGCTATGGGTGCAAGGTATGGAGACATTTGCAATGCACCGTACGTGAATCGAAGTGGCACAGACTAGACGCCAACTGTCAATCCGAGTATATTATCTAGGTTTGATAATGAACATACCACTGCATCGGAGTTGTGAACCCCACATCTTGTCTCCGCAATGATCGCAGCGTGTAAAGCGTAGCACGCTCAACTGCTGGAAGTTGTGTTCGATGTGCGCTTTTCCTTTGCTTGTTTCCATGGAGGCTGAAGGAGAGACAGCCATGTCCTTTTTCGACATAGGCCACTTGAACTTGCCTCTGGGAGTAGCCAGCAAGTCCAAGTCCGATTTTGGGGCTCGCAGTCTGTGTTCATCGTCATAGCCAGTCGACGACGCACTCGTGGATGTACTGAGAGGAGGCGCAACAAGCGTAGCTGTGGACTGCGTGGACTGTTGGTGCTGTGTCTGCGATTGCGACTGGGAACGGATGGTATCGTACGAATCGTGGCTGTTCTTCGACGGGGGCTCTGGTGATGGGATGCTGTCAATGCGCTGAGCGTACACAGCGTTGAGCTGAGCCAGTTCCTCATTTCGGGCATTCAACACGGTGGTCTCCTCTAGAAAAACGTCACGGACGTTCTTAAGCTCAGATATCTCTCTATTGAGAGCTTCCTTTTGCTCGTTCAAAGGTATGAGTTCTTTTTCGTATTGATGCCGTATATTTTCTAGGCGTTTCGTCAGCGATCTGCCCAAGTTAGTTGCATCAGAGGGGTTTTCCGTAGTTCTGGAGATCAAGCCTTAGTATTCGTCGCAAGTTGAATGATTCAAAGCGTACCTCTTGGTGGATAATTCCTCAACCTCAGCAAGAGTTACATCACGTTCTACCTTTAAACGGGACAGGTCGTGTTCCAAGCCAGAAAGATTATCATTCAAGTCTTTAGACATTTGCTGGCGAAGTTTCTGGCGCCGGTTATCGCCGGATAGGGTAGTGAGACGAACTGCCTGCCCGGAGAGCAACACCCTTAAACGAGTAACTTCGGCCTCTGCATCCCGGCGCGCCTTGAACTCCCGATCGTATTCGGTTTGCGCCACGGTGATGCCGTCGACATATAATTTACTTTCCCGCTGAAGTTGCACATTAGCTTTGACAGCAGGCTAAAGTATAAGGCATTACTCACGTTCATACCGTCCAATTTAGTCTTTAGCTGTTTATAGTCGTTACTCCGTGCCTCTAAATGCTGGATAATACTAGTAGCAGTGCCGATGTCTATTCTAATTTGTTGCGCCCCCATATCTTTGGCGGCGTCCATGTTTTCCCGGAGCTCCTGGAGTAGAACAGCAACATCTGAGCTCCCGCGCCTTCCAGTGGTAGAGACATTGATCGTCGGCACTGCATCGGACGACCGGTCTGACCTCCGGTTGTCGTCCTGGGATGATCCTGGCTGCCTTTTAGAAGCTGTCTGGTCGTCAGAATCACGCTCTTCCGGGACACCCGCAAGGCCAGAGTTGTTAGTTGCCAGAGGTTGTCTGATATCATGCCCGCTGGGAGAGACGTCAAAGCGCGCATCAGGTGTTGCAGCACTTGGCGGTGGCGTAGGCGGCGTTGGCTCTGACTTCTTGAGAGGCTGCGTCTCCTGCGGCTTAGGAGGGGGGATATTGCCAACAGAGGTCAGAAGATCGTCGAAGTCTTTGGCGTTCATGGAAAACCGAATCGGTGGCAAAGCAGGTGCGATAAAAGTAGAATGTGACATCCGCTCCACGGCTTGGGAATCAGCCATGTCATCCGACATATCGCCCAGCTGCGACGATAGGTCCGAATAGTCGTGGTCGAAGGCGTTCTCGGAGACAGTGAGCGAAGTGCGTGTGGAATCTCTGCTTGGATCTTTCGGCGGTGGCATCGGCGGCTGCGAATCATAACTCTGTCGTGGGGGACTTTCAGAATCGTTTTCAGGCTCCGTATCTGTACCGCTTTCAACGCCGTGAGGAACATCGGCGCGGTATGCGGGAGAGGCGGAGCGAGAAGTAGGCCCGCTATATCGCTCGGCGCTGAGATTGGAGGCGGACGACACGCGTCGCTGCTGAGGTTGAAAGCCATTCGAGTTTCGTGGGCTTAATGTTGCTTGTCCTGTTGTGGGCGTGCGTCGTTGACTGTTGGCCTGAGAGTTCGTGGTTGTTGATATATTTCCGTCATCGCCTAATTGGATCGTCATTGAAGGAGGAGATGTCATAATGATGGTGTCATCTTGGCTAGAGTCGTATGTATTGGCGGGGATAGAGGAAGGGCGCGATCGATGTACTTCCGATTCCAAGTTATTCGTGGAAGAGGGGGGAGCCGGGGGGGAGTTTGAGCGCGAGGGGGGTCGTGAGGGGGACTTCGTAAATACAGGTTTTCCATAATCATTCGTCGTAAGTGTCCCATTCCGCTCCGGGGCAGTAAAGGTGGTTTGTTGCGGTGAAAGATTGGCGGATTGTACCTGGGGACTTTCCTGGAAAGACGGAAGCGACATACCAGGGTTAATGGAACGGCGTTTGTCGCGCCGCGAGGGCGCCGAAAGGCCTTCAGAAAAGCTACTATTGTCTCGCGGCAAAGCTGCGCTGTCTGGTCCAAGCGAGTCTTGTCGAGCGAGAATTTGCAAAGGGCGAACGCCATCTTCATAGCTGCTCCGTGGCTTCGCGTCCGAGGAGTCGGAAGGAGGGACGGGCAGTGTGTTGGATTTGGACGGGACGTTTAGCTGCCCGCCGTGGCCCTGATAATGATAAGATTGGTTCGGTTCATTCGGCTCCGATGGTGGTGCTGCAGGCGCAGAGGGCGAACGCGAAGGGGTTACAGGGAGGGGGGATCTGGAAATGCTTTTTTGTGGAGTAGGCGTGTAGGAAGGCGGTTTAGGGTCAAATGCGTCGCTACGGTAGGGACCTTGCAGTGGCTTGGCGGGAGACCTAAAATTGTCCGGAGGTCGCGAGCTGTCTGAGCGGGCTGATGCAGCGAGGTTGGAATTTGACCGGGGCATGCCTGGACGCGAGTTTTCATCGGTGGACCGCTGTGCGACGAAATTAGCAGTGCTACGTGGACGTATTGGACGCGAACTGACATCTTGGTCACGGTGGTGGTTTCTGGCCTCCTGGTCCCTCGAGCGCGACGAGCCACTTCCACCGTTCGCCTTGTCTCTCTCTGCCTTCTTTTGAGCGTGTTTCCTGATTTTGATCATGCGCTCGTTGTGGCAGTTCATGCAGTAGATTCCCTGACTTGTCTTGGCGAAGACGAGCTCGTCGATGCGGTTGCTACAGACCTTGCATTTGAAGCAGTGGGCGTGGTAAGAATCGTCTCCGGTCATGATAGCCTCGTCAAGGATGGGAAGGTGGCATATATTGCAGCTGTATGAACAGTTTGCGCATATGGGAGAGCCGTCGGATAGAAGCAGAAGGTTGGTGTCTGCCGTCACTTGGTTGCGACATTTGGCACACTTGAAACAGTCAACGTGGAAGAAGGATTGGCTGGAAACGGTTAGAGCGGGTGATGTGGAGCATGAAAGGCGGACTAACCCAAAAGCAACAACGAGGCCGCCCTGCTCGTTGACAACCGAGTTCTTACAACCCGGACAGAGTCTGTCTTCGAGAGGGACGGAGTCTGGAGCACCGTTGCGGAGGTCTATGTGTGAGTGCTCGCGGAGAGGTACGTCGTGCGGGGCGGCGGCCAGCATTGCTGGAAGATTGGGCCAGCCAGATATTTGCGACGGGGGATGAGGAGGAGGAGGGAAGATTAAACGCAACTGTCACGCAGTCACAGCATTTCTCTTCATGGCGCTCATCACTGTCGCAGGCTTCCCCGCCGCCGGCAAATCCTCCCGCGCAACTGAGCTCTCCACCTATCTCGCTGCCCGCATCGCCAGCCCCGACTACGAGGGACCCATCGCTAATGTAGTGCTCATTTCTGATGACTCGCTTGGCCTCACCCGCGCCTGCTACGACGGTACTGTCCCTGACCTGCACACACTTTTGGTAGCTCATTCTCCCAGAAAGCAAGCTCGAAAAACCTGCCCGGGGCGCGCTCTTTACAGCCATCCAGCGCCAGCTTTCGACCGACACAATCCTCATTGTTGACTCGCTTAATTACATCAAAGGCTTCCGCTACCAAATCTACTGTGCCGCTCGTGAAATGAAGTTGCGCACATGCACAGTGCGTTCCGTCCCTCTGCTGTCTTTCGCCGCTGAATAAAACCAGATGTTTGTTGTCGCACCGCCCGAAAAATGCAAGGAATGGAACTCGGCCAGGCAGGACGGACGCATATATGCAGACAAAACGCGCGTTGCATCTTGATCTGCGCGACTATGTGCTGAACAAGCAGCTGCAGGCTGGAGAATCTGACCATGCGCTTTGAAGAGCCGTCATCGATGGTCCGATGGGACGCCCCGCTGTTCACTGTGATGTGGGACGACGAAGATGCCCCGGGCGAGCAGATCTGGGATGCGATCACCAAAGGCAATCTCAAGCCACCTAATTCTGGGACGCTCGCAGTACGTGCGGACTTGCTGCTGTCAGAAAGCTAATCCATGATGTCTGTCAGGTGGCAAAGGCGCCGGCTGACGCGCTGCACGTTCTGGAGCACACAACGATGCTACTGGCGTCTGCCATTGTGTCGGCGTCGAGTGCGCAGCCGACCGGCGGGGAGGTGCAGATTGCGGCGGGGACGGAGGTGAGGGTGGCAATGAGGCTGCCGGGACGGAATGTGACGCTGTCTGAACTGCAGCGGCTGAAGCGGCAGTTTGTGAGCGTGCACAAGAAGGCGATTACTCTGGGGACGACGGAGCGGGGCGGAGTCGACTGGAGTGCACTGAGTGTCGCGAACAAATTTGTAGAATATGTGGAATCGCACCTGAGGCAATAATAGATGCAAACAGAGGGACAATGGCGGCGGATTTTGCTGAGCCACTGGCTGCATCATGCCTCTGCCCACCAACTCGGCCCTTGCCCTCCTCCCCGCCAACCGCCCCGGCGATGCCCTCCCCTCCCGCCCAAAGTACGCAATGCTCGTCCGCATGTCGTCCCAGACCCTCGACGCCCTCGACGCCTTTCCCACAGTCCAGTTCGAGTTTGGCGACAACCCGGTACGTCCACAGCCATCCATGGCACCCCTTGCTCACACCCTGCAGGCCATCTACATCGGAGACTCCTGCTTTGCCATGCAGCACTCGCCGGAAAACTCAAATCACGAGCTCTATCTCCGCGCGTCATCCGCCACAAAAAAGACCGCCCCCTTGAAGCTCTACGCCAACGTCGTCCGCAAGTTTGCCGTCGAGCGCGAGCTCGCAGACGATCTGCGCGACAAGATTCGCGAGAGCACACAGGATGCCGCCGCCCAGCGCAACAACCGCACCACCGTCCTCCTCGAGACCCCGCCCGATCTCTCCGCAACTACAAGCCGCAAGAGAAAGGAGCCACCAGCCTCCTCCAGCATGTTCCGCAAACCCCTTCGTCCAGCAGACAAGCCAAAACCTGTCCCCGCCGTGGCTTCGAAACCTCCCGTCGCCTCCACCTCTACCCAGCGCGACAGAGACGGGCTCGTCTCCCTGCGCAAGCGCATGATCCAATGCCTTGCTGTTATGGAACGCACCGAAGAAACGGTCATCAAACTCGTCGCTGGCAGCGATCCAACCGCTTCTGCGCGTCGGGATGTTCAGGATGTGCTGGAACAGGTCCGTCGTCCAACTTGGTGCCTGTTTTCCTGATTAACCTACCGTCAGATCGCCGAACCCACGAGCAAGCCAGCCTCGGATAAAACGCCGCGTACATATCGTCTCAAGCCTGCCTCTTGGACAGAAGCCCGTCCATACGAATGGACCGGTCTTAGTAATAACGAACGCACAACCATTGCCCGTGCTGCCAGGCTTGCCCTACAAACTCTCAACATTCCCGAAAGCGACCCCGTCTGGAGTCACGTTCGCTACCGAAATTCGGGTTCCTCAAATCCCACTACCTCGTCAGATTCAACCAAAACCACTGAGGATCGTTTCAAGCAGCAGGATGTCGTGCCCAAACGTGGTGTATCGGGGCGGGACACCAAAGAAAAGAAACCCAAGCCCAAATCAGATCCCAAAGCCGAAATTATGATGAAGGACGAAAGCAGGTCTGTACAGAGATCTGATACTACGCCGCGATCCAATGCTCGACCGGCCGAATCTTCGCGAGCCGCCTCAACCGACAGTAAACGCGCTGATTTACCTTCAAATCGGAGGACAAACGAGCACAATGACACTCCACCCGTCCGCCGACCTGTAGCCCCCGAAGCTAAACCCGCGAAATCCAACCGATACGATGAACCCAGCCCCTCGGCCGCTGCCAGCAAACATCAGAGAACAGCAGAGAGGTCTGCGGCTCCGTCTCTCTCGGCGCCAAAAATAGAAGAGAAATCACTGTCGTCTCAACGCATCAAGAAGATACGTCGGGAGGGTAACGGCGGCGGTGCATCGGATTCGGAAAGGGAACGGTCGCATGCACAGGCCGATAGGCCCAAGCTGAAAAAAGACAAGGCAGTGGTCAAAAAGGAGCCCGTGGACAGCCCGCGTGATGACATACGAGGATCGACCTCCAAGCGCAAGGTCGCTGCAGACTATGACGACGACGAGTTCCGCGACTCCAAATCGCGCTCGGTGCCCCAGAAGAAGCGCAAGACGGAACCCATTCAACTACCTTCGCAACGTGATAGAGAACGAGACGTTGTCCCGAAGAAGGAGAAAGTCAACACTGAAATGCGCGCCCCTGCCAAAGCCGCGCCGCGGGCTTCGACCTCGACGGCATCGTCAAAACCAAAGGCAGGACACGATTCGGCCTCTCCACCCGTGAAACGTAGCGTGTCGAATGCTACGCATGCACGGTACTCTCCTGATTCGGCGATGTCATCGAACTTGAACGCATCCAGCCACTCTCACAAGTCGGGCTCGGCTAAACCGCGTCGTCGCTCACCGATATATACGTCTTCGGATGAAGAAGACACGCCTTTGCAGACGCGCCCTCCTGTAAAGAGCAAGTCGTCAGCCGCGGCGCCTAGCAATGCACATACGTCTCGCGACCGGGAAGCTCCACCTCGGGCCCTACCAACTGACCACGCCGCGCTGCGCGCGAGGTACAGTTCATATTATCTGCAATATCTGAATACTTTTCAGCAGCTGGTCACGCAGAAGGGGAAACTGGACAGCATGTTGAAAAGCAGCGATCTTGGTAGCAACGGCTCCATCACGGACTCGGAAGGGGACACCGAGCTGATGGACACTGACGAGCTTGCGCAGCTTACCAGCAGCCACAAAAAACTGCGCGACGAGCTGGAATCGATCCAGCTGGCGTTTGGACGGACAACGAACAGTAACGAGCCGATGCCTGCGCCGGAGATGCTCGCTGTTTGATATTTATACCCTGGCGTTATTTTTGTAGACTAGATATGGCATTTTGTATTTAAATAAGATCTTGTACAGCACTCGTGTTTTGGAAATGCACAAGTTGATAGTCAGCCGCCGTCTGGAGTAGAATTGTGCTAGGCAGTTGTGTGTCGTGGTGCTCTGGTGCATCTCTATGCTACATGGCCCCGTACATCCCGTCAAAAACCCTCGAGAATCTCAGTCATTTCTCCGATGCAGCCCAGAGGAGACAGCGCATGCCTCAACTTCAAGTGACCGAGTTGTGCAGTGCGGTAGGGTGTGGAGTGACACCAGGGGACACTGGGGATACCGGTTCGGACAAGATATTCACGCCGCTCACACCATTTGCGACAACTCTAGATCAACACAGCTCTCTGGATACGATTGCAGTACCCACACAGAGCGGAATGCCCAGGGTGCTCATCACTAGCGTCGGGCCGACGAATCCGTCAGCAACCATCAGCTCGTCGGCGGTGGTGTGCATGACGCTGGCTTTTGTCAGCGTGCTGCTTGGGCTCGGGGCGATAGCATTGACGAGGACTCGGTGGTATAGGCGGAAGAAAGAGGACTGGGACAAGTTCTCGTGGAGGGAAGGGGAGAAGGCGGAGCTAAGCACCTCACCGCAGATTACTTTGCAACCGCCCGAGGTCATTATCGCTGAGAGCTATCTCGCAACGATTTTGGAGGACTCGGAGGAGGACCTAGACAAGGGGGAGGACACATCGGAAGAGTCGTGTTTCTCGGAGCAGACGGCAGGGATTTCACCGGCGAGCTCGATGACGAGCATCGAGTCGGAGAGCGAAGAAGAAGAAGAGGAGGGCGTGCAGGTGCACCGCGCGCAGACGCAGAGTGTCGAAATCAAGCGCGCAGTGCCAGTATTGATCTCCGTTCCGCCTAAGTAGACACGTGACCGCGCGCTTAGACCCCTAACTCTTATTGTTTCGCTCTTTCATCTTCTCTCCCATGTTGGGCACCGTCGTCCTTGGTGCCATAGCAGCACTCGCGGCATATCTCGTCTATTTTCTCTTCATTGGACCGAGTTTAAATCCTTTGCAGCGCTTGGCTGGTCCTGTGGCCAAGGGTTGGTTCAAAAACCACCTCCAGATTGTGCTCGAGTGAGCATTGCTTGCGCAGGTCTTCTGTCAAGTGCCTAACGGTACCCAGCCCGGAGATATCCCCCAAGGTCAACGAGTTCTATATTGGCAGATACGGACGTTCCATTCGCGTTCAAGGCGTCGGGCCGGTGAGTGCCAATCACGTATGCATGCATTTCTGCTGCTCAACTTGCTACCAGTGGGATGTGCGCCTCTTGACATTGGATCCTATTTCAGTCACGCATGTTCTCAAAAACTCCACCATATACGAGAAGCCATGGCAGTCACGCCGCTTGATTACCAGCCTCATAGGTTGCGGTATGCTCGCAGCAGAGGGCGCCGTCCACAAACGCCAAAGGCGGGTTGCTACGCCTGCATTCTCCGTCCAAAACATGCGCGCCCTTGTCCCCCTTGTGTTTAACAAAGGGGCCCAGCTCAAGACCAAGTGGCTGGACCTCATCCGCGAGACTCCAGAACCTCTAAGAATAGACGTCTGCCATTGGATCAGTCGCGCAACGTTTGACGTTATTGGTCTTGCAGGTTGGTGCTTTGCGAAGAGTCTTCGCTTCGAGCTTACAGTATTCCCGACAGGTTTTGACTATTCTTTCAATGCGATTGAGAACGAACACAATGAATTGTTCTCCGCCTACAAGGAAATGTTCGAGGTCGCCGTATCCCAAAGCCATCCGTTTAAAACCATGTTCAGGATCTATATGCCCTTTATCAGTTCTCTATTTGTACGCTTTTGTCTCTGAATACCTCGAGCTGCGAGATTAAAGATTTGAATTCTAGCCAGATGCGACTGTACGTACTGTCCAAAGATGTCAAGCCGTCATTCGCCGTGTAGCCGGACACCTCATTCAGGAGAAAAAAGCCAAGATCGAGCAAGGCGTAAAATCAGGCGTCCCGTATGCCGGTCGGGATTTGCTGAGTCTCCTCCGTTAGTAAATCGTATCAAATTCTTTTCCGTTCCTTAATAATATTTGTCCCTAGTCAAGTCAAATGTGTCTACAGACCTGACAGAAGATCAGAGAATATCGGACGAAGACATTCTCCATAATATCAACACTTTCATGTTTGCTGGTTCGGATACTTCTTCTCTGAGCCTGACATGGACAATATTACTTCTGGCCCAGAACCCTGCCCTTCAAGATCGCCTCCGCGCAGAGTTGCTTTCAGTATATCCGTCCACTATGGGCGACCTTTCTGATCTATCAGACGATGAAATTCATTCGTTATTTACGCTAATATCGGGACTGCCATTCCTCGACAATGTCATTCACGAATCGATACGCCTTATTCCCCCGGTACACTCCTCAATCAGAGTTGCTACGCAGGATGACGAGATCCCGACCTCGTCGCCAATCCACGGCCGGGATGGGAATATCATGCAGAAGTCGACCGTCTCCGTTCCCAAAGGTAGCTTTGTTCACGTTGCCGTGGAGGGCTTCAATCTTGATAAGGAAATATGGGGTGAGGATGCATGGGAGTTCCAGTGAGCAAAAGTTCAATTTCTTTAGCTTTCTGTTTTGATATCCCATAGACCCGATCGATGGGACAATCTCCCCGAAGCTGCTAGCCAATTACCTGGACTATATTCGAATACTTTGACATTTTCTGCGGGTCCACGGGTAAGCTTCTAGAGATCTGCTCGAACACGACATTAATAACCTTGGTTCCAGTCCTGCATTGGCTTGAGATTTTCGATGATCGAAATCAAAACCTTTCTTTTCATTCTGGTTACCAACTTCACTTTCAAACCGACAGGCGACAAGATACTCAAAGCAAATGTGTATGTGCTATGTCATTCAGGTCTCATCAACTAACTCAATCCATTCTGGCAGCGTCCTTACAAGACCTTATATCTCTGGAAAATTCAAAGAAGGGAGCCAATGCCCTCTGATCGTTTTGCCTTATGAACGCCATGCAAATTAGTGAACCCATTGTACAATATTTATTCCTACTTGTATATTGCTCAAATAATAGCTCTATAGGAATATTAATCCAAGGTAGCATACTTCTTGAGATGTGGTGGGATAGCCTCTTCGAGATTTTTACTTTGAAGCCATTTCTTGGAGAAGAGGCGACTCTGGTAGCGGTAAGCACCATCACAAAGGATAGTAACAACAGTTGAGCCTAAGTACGCATGTGAGCTTATGAATAGACTAGTGATGGATAAATAGTACCTTTTCCTAAAATTTGCGCAAGTTCAACGGCTGCGACCACATTGAGTGCAGAACTGGCCCCAAGATAGATACCTTCTGTATCCAGAAGGTCATAGAGCATAGCAATGGATTTGGTATCAGGAACAGTGAATGCGCCGGAAATGTCATTAATGAAGGTTGCCAGATTGTCGGTGATACGGCCTTGACCGATGCCTGAGATATGATCAGTTTGTTTGACATTGACGAGCAGCTCTGCGACGCACCTTCTGTGATGGAGCTCCCAGAGCGTTCCACGAGCTTTCCGCCACTGGAGACATAGCTGGTAAGCACACTACCTGGGGGATCCGCGAGCCAGATCTGCGTCTTGCCACCGCTCTTCTCCTTCAGGTACTTGCCAACGCCGGCGAGCGTACCGCCGGTGCCGGTGGCACAGATAAATCCATCCAGACGGCCTTGTGTTTGCTCCCAGATCTCCGGGCCTGTGGTGACGTAGTGCGCATTGGCGTTCGCGGTGTTGTCGAATTGGTTGGTCCAGATCGCGTTTTCCAGGCCTTCAGCGTACTCCTTCGCCTGGTGGTTATAGTTTTTAGGGTTCTCAAAAGCGACGGCGGGTACGGGGCGCACGTCGGCGCCGAGCATGCGAAGGAGGTCGATCTTTTCCTGGCTCTAGACGGGGGTCAGTCTTTGTGTGAGGTATAGATTCGGAGATAGGGTTTGACCTGTGTATCTGGCATGTAAATAACGCATTTGTAGCCCTTTGCGCGGCACACGTGGGCGAGGCCTATGCCCGTGTTTCCGGCGGTGCCTTCGACAACTGTGCCCCCGGGCTTGATGCTGCCAAATGATGAGCGCAGGAAGATAGACAGAGACGACATGCGTACAGCCCCTGCTCCTCAGCATCGCGGACGAGACCCAAGGCAGCCCGATCCTTGACACTACCACCGGGGTTTTGGAATTCGGCCTTTCCATAAATGTGGGAGCCGGTCTTTTCTGACAGGCCTTTTAGATATATCTAAGTATCGAGGTAAGCTTCAGCGACGCTGGGAGGCTCGTTATTACGTACGAGAGGGGTGTTGCCCACTGCCCCATTGAAGCCCTGGACCGACGCGTTGGTAGCGAAACCTCGCCGGGATGCCTGTCTTAAGGCTGATAGCATGATGGAAGTTGGTAGAGAGACGTGTGGGATGGCATGGCGGGTGAACTTGAGGCGAAGCACAGAATCGTGGACAACAATTATCCAATGAGCACGACATACTTAACTCCGCTTACATAACAGTGAGTAGTGTCCAAGCGCTTAACACAAGGCATCCATTAATGAGGTAGATAACTGCATAATACAAGCCAATCCATGTATGCGAAGACGGGGAATGTGTCTGTCAATGAGAGAGAGAGGGAAAGAAGACATGTATTGGACAGAGCGAAGTTATCCGTTGTGCGTTGTAAAGGTCGTGCATGGCCATGAATAATTGATAGAGGTGGAAAAGCAGACACTTGGAGATATATAGGGGTATTGAAGGGAATGAAAACGAAAAAAAACTGGTATAGAACGGGGGGTTACCAGATACGACGCCAGCTTTGCGGTAAGAAATCGGGGGCGGGCGGGATGCTATAGTAACCTTTCTACGGTTGGCGCTTCTTGACGTTTTGGGACAGCCATTGAAGGCCCTCAAATAGACCTTCTCCTGTTGTTGCGCAACTGAGGTGGGGGATGGCTCAGAGGAGGTGCTTTCATTCGAAGAACATACTTACCTAGGGTGCACATACCAGGACCGGTCGCGCATGCGGTGTAGGCCGAGCTTTTCTGTCACCTCCGCGGGTGACATGGCTTTTGCAGGGGGTCAAATCCTATTGCCAACGCGAACGAATAGTGACTCACCTCCTGGCAAATCCTGCTTGTTCGCAAACACGAGCAGGAGGCACTCTTTCATCTCCCGATCACTCAATATCCGGTGTAGCTCCTGTTTTGCTTCGTCAATACGCTCGCGGTCCTGGCTGTCAACAACAAAGACGAGGCCCTGTGTGCCGGTATAATAATGTCTCCAGAGGGGTCTGATTTTGTCCTGTCCTCCGACGTCCCACACATTGAACTTGACGTTTTTATACGTGACAGTCTCGACGTTGAAGCCGACTTGAAGAGGATAAGTAGGAGGGATACCGACACGGCAGCAACATACCTGTGGGTATCGTGGTCACAGACTGGTTGAGTTTCAGTTTGTAGAGAATGGCTAATGAGTAGACGGTCAGACAATGCGAATGGCTCCAGTAAATGGTACAGACTGGTCTTCCCAGCCGCATCCAAGCCCAACATCAGGAGCCGCATCTCTTTGTTGCCGAAAATCTTGCCTAGACGTTACAGAGTCAGAGATACGAGAGAAACGAGTTTAAAGGAGTCGAACCCATGGCTTTGGAGAGGTTAGCGCCCATGGTGATGTCCTGGAATGAGAAAGGTAAAGAACGACGGTTGAGAGAAAGAGAACTGGCGTCGGTGACAACTCGAGAACCCCATCAACAATTATCACGTGACAAGTTATATACTAGCTACGAGGCCTGCGTTTGGTTGTACACCTTCAGCCAGCCATCTCCCATGTCCTTCTTCAGCGACTCAATCGTCCTCCTGTATGTATCCACGTCCCTCTCATCCCCGGACGATCCCTCAAAAGCAGACGCGCTTTGTCGCGCTCGTCGCGCCTCAGATTTGTTGGATGGGTATATGCTTTCCGAAGGGGGTATATGTTCCGTCTGATATCGGCCATGCCGGGATCGTTTAGATGACGGCAAGACCTCCGCGGGGGCGTCTAAAGGTACGGCAGCAGATGTGGTTGCTTGTATTGAGCCCAGGCGGGAATGTGGGGCCGATGCAGAATTACCGTCTAGGTCCACTATGCGCTTGACTTTCTTCTGCCGTCGGCCACCAGTAACTAACGACGCAGTGTCACTTGGAGTTTGTGGAGACTCCTTCGAAGATAATTCCGCATTATGACGCGAATGCGGCGGGGCTGCAAAGACCTGATCATATGAAGGTTCTATTGCTATCACGGGTGCTGAAGAAGATGAAGGTGGAAGAATGGATTTAGCGTGCTCCGATACGCCCAGACTTCGCCTTTCGTACATCGTTGGTGGCGTTCCATCGAGGATAATTGTCTTGTCTTCTTTCCAAAAGTAATCAAAGCAATTGATCCTGTAAGACTCTTCGATTTCGACAAAAGGATTTCCTTCTATCCAGAGCTCGGAGATATTGGGCAAGACAACCAATCGTCCTATTTCCGAGCTTTCTTCCAAGAGATTATGCCGCAGGTCGACGCGTTCCAGAGCCAGCAAGCGTTCAAGACCACATAATGATTCCAGTCGGTTGTGGGATAGATTAAGATGAAGCAGTTGTCCAAGGTTGAGATATATGCCTAGGACTGAATCGATGATATTGTCGGCGAGGTTGAGACTGGTGAGGCTATATAACTCCTCTAGACCCGAGGGAACGGAAACAAAGAGGTTTGAAGATAGATCCAGATGGGTGACGGATGTCAGATATGGGAGCAATTCGGCAGGGAACAAAGTCAGGTTGTTGTCAGGTAGATAGAGGTGTTTAAGAAAAGCCCAACTGGCAGAGGGGAGCTGGCCCGAGGTGGGAGTAGGTTCCCCAGGGGAACTTGGAGTGGGTTGGAGAGACGTGTCTCGTTGGCGTTGTTGAGAAGACGTGCCTTGTCTTCTGGCGCGATCGTCAAGAACTGCTCCAATGAAAAGTTGGGAAATGTCTTGCAAGCCACTCTTGCGTATCTTGACACTCCTCAACGAAATTGACAAGAGATCCCAGCCAAGCAGGATGCGAGGGTCGATGTTTTCACATTCGAGACGCTGGAGATTCTTGAAGACATCGAGGGGAATAGCATTTCGGTCGAGGGATTCACCGACCAGCTCGGCAATCATCTTTTTGCCGGGTGCGGAAATAGCAAGTGCGGGGAGTTTGGTGAAGCAGCTGTAGATGAATTTGAGCTCGGCATCGATGGTTGGGGGCTCCTGGCGCGACCACCAGCTGGTAGGGAGCGAGAGATTGGAGACGATGGAGAGAGACGAGCGAAAGGAGGCGAGAGAGAGGGTCTCGGGGTCGGGTTGGCCGGCGTAGAAGTTGGCGTAGCTCGTGGGGCGCGACGGGGGCTCGACCTGGACATCGAGGGGACCTGCCTGGATGCCGAGGGCCTCGAGGCGCATGAGGATGTAGAAGAGGTGGTGGGTGTCGACGGCGAGCAGCAGGGGCTTCGGCGGCGGCGGCGAGAGCGAGGGCGAGAGCCATCCGAGGGGCAGAAATGGATAGGGCGAGAGCGGCTCGGGCTTGCGCCTGCGGAAGAGGCCCGCCTCTGCCAGGGCCTGGCCGTTGCGGCGGATGTAGGCAGCGAGCTGGCGCAGATAGCTGTCGCCCGCCTGCGTCTGCATGGAAGGAGCTGAGTGCTTGCGTAAGCAGCCCCCAAGGCCTCGTAATCGTCCCTTCCTTTCTCTCTCCACCGCCATGAAGATCACCGTAAAGACCACCCAGCAAAAGATCTTCCAGGTACATCCCGCCTTTCTGCCCCGCGCTTCCACTCACACCCCACAGGTCGACGTCGATGGCCCAGACACCATCGCCGATCTCAAGGCAAAAATCCAGCAATCGCAAGGCCATCCCGTCGCCTCCCAGAAAATAATATATTCTGGTTTGTTTCGTTCGTCCATGCCGTCTCTCTGTCTCATCCATCTATCTCCAGGAAAGATTTTGACCGATGACAAGACCGTCGAGTCCTGCGGCTTCAAGGAGAAGGACTTTCTCGTCCTAATGGTGTCCAAGGTCAATATATTCTCTCCATCGACGATAGCCATTCTCACCGTGTCCCTGCAGCCAAAGCCTTCCCCCGCCGCCTCCTCCTCGACTCCCGCACCCGCTCCTGTTCCTGAAGCTCCGGCCCAAGTACCAGCCCCGCAACCGGTGGCCGCTCCCGCTCCCGCTCCAGCGCCTCCCGTCGAAGCAGTACCTCAACCCGCCGATGCCCCTGCTGCAGCACCTCCTCCAGCCTTTGGCGATCCGAGCGCGTTCCTCTCCGGCCCTGGTCTCCAGGATGCAATCAACAACATGATCGAAATGGGCTTCCCGAGAGATCAGGTCCTTCGCGCCATGCGCGCTAGTTTCAATAATGCCGATCGTGCCGTTGAATATCTCATGACTGTGCGTTTACCATATCCTCTTGCGTGGCTCCATCTTATTCTCTTCTAAAGGGAATTCCATCTCATCTCGAGGCAGAAGAGGCCCACCAAACTGCAGCCCCCGCTGCTCAGGTTCCTGCTACCCCAGCAGCTGCACCACCTGTGGCTCAAGTTCAACCTCAGGGACAGCCTCAAAACCTATTTCAGGTAAAACTTGAACCGGCGGCTATTTGTGATTCGATTTGACAGGATTCGTTCTTAAGTTGGCACAACAGCAACAGCAAAGCCATGCAGGAGGTGCTGCGCCCGCAGGAGCTGGCTCAGGGCCTGGTGGACAGCTCAATCTCGAAGCTCTGCGTAACAACCCGCAGATTCAACAACTCCGAGAGCAAATGGCTCAGAACCCGCAATTAATTGGGCCATTAATCCAACAACTCGCCACTCAGAACCCGACAATCGCTCAAATAATTGCTCAGAATCCCGAAGCGCTCCTTCAACTTCTGGGCATAGAGCTGGGCGGTGCCGAGGGCGAAGAAGAAGGTCTACCTCCCGGTGCACATGTCGTCAGCGTCACTGAAGAGGAAAGAGCTGCCATTCAACGTGTAAGTCACACTATTTTTCGGCCATTGACTATCAACTTATTGCATTCTAGTTGGAAGCTCTAGGATTTCCACGACAGGCTGTCCTGGAGGCCTATTTCGCCTGTGATAAGAATGAAGAGCTGGCCGCCAATTACCTATTCGAAGGTGGATTTGATGATTAGTTACCGCTTTAGATATCACGAACAGTTATTGTTGTACTTTACCCAAACCTACCATTCCTGTTATTGACCTTGGAAACGATGATCACTGCGCAGACCCTCGGGCTTCGTAAGGGCAATATCGGGTAATTATAGCTCTTTGCACGGCCTCATTGTTCCCGCACTGCTTGTTGTGCATCATGTTAAAGTACACTGTCAAACGCTGAGCGCTGAGCACCCACACCTTTCTCTTTCCCAAACATGCGAACGCTACTTGTTATTCCGACTCTTGTGTCGGCGGCGGCCCTGGCTAGCCAAGTCACGGATTATGCGCCCAAAGCAAACGTCGAATGTCCCGATTTGTCAACTGCCCCTTTGATTCGCACTTTCACCCCACAGAATCAGACTGTACATCCAGCCGAAGAAGAATATGTCACGACTAGGAAGAACACCGTCATCGCGAGTGCTTGGGTGGACTGGCTGGGGAACGGCAGCGCCTTGGGATATGATCTCACGAACTTCAACGCGTCCGACTTCCCCACCGTCGGATTTGCCATCCCCGGAGGTGGTCTTAGGGCCGCTCAATATGGAGCTGGGGTTATACAAGCCCTAGATGCTCGTAACTCCTCGGCAAAAGCAATAGGAACAGGAGGCCTGCTGCAAGTTGCGTCATATATTACAGGCTTATCCGGTACGTCTTTGGCACATCTAGAAAAGACCCAACTGACTCTGGCTTGTAGGCGGCTCTTGGGTCACTGGATCGCTTCTGTTCAACAATTGGCCCACTATTAACGACCTCGTATTCGGAAATGGCGAAGATCTGAGTGGTTGGCTGTTGGACTTGCCTTTCGCCAGCCCCGACGGTGACAACGTCCTGTCAGAATTGAACCAAGATTTCTATGGAAGTATATTGTGGAGTATCATCGCAAAGAATGATCAAGGAGTGTAAGCCGGGCTTGCCACTATCTACTTAACTGAGACTGACGATGCTGTAGTGATACAAGTATAACAGATCCATGGTCACGAATGATATCCTACCACTTCCTTAATCAAACCTCACGGCAGAATTTCTTCACCAATGATACGGGACATGGAGCAGGCCAACTTTGGTCCGAAATACCTCTCATTCCCGCCTACCAAAGCTTCATGGTCCCATTCCCCATTGTTGTCGCCGATTCGCGTCCATCGGGATCTAATCTGACCACGGTTCTTCCCTTGGACTCTGTTGTATATGAAGTGCGTATATGGTTGTCTTGCTTTATCTATTTAACTGTTGCGCTAGATTACTCCTCTTGAACTCGCATCCTATGACCCATTTCTTTCTAGTGGCATGAACCTTACTTTTGCGGGAACACAGCTAGTGAACGGTAGATCTACAACCGGTTCCTCGTGCGTCACTGGATTTGACCAGGCGGGGTTTGTGATGGGGAGTAGCGCCAGCCTTTTCAACGTACGTCCCGTGTTTCTTTACATGTTCCCTGTTTGCTGACATTTCATTACTCCCGTCATCCAGCAAATTCTAGACTTTGCCCATAACACAATATCACAGTTCTCACAGAACGACGGGAACGCTCTTCTCTATCTACTCAACCGACAACTAACGGATATCCGCACCCGAGCCGACGACGTTGCAAATTGGCCGAACCCGTTTCAGGGACAACAAACCGACACTTTCCAGGACACTAATGCTACTTGGCTAGAACTTATCGACGGTTCGTCTAATCAGGAGAACATTCCGTACGGTCCTTTGCTCGTGAAAGCACGAGGTGTGGATGTAATTGTGACGCTCGAAGGAAGCGCTGATGATCCAGTCAACAACTGGCCCAAGTATGTAACACTCCCTTTCATAGGGGAACGGGCTTTGATCGCTTACATCCTTTACAGTGGGACCAGCTTGATATTTACTGCTCTACGCCAGCAACAGTTTTTGCAGTCATCCCACAAGACATTTCCTCCCACGCCCTCGACACCCGATGACTTTATCAGTACAGGAGTTAATGCTCGGCCGACATTTTTTGGCTGTGATCCAACTGCTTCTGAGGACTTCCCTCTGGTCATATATCTTCCCAATGCACCTCCGCTCTCCGGCATAGATCCTGTCACCAAGTATGTGCAATTTCAATGTTCAGTCAACCCAATTTAATATTTGATCGTAGTACTGCAACCTTCCAGCTAACATACACCCAGCTTCATACCCATCTTTTCCTTGACCAGGTTTACAACAATATAGTGTCTGGGTTCACGCCCAATTCTAGTGCTGCCGATCCAAATTGGGGCAAATGTCTGCAGTGCGCAGCATTTGATCGAGGCAGGTCCAAAGCTATTCCTTCAATTCTGCGCTCTTCATTTTGCTCGCAATGTTTCAAGCAATACTGTTTTGATCCCAGCAATCCACCTAGTAAAGCAGAGCTGCCAAACCGGAAACTGGTTTTTGTTGATCCGGATCCTCAAGGGCTCACCAAAGTTGAATTGTTTTTTGATGATAACAAGTTCAAATTGTTAGGGGGGTTCATTGGACTGGTAGGATTTATTGCCTTATTGGCTATTGGGTTGTGAGCACATTTTCCATTTGAAAAATGATATCTAACTGATATATTATATTTAGAATTATATACAAAAAAAGGCATCAAAAAATATCAAAATATCACAAAATACAAGAGCCTTTAAATCATAACCTGGTATATGAAGAACTTTCTTACACTCCTCATACAGATATGTACAAAATGGACATATTGAATCACTCTACTTAAAGGCTTTGTAATTTAATTATCAAAATTCAATTTATAATTTTCACAATTGATCATGGAATGTAAAGAGTTAGTTTTGAGGGCATTTGTGAAACAGAATTTGTAGCAGATTTGTCCAGCAGATTTTGGTGTGCCAGACTGTCTGCTAAACAGTAAGATAGAGGACACAAGGAACTGGCTAGTTTATGTAAGCTGAAATCATAGGGCTGCCGCCCATACCAGGTATGGGACCAGTCATTAAAATAACAGGCAAAAGATGGAACTTTAACGGGGTCGGCTGTCCCATCATTATCTGCTCTTGATGTGCCATTGGTTTGGGTACAGGTTGTATAAGGCCATATATGGCCATACATGGGTGAGTCATGACCAAGTAGAAGTTTATTAGGTAGCATTGTACTGTACTATTACAACCAATTGTTCACACCCTGTGACATGTGATGCTGAAAGTTCACTGCAAGATTGTTCACAGTTGCTTTATTGGGCCTTGGCATACCAGCATGAGCCAGTGGGCCAGAAAAATTACCACTTTGGTCAGATTTTGGGCTCCAACAGCTTGCGTGATGTGTGACAAAACCCAAATTTGTTCAGTTCATGGCCCCGTGTGATGCATGATTTGAATGATTGGTTGTAATAGTACTGTACTATTACAACCAATCATTCAAATCACACATCACATACCATTGTGAACTGAACAAATATGGATTTCATCACACATCACACATGCTGTCAGAGCCTGAAATCTGATGAAAATGGTAATTTTTCCGGCCCACTGGCTCACATCGGTGTGCTGAGGCCAAATAAGGCAACTATGAATGATTTCCCAGTGAACCTTTAGCATCATGTGTCACAGGGCATGAACAATTGGTTGTAATAGTACAGTATAGTAGTGTGAGTAGTGATCATAGGTACTGTTAGTTAGGAAGAAAGGAATCATACATTAAGGGACTTCTCACAGTACAACCTAAGGTGTTGCTTGACTATCAATGATCATAAGTACTCTGATAGTATCAGGCTGAAGACTTGCATGCTGAAGGGAGATGGTGTCTCTACCACTCAAAAATACCCTTTTGACGGCTACAGCAGGCTGCAGAGTCTATAAAGTACATTAGCCAAGGGAGGAATTTAAGAGGAGTTGAACAAGAAAGCAGACACACCAGTATGCTGAAGATATCCTAAGCAAGGCAATATAATGCAGGAAAGCAATGACACTGGGAGTACCACCATTGCATGGGGTCACAACTTACAAGAATGGTAGTCAGGGCATGATGGTGGAGTGGTCCCCATTGCGCAGCCAGCCATTTGAACCCTGGCCGGCATGATATAGAAAATTGCTAACACTTGCGAGTTCACCTCACACCATTGCCATTTTATTTGCAATACACAACTTTCACCTTCAAACCAGCCGACAGCCCCCAGTGATTGCCCAAACAAACACTATCAACTCAATGTACAGCCCCTGCAGCAGTTTGCGAAATAATCACAGCTTGTGGACCATGGCCAGCCCAGTATTCATGCTGGAAGAACAAACTTTGCTTCGGAGTCAGGCATGCAGGTGCCAGATGGTCACTGGTGCTGCCACCCAGGGATGCCCATAAAAATGGCTGAGACTCACAGGCACAAGAAATGAACATGAATATATTGTGACCAATACCACACCACTATCAGCCTGGATTGGCTCCACTGCCCCCAGCCGGCTATTACTCAGGAGGAGTGGAGTCCAGAATATTGGAATGAAACTTGATTCCACATCAAAAAGTATCTACTCCACCCCCACATCCACATGACTCTAAGTCTTTATTATGCACCGCCCCATACTACTACATACTTGTGGTCCTGATGCCCCAAGTTTACTCTTGAACTCAACCCCCTATGTTGATGATGCTCATCTCTGCCCAAGTTCTCTCACAAATATTAGTCTACCACTCATGTTACTACTCCACCATATGGTATGCCACTATAGAGTATAAACACTGAATATTTTTTTTTTTAAAAAAAATGGAAGTCTTGCAGAGGTAGACATATAATTGTTGAGCTCATTGACAGAGCTGGCTTGTTGCATGTGACAAAATCAAGCAGTGAAGTCAAATATAGGGACTGATGATGATGCTGACCGTGAGGCAACAGGGATATTCTGCAAGGCAATTTCTGCTGATCTTGCAGCCGAGTGAGCAGGAAGAGTGTAGAACTTATTGAAGTGCTTATATAATACTACTTTTGATAACTCTAGGCTTTTGGTGAGCTGAGGATCACCTGTGTAATCAGCCTCAAGCTCTGCATATATTATGCAAGGATTGAGAACTGAGGTACTGATAAGTTTAAATACTCCTGAGAGAAATAAAACATGTACTTACTTACAGTCTATGTGTAGTATGGGCATTTATCAAATTTAGTGAAATAGTCACTGAGCTTGTGGTGCACCTGCAAGATACCTTGTCAGATACTTGGAGTAACAATATTAGGCAAACTAGCTAGAATGCTCTGCAGGTTATCCTGAAGACTCTTGCAGAAAATTGCATGCATAGTGGAAAGCATGGGCTTGCTGGTTGTCAACATCTGTGTTGTTGCAGCACAAAACAACCAAAGCCAACTGCAAATGAGCTTGACACTGGCCCAATCACCTTTACTAAAATTGTAAGCACTAAGTTGACAGAAATTTGTGGAAATGTAATGATTGACTGAAGCTCAATATATGAGCTATGAGATCAAGCATTCAAGATGTATGGCCTTTGGATTAGCGTATGGACTGGCACAATCTCAAATGGTGATTCATGCATTCTTCTCAATCCCACTTTTAATCTCCAGCTCCTGTGCAGTCCCATATTTGAAACAGCAGAAAGCACAGTGACTCTCTATCCAGCTTCAAATCTAGCCATGCAGCTTCACCAAAACCTATAATAGTTTTCCCAAATCGTCATGAAACTGAGAGCCCCAACCCAGTCCCAACTTCAGAAATTGAATCAAACAATCAAAGAGTGGACTCCCTGACACCCCTTCCTGTGGACCCTCTGCTCACCTTGTTCTCCATAACTACTTCATTCCTATCTGACTCCTCATTCATCCTTTCTATTCCAGGTACTGAACCAGTGTCCTCATTGTGCAGTATGTTTCCCACACCTACAAGAAGAGAGTGGAAGACCACTCCATTAGTTATTGTTTCATGTTGTGGAATCTCCCTATATACTACATTTGGCAACATGTTATAAATTGGGCCTGTTCCATTCTTCCACTTATTGGTGATTTCTATCTAGGACACATTGTCTACACAAATGAATTAGGCTTTTATGACAAAATTGGAGAATATAGTGCCGACCTGTTAGGGTCACTTGGAGCAACTAGCAGACCAAGTGGTCAAGGATAGACCAGGGAATACTGTGGTATTTCCAGTTGGGTATCTACTACAACTGGAATATACTATATATGCTACTTATGAGGTCGTCTGACTAACAATAAGTATCTAAATAGCCTGGTATCAATGATGTCCAATGTACACAACATGATCATGATATAATGGAGATATGATCATCATCTGTCAACTTGCAACATTTCAAATCTTCTGAATGCAATTTCATACTGTCGAAGGCATTCAATGGTTCTGTGGKATTGTTCAAGGCCTCTTCCTTGGCCCACATAAGTCCCTATCACTTAATATGATAAACTATAAGCAAATGCCAGCACAACTATCTTTATGGTGCTTGATGTATCTATGATACAAAATGGCTGTGGTGACTTTTTTGCCTGCAATATTTCATAACTATTTCATAATTAGTTAGTTATTTTAATATCATATCTTTATAGCAACTGCCTAGCCTGGCAATATTTCATTGCTATATTATAACTTTTAGGCAATATCATAATTGCTGCAATACTATATCAGGCAATTGATGGGGCTTATATAATGGTACTAATGGCTACTATTTGCTTTGTCCTTCATCAGACACAGCCACTCTCATCAGATTATGACCTCAAATTGAAACAAATATAAATATACAGCCCACCTGTTCCATAAAGCAGTGCAGTAATTTAATAAAATACCACTTGTATATAATATGCAAATACAATTTCCACCTGCCTGTAGTAATTGTAATATAAAAATGAAATGGCTATGAAATATAATGAAATAGAATTGTATATTAGGTTAGATTAGGTTAGACTAGAGTGGGTGGTTAGGATTAGGTTAGGTTAAATTAAGGTGGGTGATTAGGATTAGGTTAGGTTAGGGTTGGTTAGGGTTGGTTAGATTAAGAGATTAGAATGAGTGGTTAGGGTAGGGTTGGATTAAGGTTAGGTTAGGGTGTATATATTTGATTAGGGTTGGGGTAGTTGGTTAGGGTTAGGATGGGTGGTTAAGATTAGAGTAGTTAGGGTTAGGATGTATCATTACCTGCCCACTGCAGGTGGACAGGTAATGATACAAAGTAGGGCAAGTATAAAATAGTTATGAAATATTGCAAGCTCAAACATTGCCACAGACATTTCATATTATAAATACATCAAGCACCATAAAGATAGTTGTGCTAGTATTTGCTTACAGTTTATTATATAAGTGGTAAGTACCACTCTGGCCCAGACAAAACACATTAACTATGACTTTGTTAAATAGGATAAATTTAATGAAGCTGGCAGACAATTTTGCACCTTACCATGATTTCTGAGGATCCATTTGTGGAACCATTAATTAAATGTCTCTTTAAATCAGCTCGCTGTTGCCACAACAACCCCAAACCAACCATAGTCGCTGTAATTATACAGCAGTATGAGCAGTTGCCTAACTATGTGGATGCATTTCCAGGAGCAATTGTTCAAAGGCTTGGGTAGTTGCCCTGTGATGCATTACAGGGCAGTTGCCCAAGGGCCTGCCTTCCATGCATGGCCTAGTCAACTGCCCATGGCTTCCAAATGTAGGAGCTATATTTTATATAAGCTGGTCTAAAATAGAAAAATGAGAAAAAAATTGCTAAATTATTAGAAAATTCAAAGTGATACAAAATCATCACTGTAGGTGGCTTCCTTATTTAGCAAAATGCAAAATGAATTTTTGCATACTGTCTATTTGCAAAATTGACTTCCTCAGAAAATTATGAAATAATTTTTAAAATTCCCTAAAATTCATACACTATCCGTATATGGAAAGAAATTCAGCAGTGTGTGTACAAAACAATAAAACAAGAGCCTTTTATTAGGTAGWTATCAACTGGATTAGATGACTTTACAATCTCATGTGCTGCTGTCCAAAAGATGGACTTGGACCAAATTTGGCAAAGTCCAGCTTGGCCTTCTATTTTGGGCCCAGATGTCATTTTCATGCTAGGCCGCTAATGGCTATTATTTACATTTGTTTCAATTTGAGGCCAGAATCTGACATGAGTGAGCCTGCACAATGTAAATAGAGGCAAGCAAGAGGTCACACATTGGCTTTTGATATGCATCAATGTACAAACAAATAAGCACTGCACTGCAAAAGGCACATTATAGCACTCAGAATATAGATATTTGACAAGCAGGGCATCCAGCAACTATCTTTTAGGCAGTTGCTGGTGTGGATATTTAAAGTTAGTTTGGCAACTTCCAACACTTGATAGACAAGGTTGACAGTTACTGGTGTACAAAGAGCTGCAGCATAAAAAATAAGTTATAGACTTGTATGAGATACTGATTAAGTATGGACCACTATTAAATACAATACTTTATAGTCCCCCCACCTTTACATACTCCACAGAGTCCATAACATTCCGTGGACTTTCTGTAGACTTTTTCCAAAAATGGAAATTAGAGTTAAAAAAGTAAAATTGTCTCATGGAATGTCCATGGACTCTTTGTGGAATTCCATGGACAATCCATGGAACTTTACTTTTCAACTACAATCAGTCCATACAGAGTCCTTGTGGAGTTCATGGATGTTTTCTACAGAATTCCATGGAATTCCATGGATCTCTATGGAATTTTGACTTGGTCATATTTTTTGAGCACAACTTAGAGTAACCAACATTAATTTCCTTTGGTCTCAAATCATAAATCATTACAAAGTTAAAGGCTTAGGCCCTATTGGGCAAAAAAATTATCGAGAATTAACGAAGATTAAGTTAAGAAAAATTACCTGCACAGCCTGTTAATCTTGTGTTAATCTGCGCCAAAGTTGCGCAGCAAGTTAGGCTAGGTTAGTCACACATCAGCCAGAGTAGTCACATTGGTCACCAATATGTCACATTGTGAAATTGCATCACATGGATCACAATAAAGATTATTGCCACTCAATTGCCACTTGTCCTACTGCTCCTCTTACCATTATACACCCCTACATTACAGTAATGACTAGAAATAGAAACGGAAACTCAGCAGGCCATGGAAAACACCGCACTGCACGCCAAATCCAGGAGGAAAAGCATTGACAAGCAGCTATACTTATCATGGGCGCTATTTCCGGAGTTGTTGCTGCTATTTCTCATGTTGCCCCATTTCTTGACAAGCGGCCCATGCACACGTCTATTCTTACTGGTCATGGATGGATTGATGAGCTCCTACGAGGTATGTTCCCATGACTATCCTTTCGGTCACTTGGTATTAATAGTATTGTCTTTATAGGCCATCCACTTTGCTTTCGGAGAGCTATGGGAATGAACCGCTATGTTTTTCGAAGATTTGTCAGGGAATTGGAGCAAAGAACATGGCTCTGCCCTGCCCAATATATGTCGTCTGAAGAGCAGCTGGCTATCTTCCTCCGCATCACAAGAACTGGCCAAGGAAATGCAGAAATGCAGGAACATTTTCAGCGCAGTGGAGACACAATTTCAAGGTAAGATTACCATTACTCTTGAACATATCTTGGAGCTTATGCAGACATTTCAAATAGGTCATTTCACTGCATTTTGAACATCCTTGTATCAAAGGAATTCTATGGTCACTACGTTCGCCTTCCCGAGAATGAAGTCCCTCCTGAAATTCTCAATAACCCCAAGTTCTTTCCCTTCTTCAAAGATTGTCTTGGTGCAGTAGATGGGTCTCTCCTTCATGCATTTGTTGGAAAGCTTGCTATGGCCCGCTACCGTTGCCGGAAAGGTTTTATTGCAACCAATCTTCTCGCTGCATGTCTGTTCTGTCTACAATTTTGTTATATCCTGGCCGGTTGGGAAGGAAGTACTGCAGATTCACAATTGTTTGATGAAGCCCGCCGTGATACATTTGAAGTTGAGCCTGGAACATATTATCTTGCTGATGCTGGATTCCCCTTATGTGATGCTTTAATTGTTCCCTATCGGGGAGTCCGGTATCATCTCAAAGAGTGGGAGCAGGCAAATTTACGGTGAGAATCATTTTCTTCTCGGAATCTTGTTGCTCAGTCCAGTTCAAATTTATTCAGGCCTACCAACTACCAAGAACTATTCAACCTTCACCACTCTTCTCTTCGAAATGCTATTGAGCAAATCTTTGGAGTTGTAAAGCCCCGTTTTCCCTTAATGGCTGCAGCAGCTGAGTACAACCTTCAAACTCAGTCCAAAATTCCCGCTGCTTTGGCTGCTTTGCACAATTTTATTCAAACATGGGATCCTGAGGACATGGCTTACGATGATGATGAAGACGACAACTTGAATATGGATGTCCATGAAGATGGAGAAGAAATGCCAATCCCACCTGAAAACCTTGGTTCAAATATTTCACCAGCAGAGAAATTACGTGCAGGTGCAAAAAGGGATGAAATTGCAAAAGCTATGTGGGAAATATATCAAGAGGAACTACATATTAGAGGAGAAATATAGAAAACAGGTATATGTTGGGTATATGTATATGAATATAGATAATACAATATCAATATGGATGAATGTAAAAAAGAAAGAAGAATATCTAGAAGAGATCACTGAGCTCACTTTGAATATAACGTATATGTTTGCCTTTGTCCCTCATGGCCAAAATCAAATCAGCTACAGAAACATCCTTACGGATAACCTTGAATATTTGGAGCTGTTCATTGTCTGATAGTTCATCATCTTCGTCACTGAGCTTGATGGCAGCTGCCCAGTGGGCAGGAGAAGTTGGCCCAACAGATGCACCTGAAGCGGAAAATGCTGTTGCGAGATCACGAACCGAAGATGCAACATCAGTGAGACCAGCTGCTGCAGTTGTGGTTTTGCGGCTACATTTGGTTGACACTGAGCTTGGATGCTCAGATTCTGCAGGACGCTTGCGATTGGATGTGAGAAGAACAGTAGCAGGAGTAGCAGGAGTAGCCTTGATATCATCCGACTTTTGTGTGATTAGAAACAAGGTCCTGTCTAATTTATAACAGACATACCGAAGCAGGATCACTGGACTGTGATTGGTCCCCCCTCAAGGAAGGATCTATCATATGGTCATCTGACTCGCTTGAAGAGTCCGAGCCAGGAAGAGTGTCAGCCATCGGAGGTGTATAATCATGTCCTGGGTGAAAGACACCTCCCCCTGTTGCAACTGTTCCATTGACCAGGTCATGCATCATGTCGTACACTGGGAATGGTGTATCACGCCACTTTGCAAAGTTCTTTCGCTTCTATTTAGTCATATGAATTAGCAAAAAATACTGGTTGAAAAGATAGATACACACTGCAAGAAAGGCGTCCCAAACCTCCACCGACGCAGTCACCACCTGCTTGAAATCATCCCAACTGAAGCCAGAACTGTCGCGCAGAGTTTTGACTTGAACATAGGATTTTTTGAGCTGATTAAACAAAAGCATGAGTTAGAAGTACTATCCGAATCCATTGGAAATGAGACTTACAGTGGCATAACACATCTTGCAGCTGTCTGCAGTCTTTTTGGCCCTGCCACTGTAAAGCTCCGTGCCAGCCAAAAACTTCTCGGCAGCCTTCCATGCATCATCGTGGAAGCTGCTGTTGCTTGTCATACGCCCATCAGCCTTCTCGTTGACAAGAGTGTCAAGAAGGATCACGTCACAGTTGCTATTCCAGGTTGACCGTGAGGCATGCGTTTTTGGCTCAGTGACAGCCGGATCGATGTTCTCTTTGTTGGCAGGGCTTGTGGCAGATGGCATTACATGTGAAATATGTGTTAATAGGGTAAACGAGTGTGTGTATGGAGTGGAAAATGAAGGTGAGTGCTGGTGACAATGGCGAGTGACAGACTCGGTTGGTGGAGTGACAAACAAGTGACTGTGGAGTGATCATTATGTAATCTAATTCTGGCTAATATTAATAGACCTTGACGTTGCCGAATGCAAATTAGCAGAATTATCGCCTTAATTCTCCTTAATCCGCGAGCTGAAATTCCCCCGCCAAAAAGTTAACTTAATCTCACTTAATTCTTGTTAATTTTTTTGCCGAATAGGGCCTTAATATTATCAAAAGAGGTAAAGATTAAATATATTTTATTCAAAGATACACTAATACATGTAAATTATATACTTATATACTGATATACCTACAGACTAGGGTGCTGGAGGGATGGTGAAGCAAGTTCTGAGAACGTTGCGGATGAATTTGCATGGATGCCAGAAGCAGCGAGGCAGCAACAGGGTTGCAACAGGTGACACTGGAGGTGGCTCTGGCACTAATGTCTGCTTAAATCATGTATTAACATAGCAGATTGCCCTTAAGCCATTTTATATCCACAAGGGCAGCTGCCAGCTGGGCAACTCATGCATGTCCTGCCTGCCAAAAAGCTACATTTTGCATACTATGAGGCCTGTGTCATAGTGCTGTGCTTATTTATTTGTACATTGATGCACATCAAAAGCCAATATGTGACCTCTTACTTGCTTCTATTTACATTGTGCAGGCTCACTCATGTCATATTCTGGCCTCAAATTGAAACAAATGTAAATAATAGCCATTAGCCCAGGCCTAGCATGAAAATGACATCCAGGCCCAAAATAGAAGGCCAAGCTGGACTTTGCCAAATTTGGTCCAAGTCCATCTTTTGGGCAGCAGCACATGAGATTGTAAAGTCATCTAATCCAGTTGATATCTACCTAATAAAAGGCTCTTGTTTTATTGTTTTGTACACACACTGCTGAATTTCTTTCCATATACGGATAGTGTATGAATTTTAGGGAATTTTAAAAATTATTTCATAATTTTCTGAGGAAGTCAATTTTGCAAATAGACAGTTATGCAAAAATTCATTTTGCATTTTGCTAAATAAGGAAGCCACCTACAATGATGATTTTGGACAACTTTGAATTTTCTAATAATTGAGCAATTTTTTTCTCATTTTTCTATTTTTAGACCAGCTTATATAAAATATAGCTCCTACATTTGGAAGCCATGGGCAGTTGACTAGGCCATGCATGGGAGGCAGGCCCTTGGGCAACTGCCCTGTAATGCATCACAGGGCAATTACCCAAGCCTTTGGGCATTTGCCTCTGGGGATGCATCAATATAGTTAGGCAATTGCCCATACTTCATATATAATTACAGCAACCATTGTTGCATTTGACCAGTATGGGGGGTGTAATAGGCAGCATGGGCGACGACAGGGGCACCGACCTGTCGTTAGACCATTATTGTGGGGCGGGAGGTAGCATGGATGACAGTGGGTGTGTTGGCGGCAGGCACTGAGCGTCATTTGGTGGCGAGGGGTGGCATGGGCAACGGCAGGCAACAGTGGGGTGCTGGGTGTCATTATGCCATTGTTGAGGGGCGGGAGGTGGCGTGGGTGATGGTGGGCTTGTTGGTGTGGGTGATGTGACAAGGTAGGGGCCACCAGGGTGTTGTTGAGGGGCAAGAGGTGGTGACAGTGGGCGTTTCCAGCAATTCCTGGTGTATGATATGACAGCAGCACAACACCGCAGCTGTCATTAATAGCAATGGAGGGCAGTGGGGTGCATTGATGATGGGGTGGGCATTTTTGGGCAGGTAATGTGGCAGGGGAAGGGGTTGTTGGGGGTGCAGTGACAGCATTGGGGTATGGCAGGTGGTTCTGCAGGAGTGATGTGTCAGCATCAGTACAGTGAATGGAGCATCAGTGGGGGCAGTGTCATGTGGGGGTAGGGAATGGCAGGGGTCAGCCCAACCCACATGGGTTGATGGGTTGGGTGTCCATGGGTCAGGGTGCGGGTCACTGCATAGTGACCCGTGACCCAGCATGACCCATGGCTAAATATACATCAAATTACATATGCATTTATTATGTAATTTCAATAACTGTACAGTACCAATTATATTCAACAATTTCGTACCGGAATTTTTGACCCACACACAATATGGACAGCGCCGAGGAGACCATTAGTGCTAATCCTACACGCTCTGGCCGCATTCCAACCACTACTGCGAAGGTAGCTAATGCTATTAAAGATTTATTTCCAAAAAGAGCACGCAAAGAAAAAATCATTGAATCATCCCCCAGTGAAGAATCCCTAACTGAGGTACATACTGAGCAAGTATTAATATGAACATCTATGCTGATTAGTTATAGAAACCACCGGCAAAGAAAAAGAAGATGAGTATCTTCACAAAGATCACGAAAACAGTCAGCCATCACTCAACACTATCAGCCACCAAAGCACCCACCACAAAAAGCACCGCGAAGAAAACTACTACCTCATGAAAAGCAGAAGTTATCAATATTGACGATGAGGAAAGCAGTGACTCTGAGGATGACATAGCAGTTGTTGATGCACCTACTGAAGAGGCCGAAGAAGCACAGCTTGGTACGTTATTAATAATCTAAGGGACTGTTACTCAATTACATGCTAGAGCGAATGATGGCCAAATGGAACACACCTATTTACGCATTTTGGACACCTATTCCGACTATTGGTTATGATGACGGTCATCGTTACCATGAGTTCAAGTGCTTCAAGAAGTCTTGCTCAAAATCTGTTCGACGCTTCTTAGATAAGTCAGATGCAACATCAACTGGAAACTTACACCGTCACACAAAGGCATGTTGGGGAGCAGATATTGTGCACCTGGCCATGAATGCGGGTAACGTTGAGAATGCACGCAATGTTCTGTCAAAATCAAAGGACGGATCAATTGCGGAGGCCTTCAGGAAAGCAGGAAAAGAACAAGTAACGTACTCACATAGGCAACACATGAAGATGGAAACACGGTATGTTGAATATATATATTTACAGCCAGAGGCAACATACTAATTTAAACATGTAGCGCTGAAATTGTCCGCTGGGTCACTGAGAATGCACGGCCATATAGTATTGTCAAAGACCGTGGCTTCAAGAACTTGATGAAGACCGGGCGTCCTGAGTACTACTTACCATCTCCTCATACTGTCTCTCGTGATGTTTGAACGGTGTTCGCCCGCTCACGCCAGAGGATTGCAACCATGCTACGGGTAAGTTATAATGTTACATAACTGTGCAAAGGAAGACTTATAACTTACTAGGAACACGAGGGGAAACTCCATTTCGCAACTGATGCCTGGACTTCACCCAATCATCGCGCATTTATTGCAATTACAGTTCACTTTGAGCATGCAGGGAAGCCTATTTGCCTCATCCTGGATGTCGTTGAGGTCGATAAGGTTAGCAGATACCAGGTATCACAATATTGTTTTTTTTTTTTTTTTTTTTTTTTAATCCATTAACGTCCATTGAGGCGTAAGGCCTTATGTAGGACATCTATGTACGTGTTTTCTAGTTATCTAAGTAATATATGAAGTGCGTGTCGTAATGTGTGACTGTCTAACTCTACGACGATATAGTGGCCGCTAAATAGTGGCTCGAGACGCATTGCGTCATTATGGGATTGTTTGTGTGGGGTGTGGGGGTATATGTATGGTAAGGTATGGTGAGAGGGGATTATGATCGTATGTATGGTGTATAAGTTGGATTGTATTTGTAGGTTAGGTATTAAGTATGTGTAATGGGGATGGAACGAAAGGGAAAGGTTGATATTTGAATGGTTTGGACTTACGGTTTGGGGAACAGCTATCATGGTCTTCTTTGTCTTGCGTATTCCTCACGGGGGTTCTGTCTATCCCCATGTTATTCCTGCTGGGGTTTCGTCATCGAGATCGACTGTGTTATTTGATTGGGCTTGTGGTTCTGGTCTGAGGTTTCCGTGTGATTCGGCGAAGTGTTTGGTGTTGTGGATGTATTTCAGGATGTGTTTGATGTTTTTTCTAGTGCCTAGCAGGTGTGTTCCTACATCTGTTGTATGTCCGATGGCAAATTTGAGCACACGTTGTTGTTTTGCATATGCTTTGCAGCTCTTTAGGTAGTGTGCGACTGTTTCGGGTCCTTGTAGGCATTGCTGGCATGTGGGCGACTCTATGAGGTTGAATCGGTGTAGGTAGGCCGCGAGAGGGACGTGCTCTGTACGTAGTTGGGTGATGATGCTTGTAATACGTCTCGGCCATGCTTTACAGGTGGTTCGGAATTTGGCTGAAGGTACGGTTGGATTGATGGCGGCAATTTTTGTGTATCTGGTGGATGTGTTGCGGAATTCGCTGATGTTTTTGTTTTTGATACGCTTTTTGATTTCCTGTCGTATTGCTGCTTTGCTGGTGGGTATGGCTGCTGCTAGTATTCCCGTTTTTGTCCCTGTGTCGTTTTGGTTGCCCTCTGCTGCTTTTTTGGCTTTGCTATCGACTCTGTCGCTTTCTGGTATGTCCTCGTGTCCTGGTATCCATCGGTATCTGATGACGATCCTCGGGTGTCTTTTGACGATTGCGGTGTGCTTTTGAATTACTGCGTTGACGATGTGTGACCCTGGTAGCTGTTCCCTTCTTCCGTGTGCCTGTAGCGATGGTTGATTATCTACTGCAATACTTACATATATACTATTGTTCCGAATCCGCAGATTTCTAGCTCGATCTTCAAGTAATTGTAGCCTGAGTAGCTGTCCGATGCATTCTCCTTCAAATACTGTGTGTCATGTTGCCGGTCCTAGGTGGTGTCTTGCAATTTTGATGGGTTGGTTGTGTTTGTATAGTACTGCTGCAGCTCCGATCTTGTCGTTTTGCCCTGATCCGTCGGTGTAGATTTTTATGTCGCTGTTGTCTTGTTCTTGTTGTTGTTTGGCTTTCTCTCTTGATTTGGCGATGGTGATTTTGGTGGGTGTTTTCCATCGTGGGTGTTTGTCGATGGTGTTTATGATTTTGATGTCTTGTTTGAGGAGTTTGGTGGAGTTCATGATGATTTGGAGTGGAGTGGCGTGGCGTTTGGGTGGTGGTCTTTTCTTTGCTGTTGATACATGTCGATGTAGGGGGTGTGTTTTCGGTAGTGTCGCTAGTCGGAGTGCTGCCATCTGCGTTGATTTCATGAGTTGAAGTCTGTTTGGGATCATGTCAGCGTGCACAAATAGTAGGTCTGTTGGTGTCGTTCTGAGGGCCCCGGTGGCTTGAATTGCCGCTTTCCTTTGTACCGAGTCCATTTTCTTGATGGCCCCTGTCATGCCTCGCTGTCTCTTTCTGTGTTTGTCTGGCACCGTCGGGCACCATATATCATTGGCGTAGTGCATGGTTGCTGCTGCTGCGGTGTAGTACATTCGTCTGGCATATTCGCCTTGCATTCCTCGTGCCATTTTTGAGAGTCGACGTACTTGATTCACCATCTTTGTTCCCTTGCCTAGCACGTAGTCGGCGTGTTTTTTGAATCTAAGTTCGGTGTCGACTATGACTCCCAGGAACTTGTGTTGGTCCGTCGATGTGATGTTTCTGCCATTGAGGACTATGGTAGTTGGCGGTTGTTTCTTCTTCTTTCTGGGTTGTTGGGGTGTCGGATCTCGTATTAACTTTCGTGTTAGCATCATCAGCGCAAATTTATGAAATTCGTATGTAGTGAAGTGTGATTCCGCCCATTTGAGGGGTCCTTCATCTCGATGAAAGAGTTCCGTGAGGTTTTGAAGTGCTTCGTTCATGTTTTTACCTGATGCTGCTGCATATGTGTCGTCGGCGAAATTTGCGGATAGCTCTGTTTTCTTGTCCTTCGATGCGCTTACTTGGTCTGTCGTGTAGAAGTTGAATGCAAACGAGGACATATTGCATCCTTGGTCTAGTCCGCTGTCGACTGGTATTGGTCGCGATGTAAAATCGGTCCTTCTGCTTTTCATTCCATCCATTTGGTGTAGCCTCGCGGTATTCCGCATTTCCTCATGTCATGCGCGAGAATGGGTATTACAGTGTTTGGGAACGCACCTTTAACATCCATGAATATGACAGCAACTTCGTGCCCTTTGCGATCACAATATTGTTGAACTTACCACCTTTCTCCTAGTCGCATACCGGTGTAAACCTTGCAGGAGCATTCTATGATGTTCTGAAAGAGTTCGGCATTGAACATAAGGTTCGCTTTGTTCAGTGAACAAGGGAGTGTACTCACAGGTGACCACAGATGCTATCTCTCACTGTCGACAATGCCTCCAACAACGATGTAATGGTCAGTGAGCTCGAAACTCTCATCCCCGAGTTCTCAGCTGTCAACCATACTCGGTGCTTTTTGCACGTCAATAATCTGGTTGGTCGCTTGCTGGTGAAGCAGTTTGATGTATCAAAAAAGGTAGCCGGAAGTGACAACAATGAAGATGATGACGTACTGCTTGACCTGGCTGGTGACATGGAATACGAAGATCGGATGACGCGAGAGCAACTGCTTGAAGAAGCAGAGGAAGGGGAGCTCAGTCTGGATGATAACCTGGATGAATGGATTAATGAAAGGGCGGCACTGTCCCAGGCTGAGCACAACATCTTGGACAAGTCAACGCGGCCTGTGAAGATGGTGCTTGTAAAGGTCAGTGATTTTCTCTAGTGTAACTTCAAATTAATTAGTTGACCCCTCTCAGATACGGAAACTTGCCTTTAAGATTATCAACTCTACGACTCTCCTCCTCCCAGCATGGAAACAGCAAGTGGCAGATTTGAACCTGGCTGAGTGCATTATTCCTCGAGATGTGACAACAAGGTGGAATTCAACATATGACATGCTTACCTTTGTCCTGCTGTACCGTACTGCAGTGGAGAAATTTACCGCAAACCTCGCAAATGACTCACGAGAGCTGGAGCTGACAGCTGAAGAGTGGAAGATTGTGACGCAGCTGAGCGAAGTCTTGATGGTACGTGGCAGTGCAATCTGCGGGACACTTAATCAGCATGACCAAGCCGCCGTACATATTCACTGATCTCTGACCTTTAGGCTCTCAAACATGCCACTGAATTTTTTTCGCGAGCCACACCTAACCTAGCGCATGTCATTCTTGTCATGGATAACATAAATGATCGTCTCACGGCACAAGCAAATAATGATGCATATTCCCCAGCCATCCGCGCTGCTCTTGGGATTGCCAAAAAGACACTTAACCGTTACTACTCCCGTACAGATGACTCCGAGGCATACCGAATTGCAATGAGTAAGTCAAATTATTTGTTGGAATATTTACATGCTAACAAGCTCAGTCTTACATCCGAAGTACAAGCTGAATTATTTCAAGTCCGCAAAGTGGGAACAGGTATGGGTGGATACAGCTGAAGAACTTATTCGGACAGAATATCGTGACAAGTATGAAGAGGACGAGGTATCAGGTAGCGACACTGCTGAGGTACGATTCCATCATTTCATTTTTTGAACCGTTGACTTCTTATTCACATCTCAGGCAACACCAGTATATAAAAAGAAAGCATCAAAGCCCGTCAACATATTTGATACAATGTTACAGTCCTCTACCACAACATCAAAAGCCAATAGTGCGCAAAATGAGCTTGACAGGTACTTGGAAATCGGAACAGAAAAGGTCAATGATGCGCTTCTTTGGTGGACGGAGCGAAAGGCAATGTATCCTTGCCTTTCTCGCATGGCTTTGGATTACTTGAGTATTCCCGGTACGCAGAATATTCATGATTTTCATTGAAAGATGTACTAATATATTTTATAGCGACCTCTGTAGACATTGAACGTGTTTTTAGCCGCGGTCGCTTCACCCTGCCATATGTACGCAACAGACTCTCTGCGCAGTCAACCCGTGCACAGCTGTGTGTCGGTAATTGGAGCTTGCGAGGTCACATTCACGACGCCGATGTTCTTCACACTGCTTGACTCCCAGACGTTGAAGAAGGTGCTTTGGAAGTACTCGTAGAAGGCTGGGATAAAATCCTATTATAGGAGCTACTCTACTTACTCTACTCTTGTATTGAATTATTACATTCCATTATCCGTTGTCCTCCGCCGCCGTGCAGTGCTCAGCCACAGCCACATCCAGTCAGATATGACCATCCCGCGACCTCATGTACGTGTCTGGCAAGCGCCGGATGATCGACTCGAGATGGTGGGGCATGCTGACGGAGTCGGAAACAGTGTGGGTACACGAGAGCGTGCAGAGACGTCCCATCGGCGGCATGCGGATCAGTGTACATGGTGGAGTGCCTCCAGCACACGCTGTCCTGCGCTCCCGTGAATGCCGCGAACGTCGGTGTGTTTGTAAATGACATACCGGTGCGTCAGGGCCTTGAGAATGTTGTGCTGCAAGTATGAGCCCGCAGAGACATTCATTTGATGGGGAGAAGTCCCCCAACGTCGGCGCACTGTGGTAAGTGTCCGCCGCCTGTCTGATATCGCCCGGGCTGTCGTGTCATCACAGCACATCCATGGAGGAGCTACTGGACTATGTGATGCGTGAATTAGCCCATGGCATGCACAGTTCCAGACGAGGTCACTTACCTTGCAGACATCGTTGAGAGAAGTCCCCCAACATTGGCACGCTGCGGTAAGCGCCCGCCGCCTGTCTGATATTGCCTGGGTGTGACGGCACGACTATGGGCTGTGCATGTGTCGTGTCAGCCGCTGTGCGCTGCGAGCACGGTGATTGAACTCACCGGATGCGATGGGGGAGGTCGAGGAGCGGCTGCTGTGAGGTACGTGAGATGTCAGCATGTTGTGTGTGGATCGCACTCACCTCGCGGTAGGTGGGTGACAACGGCAAACAGGGTGCGCCGCGCAACGATTGCGGCGGAAAATAGGATGGCGGCAAGACTGCGCGATGCTTGGCGGCGTCGAGAGTGGCCCGGGGGATGCGGAATGGCTGGTGTGCATTGAGAGGCACTGGGGGCCCGGAATGCACCCCTCAGCTGTCGGTGATCGATTTGGGATGGCGGGGCGCGCTGATGGAGTCGAGAGAGATGTACGGCGGTGTCGAGAGTGGCCCGGGGGGTGCGGAACGGCCAGTGTGCGTTGAGAGGCACTGGGGGCACGGAATGCACCACTCATCCGTTGGTGATCGATTTGGGATGGCGGGGCATGCTGGCAGAGTCGAGAGAGATGCGGGAGGGTGTGCAGAATCTCACCTCAGCCATTTATGGCCGATATGTGGTGTGGCGGCGTCACGAGAGGGCGGAATGGTTGGCGGCGGCGGTCAATCACGGACGGTGGCGTACAATGGCGGTCAATCATGGACGGCGGCGTATAATGGCGGGTCAAAACGGTGGCGGAGCGACGACAGCATCGAGAGAGACAGGGGGGTGTATTGTGCACCCCCTCGTTGTTGGTAGGGATGTGGAGAGAGGCGCGGTGGGCCGCAAGCAGTAGTAGGTACCTGGGTATAGGGTTAAATGATACGTCACATGACCGGACCAAGCACCAAGCGCCCCACACCAAATTTGCGCCAAATGCGCACACCCGTGGGCACCCACTGACCCGGGAAGAGCTGACCCATGGGTTGGCGGGTACGGGTGCGGGTCATTCGGAAAATACCCATGGGTGACCCGTGCTATTCCCTATGTGGGGGACAGGGTGTATGGTGATGATGGAGCTGGTCAGCATGATTCGAGGGCCTTAGAATATGGCCCACGTACCTGGGGGGCCATTGTTCTTGCGCAAATGGGGCAGGCATTGACCACCGCACATGTGGTCAATGGTGGGGTAGTGGTGTGCTCAGGGTGGGCAGCAACAGTGGGTGGCAATGGTGGGCGGCGGTGGAAGCGACAGCAGTGGTGTGGTGGTGACAGTGGGGAAGATGGGCAGGGTGGTGATGGTGGTGGGGGAAAGAAAGAACAGGCCACATGGCCCTCTGATGTGGCACACCTGGCAATTGCTGGGAATGCACACAAGCCATGCCAGATGTGACAGATCAAAGTAACTAAATGTGGTGTAGTAAGTATAGTCTGTTGGCTTAGTGAATTCTTGCTTGTGTATTTATTTTTAAACATGTTATTAATATCATTTAATATAGAAATAACTGGCAGTTAATGGAAATTTGTGGACATTTCATGGAGTCTGTGGATTCCTTCAGTATTCTATTAGTTTAAATTGCATTACATTCAATGTAGCAATGTTTTAATTGAATTAAAACCTGATAAATACCCCATGGAATTCCATGGAATTTCATGGAAATCTGTGTTTCCATAGACAAAAATCACAGACTTCATGGACACTTGTCCATAAAGTTACTGATAAAATTGGAAATAGTACAGACTCTGTGCAGACTCCATGTAGAGTGTTTATGGACAAACAAATCAAAATTGACAGGTCATCTCACCCAAAGTGTATATTCCAAAAATTTCAAAATTTGTTCATGGAAAATTTGTGGACTCCACATGGAATTCCATGGTATTCATGGAACTCTATAGAAAAAGGTAGGGAATTGTAAAGTACTCATTAAGTATGACATATAAATTAACAATTTAGATAGAAATTTGGATAGATGGAATAAAGAACAGCACATGGATGGACTTGGATGGACTTCAGTAATTATCTATCATATTAATGTCAGCAAGTATGGCGTTTATATCTAAAGCAACTGCCTTAAGCTTGGCATAGATTGCTCTTACAGCAGCATGAATCTGTCATACTGTCATCCTCTCATCACATGTATGAGCATTGCAAATGCTGAGCTCCTTGTTAACAGATTCAATTTCTTTGGTGTTTTCATGGTGTGTATCTTTAATGAACATTGCAAATATGACTCAAAATTGGGTGTCCAACAAGACTTGAATTGTGGACAGTGCAGCAGCCAGTTTCTGACTGTTCATGGTAGTAAGCAGTACATTCTCCTTGTCTGAGAAAGAGAGATCAGGATTGTTCCTAATGCCATTAATAGCCTCCCTGGCCTGGAGCAGTCCAAGGTAATACTGGGTCTTGAAGCTGTGCCTTCTGCACTTCGTACCAGGCCTCTTTATTGCTACTCAAGACATAGCTAATATCAGACTTGACATCCATATTGACAGTGTAGTCGATAATATTCGCCTTTTGGTGGAAACTGAGAAGCACCTTGGGAACGTCGACTGGAAAGATATTTCCAAGGAACATCTCAAATTGTAAGTGAATAGCTTGGAGCATAACCAGAAGATGTAATAATAATTGCCTACCTGTTGAGATCATGGGCAATGATGGCAGGCATATTGAGCTGGCCATTCTCCACAACAATGGCACTACCAGTCTGCCATTCCACTAAGGTGAAAAGACATTCTACTAACAGAAAATTGAACATACCCAATAGCACTCATTCCTCCCTGGATTGTTATACTTGGGCCCGCAACAGGCTCATTCTCAATGCTTGCATGCCTGGGAAATCACCAGCATCAATTAATGACCAAGCTACAAATGAATATTGATGGTATACCTGGCAACCGGGCACTTACCACAGTGGACTTGAGTGTTTTGAGCCTTGCCACTCTTATCTCTAGATGTTATTTTTGGAAGGAGTTGAAGTCTTGGGCAGGTTGAGGTGAACTTTCGAATCAGATGCCAATGGTACGCTTGCATGTGAAAGATGTCAATGGGGAGTGAAGTAGCTGGAAATCTGAATTGCTGCTTGTGCGAGCACTGCTGCCAGGTGTTTTGGGCATTTTTCATGCATGATGTCTGAGTGAGAAGCATGAATAAGTCCCATAAAGTAAAATCAGAACACAATTTTCTTTGGTGCTAGGCAGTTGATGACTAATGCATCAATCAGGCAATCAAGTCACAGCTTCTGGCCTGTTGATTTTGTGTGGGTTGGGTAAAATATGTAAATATATTTATTAAAAAAATAGTAGAGTACTGGAATCAATCTATGAAAGGATTGATATAAAAAAATTGTGCCTGGTCAAGCACACTGCTTGCTTGCCATTCAACCAGTGCAATAGGGCCAAAATTAGGAAATAGGTGTATACTTTCTCTGATGCATGAAATAGGTATCACACTGACCTGACAGACAGCTTGTTTCATGAGGGGCTTTATTCAGTACAAACAACTGTTTGTGTCAAAGGTTGCATGTGAAAAGAGAGTAAACCATTCAACATATGCCATGTGCTTAATATTGAAACCAAGCAAGAACCAAAGAGTAACAGTGTCTGGCAACAAGGCAAAAATAATGCAGATTTGACCCACACAATAGTCTGTAACAAAAATAAATAAACATATTAATAAAATTGGCATGCAAAAAGTGTATCTTCATCACTGCCCAACTTCACCAAACTGAATGCATCCAACTACCCAACTTGGTGTGGTGAAATGCAGGCATATCTCTGCTCCCAGGGCGTCTGGCGCATTGTTTCCGGTCAATCCAAGGCCCCCACACTTTCCTCGACCCCCAAGGACACTGAGGAGGCTGCACTTGACGCCTGGAACCTCAAATCGGACAAAGCAGCTGGCTACATTTACCTGGCTGTGGAGGACAACCAGAAGGTGCATTTTGCGAACATTTCAGACGATCCAGTCAAGATGTGGGCTGCTCTTGCTTCTATACACCTCCAGAAGCATCCAGGAGCTCATTTCAATGCCTATGACGACCTATTCAGCATCAGGAAGCTGGAGGATGAGTCTCTGCAGTCCCTCATGAACAGAGTGGACACTGCTATTCACAGGATACAGGATCTTCGGCCTCAGGACTTCACTCTCTCCAATCTGGATGATGAGTTGGCAAGCATGACACTCATAAGGGCGCTTCCTGACAAGTTTAGGGGCTTTGCATCGTCCCTCCTATTGCTGGACAAGCTGGATAAGTCTACCATCCAACAGGCCTTTGTTTCTGAGGAATCCCAACGTCGCCATCGTGCTTCTGCCACCCCCAACGTCGCCTCTGCACTGGCAGCAACCTCATCTCGCCCTCCTGCATCCTCCAGCACTGAATGCGAATTCTGCAGCCGTTTGGGGCATGCACAAGCGACCTGAAGGCAGTACAAGTGTCAGCAAGCGAGGGCGAAGGCATACAAGGGCTCTGGTGCTGGTCAGACCAGTCAGAAAGCGAACAATGCAGAGGAAACAGACAAGGAACCCAAGAAGGAGTTTGCTGGAAATGCAAGTGCCCTATCCACATGTTAAAGGTGGCGTGTTCGGGACGATGCAAGACACCTGCTGTCCAAGTTACGCGTACCCAGCGTGTCAGACGAGGTGGCAATGAGAGCCTGAAGTCCGAAGTGAGTAACTGAGTATATTCAGAGCTATGCTACTTGCCTGAAGTCCGAAGTGAGTAACTAAGGACTTCAAGCGGTGTTCTACTGCTACAAGTACATAGGTCAGGTGACTCCATCAGTCTGAGTCTAAAAGAGCACTTCTAACATCCCCCCATGATCTGAACAGTCTCAGACAAAAGTGAAAAGAAAAGTAAAGTAAACCTAAAGATGGATGCCCATCATCTTTCTGCAGTATTCCACTAGGGCTGCTGGTAATGGCTTGGTGAGGATGTCTGCAACTTGCTCAGTGGTAGGAACAAAGGATGGAGTGATCATCTTGTCATTCACAGCGTCGCGCAGCCAGTAGAAGYGAAGATCTAGGTGCTTCATCCGGCCATGGTGCTCAGGATTCTTGGAGACACTGATAGCAGACTGATTATCCATGTGGAGAGTGGATGGAGTGGAGAGAGGATAGCCAAATTCGC